>JBBPBR010000002.1:25454911-25466295 GCA_037974775.1 Cicer pinnatifidum
AAAGTAAGAGTGTTTTTTTTTTTTTATTAAAGTTAAGAGTGTCATTAATTATGAAGAATCGCTCTAATTAATATTTATATTTTAATATTGTCACTCATATAAAAAAAATGTTTGCAAAATTAAATCACTTTTAAATATCTCAAATCTATTATAAAGTCAATCAATAGATACTTTTGTTAAAATTAATCTTTCTCTTATTCAAGTCGAGTGTATTTTTAATATTATTCCTTATTTCTCTTCCCGACATGAATTTAATAGCCTCTTAATTACAATTACACATAGTAATATTTATTTATTTAATTTAATTTTTAGCAAGAGAAAATATATTAACAAAATCACCAGAATACCCCTGAAGTTTTTTCTTCTATGTCCCCTCCACAAACACAAACAACTTAACTAGAAGCACCATCATCATAAGCAGAACAACAAGATATCGGAATACAGTTTCCATTTCCGTTCCAGATTCCATGTTTTATGCAGAATCAAATTCCCCAATTTAACCCTAAAACCCCAAACTCACGCAACAATGGCGAAGAAGAAATTGAGTGTGTTTGGGTTCTGGTTTTGCGTAATCCACATCTTGATCTGTGCTAGGGTTTGTTCTCCTGGTAGATCCGATAAAGAAACTCGTGATAGGTTTTATGGTAACATGCTTAATTCTTCTGCTCCTGAATCTAATGATGGTACTTTGGCTAAGATGTTCGATCGTGTTCTTGAGAAGGAGTTTTCTGAAAATGATGCACCTGAAGGTTTTTTTTCTTCTTCTTCTTCTAATTTTGCATTTTTTTTTAATTTGTTTTTGAGATGGTAATTGGATTGGGTAGGTAAAGTTTGTGACTTTTTTTTATTTTTTATTTTTTATTTGTATTGTTGAATGAGAAAATAGTTTGATGGTTTAGCTAAGCTGGGAAGTTCTGGAGTACTATAGATTTGACTTTTGTTTGGATTGAATATGCAATGGAAAACTGCACAAACACTGACCCTTATATATCAGTAATTATTTAGGAAAATTAAAGTGACTCAATGTAATCGCATGTGTTGGTGTCGGTTACTGGAACATATCAGAAACCTTCATAAAATTATTACTAGAACCGGACACTTATGCAATGGAAAACTGACTATAAAGCACAGAAATGGACACCCCACACAACACTAACATAGTGACACCGATAATAATTTAGGAAGTTAAAGTGACTGAATATAACTAACTAGTTGTGCTGGTGACATTGACATTTATTGGACACCGAATGCATTTTCAATCTGAAGTGTTAGTGCTATGTAGAAAACGTGATTTGGGTTCTTAAATTTGAGGGTGTTGAAGTGTAGAGTTATGAACATGGTTATTTAATCAATAGCTGAAATTTTAACTACTTTATAGTTGTGCATGTACTTGATCAGGATTCAAGTTGGTTTTGTAGTCTATTGTAAAAGGAAAAAAATGAGAAGACGTGTGAATAAATTTGTGTATTCTACAATGGAGCTTCGTGACATTCATACATGCATATATACACTTAAAACGTTATCCTATTTACTATATTTACATGATTTTGTGTGACGATAATGATCCTATTTACATTTATTTTCTAGCACTCTCCCTCAAACGGGAGTATATGGATCACATGCATTAGGTTTGTTATTATATATTTATATATAGCTTCTATGAGGCCGTCTCTATGATTTAGTGAAAACATCTTCCAGTTGATCATTTGAACTAGCAAAACTAGTGACAGAGTCTCCATATATTGTCGTCTCTATATTGAAAATGAAATGATAGTTCATCTCACTTAGCTTAGTTCTCTGGGAAATACACACTGTAGCTTGATTAATTCAAATAACTGTCATTTGTTTAACCTTCCCAAATCCTAGTAGCCGATGCTGATGCTGTGGCTTAATATTTTGCTTCTATACTTCACCTTGCTGCAACTTTTTCTTTCTTACTTTTTCTAGGGCATAAGGTATGGCATGGATATGATCAGTCCTTTATCCCAATAACCTTTCCCTTATTCTACAAATTATTGTACTTTTACTATTTAATAGTCTAAATATTACTCTTGTGTTTTTAATTGTTAGTTTATTTTTCATAGTTTGCTTGTGAGATAGTTGTCACGTTGAAAAAGTAAATTAATTAGCTTATATGTTTGTTTTATTTAGTTTGGCAACTATTCTCATTGATCGTTTCCTTCTTTAACAGAACCTGATAAAAACAGCTTCAATAGCAGTGTAGCTGATCAGCAGGTATGTCTCATACTCGGATTTTCGATAGTGGTGTCGGAGTGTTATTTCCTTTGAAAACAAGCTGGTGTTTTATTGTGTAACAAATTATCAATGATTCCTGGAGTATATATCTGTGATTTAGAAATTCATGTAATATAATACTTGGTAAGTGAAAATATGAAATGAATCTGTGTCTCAGATCTGCCCCCGTCCCTCGATATACAACACAAATCTTAATCTATTCGTTTAAATATCTTCTCTTCAATTGAAGAATCACCGGTTTTTGTGTTTACTATATCTTTAGTGTTAAAATATGAGCTTTCTATTGAAGTTATATTGTTATTGAAGGGAAAGAGGAAGAGAGAGTGAAGCAATACCTAGAATAATAAGATTATATTGATATAATGTTTGATACTGTTATAAAAGAGGTACTAACCCAATGGTCCTATTTATAGTAGTAATTAGGTTCGGTACAAGTGTAGTGCTAAAAGTATAAACCCGGGTGTAATACAATATGACTGCTAATCATAATCAAAACAGAACAAATATTTAAAAGAGGTAGTCTAGAAATAGTCTAAGGCATGCTGAGTATGCTACTAGATAATCTAACACTTATCATTTTTCCCTAATTAAGCGGAATTGCATGTAAACATATTCCCATCTTTTTTAAAAGGCAAAGATGAGTAGATGAGTTTTGACATTCTGGTCTGCCATTGCAGGCAGTATTGGAGACTGTAGCTAAAATTACTCATGATAAAGCTAAGAGAAATGATACGCGTGAGGGGAAGTATGATCATATGTTGCTTGATGTAGTTTCTTGGTTGCTACTTACAATGGATACTTTGATGTAATTTTATTCATATGTCATAACTAATTATTTTTGAATGATTATTTTCCTCAGTGGCACAAGATCATTTCAGTTTCAAGATGTGTTCTCTCTGGAAAACGAAGATTCTGATGATGTGACTACTTTGATTGACAAAAAGGTGCTTAAAAGTGATCTGAAGCCTTCAGGGTTCTTCTCCACCATTATGTTAAATACTTCTTTTCATGTTTAAACCTTCTTACTTGTTTATGCTATTGTATGACAGGATAATGTCTTTGTGATGTCAAACAAGAAATCCAAATATCCTGTGCTTCAAGTGGATGTGAGGTTGATATCCGTTTTGAATTTTAACTTTGTAATTACTATTCAGGAAATTCTTTATTTGCTTGGTTGACTAATTGAAGAATAATCAATTGTGTTTCTTTAAACTTGGACAACATGGTTTGTTTCTGGGCTAATTTTTGTTTTTCATTAATCTATATTGCTGTTTGTGGAATTTGTTATCATGATGTTATGTAAGACTGTTAGTGTTGGGAACCACCAAGTAGCTGTGTTTCTCATGATGATAGATTTATTTTAGATTTTGTACAACTATCATTTCCTTTATGCCAAATTTATGAATTTATGTTATTTTTAGATGTTAATGTCTCTGTTATGCATTTTTAAATCTGTGTTGTTGCAGTCAGTGCTATTTATTTTCTATCACAAGATTTAATCAACAAATTTGTAATTGGACATTCATGCAGGCTAATATCAGATTTGGTGGTCATCATAGTTTCGGCAGCCATCGGTGGAATTGTCTTTTCCTGTTTGGGGCAACCAGTATGTAGTTGTTACTATTCCTTCCTACAACATCTGATTTCTTAGTGATTCTTGTCTCTGAATTCTATTTTAGTGATATGTGGCTTAAGCAGAGGGTTGGATTACATATGCTTTTTTTTTTTTTTATACATGTAGGTTATTGTGGGGTATCTTCTTGCAGGCTCTCTTATTGGACCAGGGGGTTTAAAATTCATAAGTGAAATGGTGCAGGTATGTTTGTTTTGAGTGATTCACTCTCATTTATAACTGAAGCAAGCTGTGGTCAGTTTTCAGAGTGCTTAATCTGATTTCTCCTCTAAAATTATTTGTGGCCTCACTTACTGCAGTGGTTGAAAGTTACATTTTATAATATGCAACATTGACTAGTATATTGAAATGTAGATTTCTCCATAGTCCATATGATGAAGGTTAGGGATTTGGGTAATATTAATAAGTATAACATCAAGTTACTGGAGTCTTGCTAGCGATACTATCATGGGTTCAATTGGTTGCTGTTCGGTACTGTGTGCAGAGAACTATTGAAATTGATTTAGGGGTTTGATAAATTCTAGGGTTGATTAGCCTAAACAAAGGGTAACCATAGACTTAAACTTCAGAGTACTTAATGCATTCTTTGGAAGAAAGTTAATTGTATAATCAAATAATTAAAGGTTAGCACCTGTTTTTTTATCAATAAAATTGCTTTAATTTTTAGAAGCATTACTTTAAGTAACTGGAATATTTTAAATATAGATTTTGACTAGAAAAAGGATGGAAAATCTTCATTGTTACTACTTATCCCATATTTATGACATAGGCATATTGAATGAGAATACAGATCTTGACTAGGTACTGGAAAATCCAATAAAATAATAGTTTGAAAACCACGAAGATGCCCTCTACATTGAAACTTAACTGATCTATGTCAGCCACACTGCATATAGAATAACTTCTGGTAGTACATGACTAACTGCTCCTTCATTTAAAGAAACAATCAGGATTCAAGAATAATATTTCCATTGTGCTTTTGAACTTTGAAGTTCAATATAAGCTGTAATGATTCTCATGTTAATTAATCAAGTTAACCATTTTTTTCTTATTGTTTTTCTATAGGTTGAGACTGTTGCACAATTTGGGGTAGTGTTTCTTCTCTTTGCTTTGGGGCTGGAGTTTTCCTTGGCAAAGGTTTGCTATTCCCGGCTTGCCAAAACTTCTTTTACTGTTTCACATATTTGTGGTTGCAGATTGGTTAATCCTTTCTTTCCATTTCCATTTTTCAATAAGAATCTGTTTTGAAATTTTTATCCATTCAGTTAAAAGCGGTGGGGCCTGTTGCTGTTCTTGGAGGGCTGCTTCAAATTGTAATATTCATGTTCCTTTGTGGAATTCTTGCAATGGTATGGTGCTGGCTGTGGTTGACATGGTCTTTGGTACGATTGTATTGTAGTGGATACTAAACTTATTGGACATTTGCTTTGCAGTTATGTGGAGGAAAATTGTCTGAGGGTGTTTTTGTTGGTTCCTTTCTGTCAATGTCATCAACAGCAGTGGTATGCCTTTACCCTATTTCCTGAAACTTACAATATTTATTGTTAGTAATTGTGCAACAGATTCCAAGTATTCATTATTTACTTTCACGTTTTTACCAGGTGGTAAAGTTTTTGGCGGAGCGGAATAGTAATAATGCTCTTCATGTTCAAGTTACAATTGGCACTCTTATTTTTCAGGTATCTTTCCTGTTGAGTTTTAAATATTAAATGCATAAACAATATTGGGAAGTAATGTACTTTGAAGTTTTCATCTCAACATGTATATCATTCTTCATCTATCATCTTTATATCAGGATTGTGCAGTGGGTTTACTATTTGCTTTACTCCCAGTCTTGGGTGGTAACAGTGGTCTTTTACAAGGGATTATTTCAATGGGAAAACTGTAAGTCTGTCCATCTGGGCTTTCTGTCTCCAATTTTTTGTGTAATTTCACAAACTCCCTTTTGAATAATGATAAATAAAAAATTTGTTCAGTTGATGCAAGCCAATTGATCTTGTAATTTTGTTATATACCTGTACAACTTTCTGCTTTCGTGAATGCTGACTATAATTTAAGGGTACACCTTACGTCCCTGATGTTTTTTCCAAATATACTTGAGTACATTAACACTAAACCTTAGAAACACTGCAGAATAGGACTTTTAGGGTTAAAACGCATGAACATACCGATTAACAAGGTATATTGAGATTTGTTTTACAAACCGGAGAAAGCATACCTGTGGGAGAGGCTGTAGTTTGTGGGTAAACTGACACTAATGTGAACGCTAACATTAGAAAACAGAGCACTGAGAAACATGACGTATCTTGTTGGATTTTATTTGAAGAGAATAATGAAAACAAATATGCATGTAGCCTCTTGTCACCGGTTTTAATGAAATGTAGGGTTTTTGACAGGGTTTAGTTTTTTATGAGAATAGGGGAGGGAGAGTCCCTATGTAAAGAGATACATAAACCTAAAATCTTGAATAAATAGGGAAATAACGAAACAAATAATAATAATTAATATGTAAACTAGTCTTAAGAGATAATCTAACATACTCTAAGATTAAAAACCAGTCTTAGGAGATAAACTGATATCCTCTAATATAATATAAATATATTATAAGCAATTTTATTGCATTCTAACAGTTTTTAATTTCAGGTTGCTAGTATTGTCCTTGTATCTAACTGCTACATCTATACTGTCTTGGTCGTTTGTTCCTCGCTTTCTCAAACTGATGATGCGGCTCTCATCTCAGGTTAGGCTAAGCATATTTGATTAATTATCAAGTTATTTGCAATATTGGCAGTTCATGTGTTAATTTTTCTTTCTTTCTATTCTCCAGACAAATGAACTTTATCAGCTTGCTGCTGTTGCTTTCTGCTTGTTATCTGCATGGGTAAGAAAACTTATGTTGATTGCTCTTCATGACTCCTTATTCCGTAGCATCTTCTTTTATTCATAGAAGTTGTGCATTCCTGCTAATAACATCTGTCTACATTTCCATATTGCACTCTGTTTTGTAGGGTACTTTTGGTATTTGAATTTTGTTAGTATATGTATAGGTTTGGGTGGGGGTGGTATATCCTGCTTTTTTAGAAAAGTGATTTAGAACTTAATGGGTCTCGTTACTTTTAATAGTTGAAAAGTGGTATTTATATTATATGTATAGGTTTGAACAGAGGCAGTCCTTCCTTCTTTTTTTATAAAAGTGATATAGAACTCAATGGTCTTGTGTAATGTGTGTCTTAAATCTTAATATGAAGTTTGTTGGAGTCAATTACAAGTGATGATGCACATTTTGTTAACGCTTTAAAATCTTTTTCCAGTGCAGTGATAAGCTTGGTCTTAGTCTTGAGCTGGGTTCATTTATGGCTGGTGTTATGATTTCTACAACAGACTTTGCTCAACATACTCTGGATCAGGTATTATTCATGGTTGATAACTTTCAACTTGTATCAGACTTATTTTGCTTGCATACAATGCTTTCCTAATGGTTTTTGTATTCTGATGTCATAATACACATTTATCTTGGGATTACTAGATACACACCTCACTGTAGTTCAATTTTTATTCTCTTTTGTTTTGCTATTTATGTGATATTGATTTATTATTAACTGTTAATTTTCGATTAACCATTTGTTTTTATGATATGCTTATTCTTTGTTTCTTATTTTATAGCAACCTGTTATGATTTGCTTATAAAAAGCTTTTGTTATGTTTCTCTTGGTTTCTTTTCAATATCCAGCTCATCTGCTTTAAGAGACTTGGTATCCTAAATATGCAGATGGATAAGGCAGCTTTTTTGATAATTTATTTACCTTTTTTATCCTTGTATAAACTTGGTTTGAAGGATTCCTTAATTGTCTTTGTTGTACTGTACTTCCTTTTCACTCCATTAATTTTTTGCCCCATAAAAAATTTACTAATCACATGTTTGGGATAATTTAGTGCTTCTGAAGTATTAACTACATTTTGCTTGTAATAAGATTAGAATATTTCCACCTAACGCATACATTTATGTTTATATGCTGTAGGTGGAACCAATTCGTAACCTATTTGCAGCTTTGTTCCTCTCAAGTATTGGAATGCTTATACATGTGCAGTTCCTGTGGAACCATGTGGATATCTTGCTTGCATCTGTTATTTTAGTTGTTGTTGTTAAGACTGCTGTTGCTTCTATAGTTACAAAGGCCTTTGGGTATAGTCTTAAGACATCATTTATAGTAAGTATATAGTCAATTTCTTGGATGATATATTGGTTAAGTTTTCTAAATTTCATATGTTAAATACTCAATGCCTGTCTCCATGATAACTTTAGGTTGGTATCTCACTTGCTCAAATTGGAGAATTTGCTTTTGTTCTGCTGAGTCGTGCTTCAAATCTTCATCTTGTTGAGGTTTTTTCTCTCTCCTTCTCTGCTCCATTAAGTTTGACATTACAAATTTTCCTGCTGCTTAGAATTTGTAATTTTTGTTGATTTTTGTATAGCTGCCTTCTGTGGTACGTTGTTAGCAAAATAGCTTTCAGTAGGTGATTTATGTGCATGGCAGTATGATACATCTGATCTGACAATAGTTTAGAACTATTAGGAATTTGGATGAAGAAGCCTCACATTCGAAACATGAGGAACACAGAAGTAAGATGGCCCATAGACCAACAGTACCTGAAACATGATCCATGATTTTCCCTAAGAAATGAAAAGATCACACTACATTTCTGGGACATTACATTAATTGCCTGTTACTGAACTTTTTCTTACCAGCCGGAAAATATAAGTGAAAGATACTAACAAGCTTCACTAGCTTCAGTACAGCTGTATAGTGATATACTGGCTCTAAATTTCTTGCCTTGTTCGATTCTTCTATGATATGAATTGTCATAAAAAATTATGTGTATCATTCCCGATTTCTTTCTCAATAATTTTTATTTGTTTGTCATTTTTCCCTTTTTTCCTCACTTTCTTGGTCTCTTGGCTAATATTTTAGGGGAAAATGTATCTTCTCCTTCTAGGGACAACGGCTCTCAGTCTGGTAAGTTTCAATCAGAGGTTGGTTCATTCTTTTCTTTATTCCTGTTGTTTAATTTTAACCATATAATTGGTGATTGACAGGTCACAACGCCGCTTTTGTTTAAATTGATACCTGCTGTCATGAATCTGGGTGTTCTCATGCACTGGTTCCCCTCTGAAAATGGCACACAAAATGAGGTCTCTCTCTCTCTCTCTCACTCATATATATATGCCCTTGCATGTAACTAGTGCCAAAGTTATAGACAGTATAACATAAGTTACATAACTCCTCTTTTACTCTTTAACAGGGTAAAGCTTTGATGATTGAGGCAAACAGAATGTTATGAGTCTCCAAATTTTTATTCATGACTTCAAACAGTATAGTGTAAGCAATTATCTACTTTTAAAGTGGCCAATGAAATCAGGGTTTCTTCTTTACTGTTTCTATTGCTGCTAGTTCCATGACAAGCTTCAGAAGAAACAGTTAGTATAGTCACTTCCATTGAAAGTCAATGGAAGATCTCATGTAATGTACATAATAAGCATATCAGTTTTGTATTCTTTTAGCAAGCAATGTATATAGGATATTACACGCCTGTCTTGTTGCTAACGCTGATCTAATCACATCATAAGACACTTGTTAGGTTGTATCTGCTTCTATGAAATTTCTATGGATGAAATGATTGACAATTTTATTCTCTCTAAATTTTGTTTGAAGATTCACTTAACATTAGATTGTACTGTTACATGTGAGGAGTATTTGAATACAGATATTGATGACTGAATATGCATGGCAAACAAGCCAGTACTTCAAATTTTGCAACTTTGCAACACCAATGAAATTCAAGTGTAAATGATCAAAGTGGGGATCAACTACCACTTATCTTATCACTACACATTGCAATTACTAAACCAACCTTATATCCCCTAATTCGTGAAGAGATTGATTGGTTACTGTCGAATGGTTCTAATATAACAGTTTTGTGATCAACCTTCATAAGGGTTGGGAGGTCAAGAAATAATGTTTCTCTTACAAAATTATGGTATTTGACGGATTCATAATTTGAAAGTGATTTTCTATTAAAAATAATATTTTGTTACTTAATCATGGTCAACACTTGTTAGTGTTAATCAGTAAAGTATTATTTTTATTGATTTAATGTTTTGTCGATTATAATTCATAATGAATATTCCAATGTGATTTAATTATAAAAGATGATTCAAATATTAAATTCATGTGCATCTAGTTCAATGATAAGAATGACATTTGCTTTTTTGATTTAATTGTAAGTTTGGACTCAATTTCATATAATTTAAAATTGTGGCTCCACCATCTCTAATATTTGATTCTGTTCTTTAATTTTTTAAACATTTTGTCCACTTGTATTTGATGAGTAATATCTAATTTGACAAACATGTGATGACAAAACATATTTTGGTTTAATTTGACTAATTTTTGAACAATCTATATACGACATATTTCTCTTCCGTTTTACTCTTTTTTTTTTAAAAAAAATTATCCAAAGGATCATATCAGCTATATCGCTGGCTACATTACTAAAGTTTTATAGCAACTTCACATGTGAAAAATAAAATAGAAAATTAAAAGTTTTGAAATCAAAATCTTAGATTTAAAAATGTAGATATCAAAATTCCAATTTCTTTTTTATAAAATATACTGATTAAAACTATAATTAAA
Organism: Cicer pinnatifidum; assembly: GCA_037974775.1. Lineage (NCBI taxonomy): Eukaryota > Viridiplantae > Streptophyta > Magnoliopsida > Fabales > Fabaceae > Cicer > Cicer pinnatifidum. The sequence continues at coordinate 25,465,493 of JBBPBR010000002.1, forward strand.
TCTTAATATTTTTTTTATATCATTTTGAATTTAAATTCTCTTTCAATAATTTATATTATATGACTTCACATAGTCTCATAATCTATATGACTTCTATTCTACTTAAGTTAATTAAAGTATACATTTTTTTTTTTTTTATGATTTTAGACAAGTATTTAATATTTTTATTGTCTGATTCAAAATCTGAAAATATTTATTCAATATATTAATATCATTAATAATTTTATTGTTCAAAAAAGGAAAAAAATTAATATAATATTTACAACATTCATATAATACAAGGAGAATTTTTTTTCACAAAAAGGATGGTTTAATGCCAAAAGGCAACGCCGTTGCCGGGGATCGAACCCGGGTCACCCGCGTGACAGGCGGGAATACTTACCACTATACTACAACGACTTTATGATGTTAGCAACTTATTTTCTTTACTTTTGTAGTGTATATATTTAATCTATGGAATCTTCGCAAGAAATAGTGCTTATTTACCAGAAATCGTATTTCCTTTTCTTGAAGTTTCTTTAAATGACATTCACATTTTCTTTTATTTTTAAAATATATATTTTTTGTGTATAATATGTTTTGTGTATAATTTTTAAAAAATATATATTATTATAAAAATTGTGTATAATATTTTTTATCCATCCACTTACAATTTTATCGACCCTTTATCAAAACAAAAATAAAATATACTATTCGATTGTGTTGTTAAGAATATAATCGCACATTTTAAAATTATAAATATTAAATGTATGGTCGTACATCTATAAATTAAAATAAAAATTTCAATTGTATCGGATAGTAAA
>JBBPBR010000002.1:25472166-25487644 GCA_037974775.1 Cicer pinnatifidum
GTTGTTTTTTCAATACTTATTTTCTAAAAAAATTACTTAAATATTTCATTTTCAAATTTATATATCTAAATACTCCATTTTTTTTTCTAAGTTATAAGTCGGTATTTGGAATAATAACTTCCTTAAGGAAGTCCAGTTCCAAATGGTGACTTCTTAAATGGTTTTTTTTAATTTTATTTAAAAATCATTTTTATTTTTATTCAAATAACAAAAATAATATATATATATATATATATATATAATTCATAAAAATACATAAATACAAATTTTAGATTATATAATTTATTAATAAAAAATATCACAAATTTTACGACTTAATAGAGACTTAATGTCTTCAATATTTTAGAAATTAAATACCGTATTGAGGTTTAATCTTTTTGTATATAATTTTATTAATTTTCTTATAAACGGAGTTAGCTTATTTCTCTCATATTTTATGAATGATTTTGATATTAACATATACTGATGTTTAGTTTCCAAATGAATGTGTAGATAACTACTGTTGTGTCACATCTTGACAACCCTGCTATTTCAGAAGGAAGTCCTTGCTATCTTGTTTCAACCAGGTAATTACAAATATAATATTTGTTATGAAGAGCTTTATATACTTCATATAAAAAAAGTGTTTATTCTATTAGGATTTCTGAATATCTAATTAAATATTGTGTTTGTTACATATTCAGTATAGATATTTTTCCTTTGGTCAGCTTTAACTTTGCGGGTGGAGCGCCCATGGTTCTAAAACCAGCACAATACCTTGTGCGTAATGATTTCATGGTATGCATTGAAGTATTTATGTTAAGCTCTGGTTATATTCTTGCATATAAGTAACTTATTCTCTGGAATTGTTTGTCACTGATGTGAAAATATGCTTTACCAGTTCACTTCAACGTGGTGCATTGGTTTTCAGAAAAACACAGGGTGGACCTTCAATATTAGGAGGTAAGATGGTGGACAAATTTAAACAAACTATGAACACCGCAAATAATTGGGAAAAAATATATAGAATTCTCTCATTTCACTATTAAATAGAAACTTTTATAAATGGTAAAATATTCTAAAGATATCTTATGTTTATGTTGATAATGGAAAACACATGATGATAATGATTAGATTCTAATTATCATCATTCAATTTGATTTCAATATATATTTAAATTTATGTATGTTCTCCATTTATTACAACAATCTAATTTCCAAAAAGATGTCAATATACTATATATGTTCAAGTATATTAATATTAAATTATGCTCAAGTAAGTTGATCATAAATTGTCTTTTACATGATGGAAGTATGGTAATAATAAATTAACAAGTATGATTTTAACTTACACATATCTTGTCTTAAAAGATATGATAGTTGTTTATGACTTGGATAATCAACGTATAGGATGGACCGACTATGATTGTAAGTTCACCATTTGAATTGTTATTTTTTGCAAGAAATATATGTTCTTCAATATGTCTTACAATTGAAAACTCTTTTTAGGTTCTATGCCATTCAACATCTCTATGACTCGGAGCAAGGATAAAAAGATAAATCGAAGAACAAAACGATCGAGTGCCAGCAACTTAGAGATAAGGATTCTCTGCACGTTATTACATGTAACCTTTGTAGCTTTTTTTATGCACATATTATATTCTTCATCAAGGAAAGATATGATGTAAATTGTGCTAGAAATAAATAATTTAGGAATGTTCTTATGTACACGTTCATTTGAGAAGTTTGGGAGGCTAATGAAACAAATGACTAGGATGAGTGGATATGTAAAGAGAGTTGTAATTAACATTCAGCATTCTCATCGAGTGAACCTAATCATATATAATTAATTGTAATGTTTCAGATAATTTTATTTGTTATGCTATATGATCCATTCTTAGTATAGGTGATCTGATTCATTATGTAGCTTTGTTTTTGCCGCACTAAATTCCAACCATGTCATGCAACTCCAAATATCATTGCAATCTCTTCATAATCCCAACCCTATTGCATTTTTCCATTATGTTATTTTATTTTGAAATCTCTTTTTATTTTGGTATTAATTAATGAAATTTGTGTCGATTATATATTACCAACAAACTGCAATATCTATTAAACAATTTCATAGTGTTTATATATATATAACTAGTGGCTAGCTCAAAATAAAGAACAAGACATAGATTTGATCTTTTTATATTGGCATATAATTGAAAAAACATCTAATTTACACTTCTATTGATGCAACTTGAACTTTTTCCGTATGGGTTGAATGTTAGAAGTCAAGTCTTCTCTTTTCCCACTTTGATTTCTTCTTTATAGATGTTTTCTCATTCTATCATGCTCATCTCTTTTTATAAGAGATTTGATTTATTAGTTATTTCAATCTCTCTCATGTTGTATGCATATCTTCATAATCTCGTTGTATGCATATCTTCATAATCTCTTTAAATTTCACAGTTTGATGATTTTGATAATGTTTCTAATGCATTGGGGGAGTCTTTCACTTTCATAGCTATCTTTCATAGTTTTAGAGAAGATAAGAATAAAATCCTCGTCTAACTAGATGAAGAAAATCCATGGTTCCACTCCTATTATATATGTTCCTCATTTAACTTGTCTTATAATTATTTTCTTCAAATAACAAAACACATGAGAGTTATTACAACATGTTATCGTCTTCATTGTAGAGTGAAGCGAATTTAAGGTTTAGGCTACTTTGGGAAGTAAATTTAATCTATGTGATGCCAAACTAAATTATTAAATAACATAATATAACAATTCACATATAAATAGCATAATATAACATAATACCTTTAAATTAAAATGGAAAGACGTCGGTTGCAGATGTTTTCAGATTATGGGATCAATTTGATGCAACATGATAAATAGAAAAACCTATATAACAATTCACGAGCAATTAGATCAATAATAGAAAAACAAATTATTACTGAAAATAAAGGAAATAAAGAGGAATGAATATTCCTACTGTCCAGACTCCAGAGAGTCAAGCTCCTACAGGGGACTATAATATGCTCTATAAAATAAAATCTATTTGGTATTCATATTCTTAAAATCTATATTATATTAGAGATAAAAAATAAAATAAAAACTAGTTTGATATTATATTAGAGATGAATATGGTTTATGTGTTGAAATCATACTTAGAATGCGATGGCTATATGTCGATATGTTGGATATCCTAACCTATTTTTAACATTTCATGCAATTCAAAATGACCAAAAATACAATTTTTTCCTGATACCATTGAAGGAAAAAAAGTGAGGAAAGACTCGATCTCATTAGTCGTATTTTCTCTATTAAGTTGTGGGAGCTAATCAATGATATTAAACATCAACACATATTTGGTAAAGTCACAACATGTAATGTATTTTATCACAATTTTAATTCATTTTAGTCTTTGATTAATCTACAAAACTAAAGAAATATAGAAATTTATCTACACTACCTATTATTGTATGTAACAATATTGATATGGTACTAAAATATTTGAATATTAAAACAAAAATTTCCCATAATGTTTTTATTTATTTTATTCCTTTTAATTATGTGTTTCCTTTTTTTTAACAGATGTGTTTACCCTTGAATTTCAAAAAAGATATTTTCCCAATGCCCACATATTCGTGTTAATACATTATGAAGATAAAATACAAACACCATCTAAGATTGATGACACCATATCAGAAAAAAATTCCATGTTAGGATATCGACCCTCTTACTTTTAGTGCAATTGAGCGATTTATGATACATGGACCATGTGGTATTATAAATAAAAAATCTCCATGTATGGTTAATCGGAAATATGGGAAGCATTACTCAAAGATATTTCATGATAAAACATCAATAGATGAAGATGTGTTCCCTATATATAAACGAAAAAATTGCAGTCAATACATCTTGAAAACCAACTTGATAGTCGTTACGTGGTCCTATATAATAGAAATCTTTTGATAAAATATGATGCCCATATTAAAGTTGATCTTTGCAATCTTTCTAGATCAATTAAATATCTTTTCAAATATATCAACGTAGGTCCTAATCGAGTTAGAGCAGTCATCTCTAATGGTAGAAAACTTTGATAACAGTTCAAAAAATTCAATGCACTTTCGTGATTAAATTAAAGAGTACCTTGATTGTAGATGCATTTCTCCATTAGAGGCTTTGTCGAGAATTTTCCAGTTCAATATGTTTTTAGAGAACCAGTCGTCGAACGCCTTTCCTTTCACCTCCATCGGCAACAAACAATATATTTCCCAAAGTCTATGCGTATTTCTACCATTTTAAATAGAGAAAGAATTGAAACCACGATGTTCACATAGTGGATGAAAATGAATTATGAAGATGTGGAAGCTCAACAACTAACATATGCATAATTTCCTACTAAAATATGTTTGGAACAAGACCAGTAAAAAGTTGACAAGCTAGAATAATGGAAGGTGTGTTGAAAGAATATATTAAGTTCCTCCCACAACTAGAGAAAATATTTATTTACGAATGCTCTTAAACAAATTACAAGGCAGCCGTTCATTCGAATAAATTAAAACTGTTAATGGGTTCGTACATGTAACTTGTAAGGACACATGTTATGCACTTGGTTTACTAGAGGATGATAAAGAATTTGATGATTGTATTAAAAAAACCAGCGACATGGAGTACTGTAATTCAGCTACACCAACTCTTTTCAACAATTTTAGCGAATTGTACAATTATTAATCCTTGTTTTCTTTGGGAATCTAACTGGAAGTTGCTTTTTGAAGATATTTTATACAAACAATGCCGACTACTAAACGTCCCAACCTCCATTTTTCAGGTGACCAATTAAAAAACCATGCGCTTTTAGAGACGAAAAAATATCTTAGAAAGGTTGGGAAGTCTTTGGAAGATTACAAAGGAATAGCCATTCCCAATAACAATGTAATTGATGAAGCGAACAACTATAGTAATACGGATGAGCTAAATTGATATGTTAAAAATGCATTAACAATACTCTCAGTTGCTACATGGTCTTAATTCAGATCAAAAGGCAATTCATGATTTTGTGCGTCAATCAATTACCTTGAACTTTGGAAAGTTATTCTTTGTGTATGGTTTCTGATGGAATAGGAAAAGGTAAGATTGCTCTAGCAGTTGTAACTTTTGGCATCGCTGCTCTATTACTACATGGTGGCCGAATTGCACATTCTAGATTTCAATTACCTTTAAATCCAAACGAGCCATCAACATGTTCGATCAATAAAGGCACACATTTTGCTGAATTAATTATGAAAAACATCTTTAATTATTTGGGATGACGCACTCGTGGCCAACAAATATTGCTTTGAAGCAATAGATCAATTACTTCATGATATTATAAAAGGAATCAAAGAAGACTAAAATTTGAAACCATTTGGTGGAATAACTATTTTATTGGTGGCGAATTTTGTCAGATTTTACCTGTAGTTTGGAAAGGCGAAAAACATGATATAATCCAAGCTTGCATAAAAAATTCATACATTTGGAAATCATGTGAGGTTCATTTGCTATGTAAAATCATGTGTCTACAATCAAATGAGTTGGACTCAATCTCAAAGTATGCAATGCAAAAGTTTGTAGATTGAATACTTGATGTGGGTGATGGAAAACAATGCCCGAATATCAGAGATATTGGAGAATCATGAATATCAATAGAACAAAATTTTATGCTCCCAAAATCATATGATGATATTGAATCTATAGTTGACACTATTTATCTAAATTTAAATAGTCACATTGGGGACACAAGTTACCTTGTTGTTCGAGCTTTCTTGACATCTACAAATAAAATAGTTGATGATATAAATCACCGTATTTAGAATAACTTGACAGGCGAAGAAAGGATCTATTTATCATCAGGCTCAATTTGTAAAGTAGATTTCAATGTTCATGATCACGATCTTCTTTACACTACTAAATTTTTGAATACACTCAAATTTTCAGGTTTTCCATCACACATTTTAAGGCTTAAAAAAGTATCAATAGTTATGCTAATGAGAAGTTTGAATCAAGGATCTGAGCTATGTAATGGTACAAGAATGAAAATTACACAACTTGGACAATGATTTGTGGAAAGAGAAGTGTTGAGTGGATCTTCTATTAGAATAAAGTTCTCATTCCAAGAATATCTTTGTCGCCTTCAGAATCCAATTGACCTTTTATCCTTAATCGAAGATAATATCCTATATCATTATGTTTTGCCACACCAATAAATAAAAGTCAAGGACAATCATTACAAGATGTACGATTATATTTTCCTAAACAAGTATTTATTCACGAACAATTGTATGATTGTGCAGCTAACACTATAACATTTGTATAGAATCTCTCTCAGCGACTAACTACTAAACATTTATATATTTTACAAATATTTTAACAACTAATCATTTTTTATTATCATTATTTTAATCTTTATATATGATTTGGATGTGCACAACTATACACAGAGCTGGAATAAATATTGGAAACTCAAAAAAGTGTACAATGCTACTACTCTGGTTTACCATTTTATCTTTACTATTTTTACTCTTTCTACAATTTATACATCCCTAAACAAGTTAATATATGATGTTTTTTATTACTTAAAATTTTTTTCAATCAACTGTATTGATGGAATGAATTTTTTGGTTGTTGGCAGCTTCACTTTGATTTCAATTCTACTTGACTCTCTGTATATATCTTTCTTCAATTTTCATTTTTGCAAGGGACCGTGTTCGACAACTATATATGTATGTAGACATTTAGTTCACTCAAAATGTTATAATATTCCACAACCTTGAATATCTACACTACCTATAAAATATATACAGACCTATTTAACTTTAATATGTTATTTTTCCATCCCAAAAATTCAACAAAAAAAGTACACCAACGTTATGACACTAGACAGTCCTCAAATTAAAACATCAATTCTGATTTCAAATGAAATTTTGTTGAATCTTAAAAAAAAAAATGGTACAACGGCAATATTAATATAATTAATCTCAAAAGAGCATTTGCAATTAGTCTCAAACGAGCAATTGGTTAGCTTTTGATTGTTGCATTTGTTTGATTGAATAGACAAAGTAGGGTAATTTGCAATTAAATCTCCTATTAAGTTGACATTATTGATACACACATGTTCATTTGTGGTTTCAACAATATTTCTATTACTTTCATTGAACAATTATCAATCTAACAAATCTTATACAAAATATTTCTAATTGCATATTAAAGCAAAAGGAAACAACAATAGAAACTTCGGAACATTACATACTACTCATACATGTGTGTACAAAACGTACGAGGGTGTTCTCAATAAATTCATAAAATAATAAATTTCTTAAATTAATATTCGTTTTTATATTTTTGTATCAGTTTTTTACCAATAAATTCACAACAATTCACATATATTTTTTCAGGATATAACTTACAATTTAAGTTATTCCTCTCATCACTTTTGCGTGAGTTCATGCTCAATACTACACATGTATTAAGTGAAGGTGCAAATACAAGAAAATGAGTTGAATTGTGTTTGCCAAAGTTAATAGCTTTTTGATAATTTATTAAAATAATAATAATTCAATTTTGGTGATTTACTTGGAGTAGAAGCGATCGAATTTAGAGGCAACAAGCAATAAATGCATAAATAATTTGACACATAGATTTATTCAAGTTCACCACTAACTTAACTACATCCAGTCTCCTCATTCAGAAGACTTTAATTCACTAATTCAAATACCTTGAATTACAAAACACCTAACTCTCCAAACAAGTTTTCTCAAACATCCTGACAACCACAAAATTTTGAGGAACTAACCACATTGACACTACAAGTCAAGTCTTCTTCTAACAATCTGACAACCCCATATTGAAGAAGGAACTAAACTATAGTCGGGTTGGAACTTCAAGTTTTGGCTTCTAAAAAAACTGATAATAGTAATAACTCTCACACTCTAAGAAAAAAATACTTAGAGAATATTTCTTATTCGAACAAGTGTTTCACTCTTTGAACTCTAAGACTACTATTTTTTTGTTTTTCGATACTTTTCCTCTTCAGACTTGAGTATCTATTTAGTTAAAATTTGGACTCCAATTTAGTCTTTGTTTAATTATGAATTGTATTTTGTTCAAATTGAGTTTGTAATTTCGTCATATTGTGTTTGTAAATTCTTCAGATTGATTCAGTTCATAGTTTGTTGTAGATAAATCTTAATCAAATCTTCTTCAAATCTTGATCAAATCTTAACCATATTTTCTTTTTAATTTGGTTAAAGATTTTCTTCAATTATAAATCTGAATCAAATCTTATTTTAAGATTTTCATCAATTATAATTTTGAATATTCTTTGATACTATTTGAAGTCAAATATATTGTTCTCATGAAATACTTTTGTTAACATCAAAACTCTAAATGTAAAACCAACTTAGTTCTAACAATCTCCCCATTTTTGATGATGACAAAGTGTATTTTTTATAGCAACTTTTCTTTATATTTCTTTGATTGCCCCTAACTTAGGGCTCCCCCTAAGTCTAAGTATCATTTTCTCATTAGTTTGTCAAATATCTTTCTCCCCCTTTTGAAAGTGAGATTTTTTTTTGTTGTTTTTTTTCTTCAGTTTTATTTGTTCTTTATTATTTTTTTATTTTGTATAATAACATGAATATAATATATTACAAGAAAATATAAAAATTAATGTAAAGCTAAATTACTTTGAAGTTATCACAACATCAGTGAAGTATGAAGGTAAGGTTTAGGTTTTTCTTGATGAAGTGAAAACTATCTTCATGTAGTGGTTTGGTGAATATGTCAGTCAATTGGTGTTCAATGTCTACAAACTGAATATTTAATTAGTACCCCTTTTTGAACGAAGTCTCTAATGAAGTGGTGTTTGATCTCTATATGTTTAGCTGTAGAATGTATGATAGTGTTTTAGGTTAGACAAATGACAGAAGTATTATCACAATAGATAAAAAATTTAAGGTGTTTTGTGTTTCTAAGAGCATCTAACGACCATTATGTTATCTTTTCTATTTAGGTGCGGTGTTAGGAAAAAAATAATTTTATTCGATATGTTTTAAAATTTTCTAATCCTAGCTTGTTCCTAATAATAATTTCTTGATGCTAATATGTATTGGTTGTTTATTATTTTTATATTTTTATGTTTAATATTGTCTAATTTTTTTTCCAACATCACCAATAATATCACATTTATCATATTATTGTTTCTATTTTTTCTCTCTTATAATGCCAAACAAGTGTTTGGATGTGCACTAAACATTTTTTTAAATACAAATCCTTCCTCTATAAAAGTAACATACATGCGTCCATGCAATTCCACCACTCAAATTTGTTTAGCGCAATTTGTTTTTGCTTAACGATTTGGTCTAGCTAGTTATGATATTAATTTTCTTAGTTACTCTGAATGATCTTATAAATACAACCATACTTTTGATTTTAACACGTAAACAATTTAAAAAAAATAAATAGTGTTACAACATTATAATTTCAGTGCAATAGTCGTAAGTCTCATTATATGTCTACGAGGAATTGCTGGAACAATATATGCGTGCATGGCTTTAAACTTTATAATTTGAAAAAACATAAATAAATAAATAACCCAATTGATTTTAATATAGTTTTTAATTACCGATATTTATGTTTCAATTTCTAGGTTGATGAAGATTAATTACATATTTTCTATTTTAATATGGGTTTTATTTACAGATTTTTAATTGAAGATTTTAATTTTTAATAGAACTATATTAAAAATTCATTTGTTAACTTTGATTTGCATAACAGCAACATAATGGACACAACACCATATTAACAACTATGTGAACTTGTTTCGTGAATTAATAAAATGGGACCAGTACATACATGTTTTGAGACTTAAAAAAATAAATAAGAGAAAAAAATTTTAAGGACCAATTTAAAAAAAAAAAACTTTAAAGATTGCAAGAATATCTTTACATACATATTTATTATTTTAAATTTTAAATCGACGTTTTTCTTCAGAGTTATAATTTGAATTTATGATGATTATTTCTTGTCTCAAAGACTAAATATTATGCACAATTTATGTAAATGTAACACATTTATATTTCATTAGATATCCCCTAATTTTTCAATATCATATTTTATGATAATATGCTATGTTTTATTTCATCTGATAAAGTTTACTTATATTTATAAAATATAATATTTTGTTCAAACTAAAAGAAAAGCTCTAAGTTACAAGTTTATTACCATTAATATTGTAACAACAACACCTATTAACATTATCAGCGTCTGGTTCACAAATTCCTTTATAATATCCCTTGTTGGTACAGAAGGACAAGCAATTAGTTGTTTGGTTACATTGGAAAAAACACTTCACGCGGTCAAGTAAAAAACTGTCACCTATTGAAAAGACTAATGATAACCAATATGCATAAGGAAAATAATATATTAAAAATTCAAACTCTATTATATAAATTGTCTACATACCTATTGAGAATAGAAAAACTAAAATCAAAGTTGTCACGATAAATTTCTATTTACTAATCATTGTTCTTCTTCTTCTTCAATGATCATCTGTAATTCAATAAGTAAATTTGATATGCTTTTATATATATATATATATATATATATATAATTAATTTTGTCAAAAAAATATAATAAATAAAATACATATAAATATTTATTTTACTTTACTTTATTGATGCACAACTTTACATTATTTATTTTAGAGTTAAAGTCTTATTCGGTCAAAAAAATGACCAACTTTCCTCTTAAGATTTCAACTTATTATTTACCATTTTAATAATTTTATATATTTACTTTAATTTTGTCAATTGTGTTGAATTACTTTTATAATAATAACAATAATAATAATAAATTGATTAATTCAAATGAACGGGGAAATTTGCATAAATTAAGCTTGTTTCACGGTTGGGGAGATAACTCAACAACTTTTGTATTGTTTAAATTCACAATTTTTACAATTTTAGAGGATTCAGTCGTACATTATTCTGATTGGTGATTCAAGTTATGGAACAAAACTTTCGAAAGTCCATGGTCTCCTTCTTCATGATTAGATAAACATTTTGATACTTTTTGCAGTTGGCTTTTACCATTATTCATGTTGAGCCTAATCCGCAAGTGTATGGATTCTCACGTAGTAATATATAAAATTATTGTATACACATGAGAGTTAATTTAAGAATTACTCAATTGATTAAGATTTTATATTGTTTAAATTAACAAAAATTTATTGTTGTTACATGGTAACCAAACGCAAGAATTAAATTTATAATAACAAATTAAAAGTAATTAAATGGAGAGAAAACCTAAGTTATAGTTTTATTGTCCTCCTAACTATCAACTTCTTCTCTAAAAACTATTAATAAAGATTGATCATTCACTCTAATATTATTTTCTCAAATTTATTATTTGATTGATTATACAAATATCTTAATTACGGAAATGCATAAAAAATTAAGAGGTTGAAAGTTTTATGTTTAATCATATTATAAGTAAATCTCAACTATCTTATTGATCTACTAATTAATTATAGTTGATCACTAGTTTATGAAGGTGCAAACACGAAAAAATGGTTGAATTATATTTACTAAAATTAATAACTTTTTACTAATTTAATGAAAGTTGGTTGGTTTTTATAAATTACTTAGATAAGAAACAATCGAATTCAGAAGCAGCATTAAACAATGAAAGCATAAGTAATTTACACATATATTTATCCAGATTCACCACTAACTTGGTTACATCAAATTCCTTCATTCAGAAGGCTTTAATCCACTAATTTAAATACCTTGAATTATAAAGCACCTAACCCTCCAAGTCAGTATTCTCAAATAGCTTGACAACCCTAAAATTTTTAGAAACTAACTACTGGTAGCGTTTTAGAAAGTGTATTGAATCGTTGCAAATAATAATAAAACTGTAATACCGAGTGTCGAACTCAAGGATTGTATTTTACTATCGAAATATATTTAATTACTAAAATTAAACAAAAAATTCCCAAGTTGATTGAAACAATATTTAAAATTAACAACAATAATAAAATTGATCCTTTATAATAAGAAAAATGTCAGGGATGAGTTTCACTTCGAATCCAACCATTGTGTCTAATTTGATCCTAGTTATTGAATTCCTTTATTGAATTATTACCAAATTCTCTTTATTATTTTTGCCCTAATGTCTTAATGACAAAGACTTTAATTCTAAAGTAACCCCTAATTCCTAAGTGGATTTAAGATTAGAATTAAGTCTTACCGTACATGAATTCCCTTTTTAAACTATTGCCTTCGCAACTAATTTAATTGGTTTCATTACCTGCATCTATCCCTAGACTATAAATTCATGAATTTTTCATCTCAACCATTCATAAAGTCTGCTTCCATTTCAAAATACGAATCGTAGAACATTTTAATACTGATCAAATAATAAAAAGCATTGAGCATATAAATGAGAAAAATAATTTAATAAACTCATTCATATAATTAGAAATCCAATCAGAAAAATAATTGTTTCATCTTGTTACACTCATCCCTAACAAATAGGGTTTAGTTACTCATGACAAATATACAAAAATTAGGGATTAAAGAAGAATTACAAGAATGATTCTTGGTAAAACTATTTCAATGATGTTAGAAGCTGTCATCTTTGAATTTCTCTGCTAGAGCACAAGTCTCCCAACTTCCCAATAGTCAAAAAGATACCTAAAAAGTGGAAAAAAAATGCATTTTAATGAATGATGTCGCGTGCCACGCTCCCCATGCGCAGCTTTTGCACTTCAAGCGCGTCCCAACAGAGGCTTCAGCTTGAAAAATGCGCCTCAGGCGCGGCTATTGCGCTACAGGCGCACAACTTCTTCTGTTTGACATTTTCTACATTTTACTCCTCTTTTGTGTCTGCTTTGGGTTCTGATGTCTTCATTAAAGTTGTAGCTATGGATCTTAGCTTTCATTGCACTTGGTTTCACTCCAATGGGTAGGGATGGGAATAGGCTAGGCCGTCCGTAGGGGCCTATGGCCTGGCCTACTTATGGCCTGGCCTAGCCTGGCCTATTTAATAAAAAGACTAGGCTCAGGCTGTTTTTAAAGCCTATTTATTTAAATAGGTCAGGCTCAAGCTTATAAAAAAGCCTGTTAGGCCTAACAGGCCGGCCTATATATATTTATTATATATTAATATTATTTTTTATTATTATATTAATAATATTATTTTCTATTTTAAATTCTATCAATTAGGCAATCACTTACTAATCATTCCATATTCAGTAGTCCTTCCATATTCGGTAGCAGTTCTATAATTGGTAGTGGTTTTATATTCGGTAACCGTTCAATTAGTCAATTACTTAGTAGTTGTTCCTTATTTGTTTAAGAAGTAATAATGGATTCGTTTGAAAAGGCTTTTAAAAGGCTTCCAGACCAGACCAAACTATTAAAAAGGCCAGGCTTAGGCCGAAAAAAAAGCCTATGATAGGCCGTAGGCCAGATTTAGGCTGAAAAAATAAATCGTAGGCCAGGCTCAGGCCTTTCAAAGCCTGGCCTGGCCTGGCCTATTCCTACCACTACCAATGGGACATATACAACTCTAGATAATGCTGAAATACTCCACATAGGTTAAAGATATACATTTTATTAACTCAAAGAACTAAAATAAACAAAATATATCAAATAACTCCTTAAATTAACTAATGGTTAAAGATAAATAAGACTAAAATCAATGAAAAATATGCATATGATGAAGAGTCATCACAACCCTAAACTTAATCTATTGCTTGTCCCAAAGCAACAATTAATTTCATATTTGGTATAGTTAAAAGCAAAGTTAAACTCAATTTCTCAAATCAAACTCAATTCTCAAAGTCCCACCTACTACAAAATATTTATCATGCTCCATGGTTGCTTAAAAAAAAAAAAAACCAATTTGTACACTTTAGCATTCATGCATCAAGTTCAACTCTCTCTTCACACAATCTCACCAAAAGCTCACAGTTAGGATAATAAGAGACAACATGAATTATCAAAATCACTAGTAGAAAATTAAGTTTGTAATGCAGACATTTAAGTTGTTTAGGTGTCACCTAACTTAAAAAATGAGGCGGAGATATATTTAAGTCCGTTTCCTAAATAAATGAGTTAATATATGTCTCTTATTGTATGTTTAACTTGGTTAAATGGGTAAACGATTTAATAAAATAAGGTCGTGGCAATTTTGTTAATATTTAAAACTTATATGTTTAACTCCGTTAATTGAATAAACTGCCTATAAGATGAGGCAGTGTTAATTTTGTATTTAGCATGACTTAATAAAATGAGGCGGTGACAATTTTGTATTTAGCGTTTTATATTCCTATGCCCTAACGCTTTAAACCTTCTCTTCGTCGACACTTTCCTCATCTCCATTTTATCGTCACCATACTACTCTCGAACTCACACGTCTCCATTTTATCATTAGCAAGTTTGATTTCCAAGTTCACACATGTATATTTTATTAATTTCTAATGTTATAATGATTGCTATATAATAATAATTTTTAACCTCATGTTGCTAAAATGATTAGTACTGATTCATTTTATGGTCAAGATTACGTTGTCCTCCGTCAACCTCATAGTCATCATCTTCATTTTACCGTCACAGGTTTTATTTTCAAGTTCATTTGCAGTAATTTTTTTATAATAATTTTCTAGTATTATAATAGTTAATATATAACAATTGTTTTTAATCTTTATCTTGCTAGAATGATTAGTACCTATTATAAATTCATTTCATTTTTAATGAATAACATCTCGAGTTATACATTATGGAAAAGAAAGTAAAAACAAAAAAAATAACATGTCAAATTCATTCTTTTGAAACGACTCTTTATCATTTTGTTTGAAGACTAGATATGAACTTGCATAATTTTTTTTTTGTTTAATTTTGTCTTAGTCAAATATATGTTAAAATATTTTTATTGATTTTTATAATTTTAAAATAATAATAATATGCTTTATAAGAATATATGTTAGAGTAAAATACATGTTTTATTTTATATAATAGGGAACAAAACAATAATGAAAATAATAACAATAAAGAAGAAAACAATAATATACTGTTGTTAGATTACTCTTAATTAATATGAATACGACACACTAGGACGATAAATAAAAAAAGCAAAGAAAAAAGAAGGTGTTGAAGAACTTTTACAATTTACTTTAAAAAAAAATTCCTAAAAAATGAAGGAGAATTTTATTGTCTTTGTGTTAATGTTTAAATGTAAATCGGTTACATTTTGAACAAATAAGAAATCATCTTATTTATTTTGAGATTTGTCATAGTTATACAAAATGAATATAGCATGATGATTTATTAAACATGACAAATGTATGAGTGTGACTAATATATCATGTTACATATGTTTAACATTGTAACAACATTGATTCATGGATGTAGGCACATAATTTTTTATAAGTTGTTATTGATTATGTTTTTTTTTTTTTT
>JBBPBR010000002.1:25587622-25604686 GCA_037974775.1 Cicer pinnatifidum
TTATTAGTTTTATTTTAGACCAAATAAGTATTTAACCTAGGAGATAGTACAGTTAATGAAAATCCTTAATTTTATTTATGTATTTTATTTAATTAATTTAGTGTGACAATAATAAGATAATTGTCCCTTTAATATTTAATTATTTGATGAAATATATTTATATTAGTTATTCAATTAATTAATTGTTGGGGTTTTGTTAGTAATGAATTAAAACTCGTAGGAGTATATTTTTAGAGTGAACAATGACCAAGTCAATTTTGGTCAAAATTTAATCACCCAAACTACTACTCTTGATAGCTATATTTTAATTTTAATAATATTTAGTTATAGAATCGTGTGCTTTCTACTTTACATCCACTCAAATGTGTAAAATAGAAAAATAAGTACAAGTTAATTAATTCATAACGGTTGGTCATTGAATGATATTATTCCAATTGAATACTTTATTGATGTGTGCAATTAACATCATGAAAAATTAATCTTCTTCTCTAATTAGCTTCACGTCTCCATATTAGTCTCATACACCTCTTTCTCATAGAATACGATAAAACTTGCAATAGAGCAGAAAGAAGTCCTAATCACCCATACCTCACACGTCGTTCCCAACATTATATTTTGTTTAATCTCAAACATTTTCTAAGTCACTCAAACAACTACCCACATATCTTTCTTGTAGAAGTTCTATGCTTTCATTCATTCATCTTTATGAGATTTTTCGGGGGTTATATAATGTTACGTGGAAGGAAAGCGTCAAAGGTAAGGGCTTTTTCCCATGCAAAGTTAGGCTAGATATTAAATTAGCGATTCGTAAGATATTGATATGATGTCTAATGTCTTAAAAGAAAAAGATTGATTTTATTTTCGTCGTAAAGAAATTAACTATAATGCTTTGATTGTTTTTTTTAGTAATACCTCTATCTTGATGAAATTAATTATAGAGTTATATTTTTATTATTATACCTTGATAAATATATTTGTAGTGAAAATGAGTGCTTTTACGTGTTTTAGAGTATTTAATTATAAAGTTATAATTTTTATATTGTTATAATTGGTAATATGTTTATTATGATGTATTTGATTTTAAGTATTGACTTTTGAGTATTTCAAATTTAAAATTTGACTTTTATGAACAATATATGTGTCTTGAGGAAATTGATGAGAATTTTATATTTTATAATTTTAATAATATGAGAAAATTGATAATGGAATGCATTAATGAATAGTTCGTTTTTAGAATGCGGAAAACTTTATAGTGAAATGAATGAAATATAAGTTGTTATCACTACGCCAAAAATTGCCTTTTACAACGCCCCTTTTACAGCGCTTGGTAAATACAAGCGCTGTTGAAAATATATTTTAAAAATAACGGAGCCTTTTACAGCACTTTTTATGACAAGTGCTGTAAAAGAAGCGCCGTTGTATGTCTTATAACGTTTGCGCATAACGTTATAAGGCTTTTACAACGCTTATCAAAAAAAGCGCTGTAAAATGAAGCGCTTTCGCGTATTATTTTACAGCGCTTTTCTCACAAGCGCTGTAAAAGGCATGCGCTTTCAAATAATTGAACTACCTATTACAGCGCTTTTTCCACAAGCGCTGTAAAAGGCATGTGCTTTCAAATAATTGAACTACCTATTACAGCGCTTTTTCCACAAGCGCTGTAAAAGGCATGCGCTTTCAAATAATTGAACTACCTATTACAGCGCTTTTTCCACAAGCGCTGTAAAATGCATATTTCAAATAATTATATAATTATGTTGTGTTGTGTGAACTGGTTCAAACAAATTTTGGATAAAAAGATAAAAGACAGCGCTTTATAAAAAAAGTGCCATAAAAAGCTAAAAAACGCTTTTAAAATATATACAGGGTTTAAAAAAAAAACACCTTTTATAGCGCTTGTTATAAAAAACGCTGTAAAAGGCATACCAAAATATGAATTATGGGTATGCCTTTTACAGCGCTTGTTACAAAAAAGCGCTGTAAAAGGTACCCCAAATATATGAAATATGGGTATGCCTTTTACAGCGCTTGTTACAAAAAAGCGTTGTAAAAGGTACCCCAAATATATGAAATATGGGTATGCCTTTTACAGCGCTTGTTACAAAAAAGCGCTGTAAAAGATACCCCAAATATATGAAATATGGGTATGTCTTTTACAGCATTTATTACAAAAAAGCAATGTAAAAGGTACCCCCATTTACAGCGCTTGTTACAAAGAAGCGCTGTAAAAGGTACCCCAAATATATGAAATATGGGTAAGCCTTTTACAGCGCTTTTTTGTAAAAAGCGCTGTAAAAGGTGCATAATAAGCGCGCGTTATAAAAGGTGCCTTTAAGAGCGCTTTTTTAAAAGCGCTGTTGTATCTTTTACAGCGCTCGAATCCACAACGTTTTTTTTTTTTGAAAAAGCGCTGTAGAAGGCTTAAAAAAAGCGCTGTAAAAGGCAATTTTTGGCGTAGTGTATTGTATACTTGGGGATATGAGTTTTAATTGTTATCAATAACACGTAGTCAAATTGAATTTTATGGATTATTATAATGAAAGTGGTGATTTTGAGATATTTGTTCATATTTGATGTGTTGAAGTTATTGAGTTCTAATTATGAACATCCATGATAATGTAAATTTGATGTTTTATGCAATTTAAAAAAAAATTAATCTGGAATAATTTGTCTTTGTGGCTGCCTAAGTGGCTGACGACTTGTATTTTAAATATCATTATCTTTGTGGTTGCCTAGGTGGTTGGTGATTTGTGTTTTAAATATTGTTATCTTTGTGGATTCCTAAGTGGCTGGTGATTTGTATTTTAAATATTGTTATCTTTGTGGTTGTCTAAGTGGCTGATGACTTGTGTTTTAAATATCATTATCTATGTGGTTGCCTAGGTGGCTGGTGATTTGTGTTTTAAATATTGTTATCTTTGTGGATGCCTAAGTTGCTGGTAATTTCTATTTTAAATATTGTTATCTTTGTGGTTGCCTAAGTGACTGATGATTTGTGTTTTAAATATTATTATCTTTGTGGACGTCTGTGTGACTGGTTTAATTTTTTGCCATTGGTATGGGTGACTACTGTGTGGACGTCTGTGTGGCTGGTTATATCCGGATCATATGTTTAGGAGCATGCATAACTTGCATACATTTTATTGTTATTTTTATTTTGATTTAATTATTTGTTCTACGGTTGCTATTTGATTTATTTAGATACATTTTATAATTTTTGATACATCTTTGAGAAATATTAAAGAATCAATTTCTTTAAATCTTTTCTTACAAAAGGATTTTATATTCATATTTTATGGCTGCTAATTTATTATTTGATTTAATTTTTGTTGTAGGATGAACTGACCCCTTACACCAACTTTTAGGTACTAATGATCTCTAAGAGTTGCATGAATGATGGTTGTTTGGTGCGCGCACATGGAAAAATGGAACTTTTATTTAAAAATAATGTTTTGTATTACGAAAATATTGTGGTAAATTGTAAAGTTATTTACTCTTCATCATTAACTTTTAATAGAACATGAAAGTGATATTTTATTTGCTAGTAAATAATTGAATGTCATTAATTTTAGTCAACCTTGCTTCTTTTGAATTTCACTTAAAGATAATTTATTTTATTTTGGAGCATAAATGAATATCGATCTAATAATTGGAATATTAATTTTGAAAATAAATGAATAAATATTATTTTAGTAAATTGCATTACGTTATTTTACAAAAAAAAATATATCAAGTCATTGTCTGACGCATCTTCAAATTATTACATGATAAACTATTCCTAAGAAAAACATTTATAGCTGTTTCTAAAAGAAAATAATTATTTTTAAGTAATTTTTGGATCAAAAATTTGGAGCGTTATACATTAACACTTTGTGTCTGAATTAACACAAGGTTTGTTTCTAGGATTTTAACTATCATTGGAGGAATATAGCATTTCAAGTGTTTAAAACACTTTGACTAATTTACATCAGTTCTAGTAACTCTCTGCTAAAATGATTTTTCATTCATTCTATTCTTCTAATGTATTATACGCTTTTACGTAAATTTTTCTTAACACATTGTCTTTTTCATTCTCTAAGTCACCGTTTCATATTGATCGATTTCTACTTAAATAATGAGAAATGTATTCGATTGAGAATGTTATCATTGGATATCTTGAATCAACATTTAAGGCAAACTAGCCTTTAAGATATATATATATATATATATATATATTTATATATAAATATATATAAATATATAAATTCATTCTTAGGTTTATTATCATTATCTTTAATAAAATAAAAATTCATTTTATTCAAAATAAATATGGGTAAAAAAATTATTTGAGATGTTATATTTTGCCAATCTTAATTTTAAGACGTTAGAGTTGTGACAATTTGGTGATCTTAAAATCTAAAATAATAAGAATCTTTAAAAAAATAAGATTGATTGAGATGCAATATTTTGTCGATTCTAGTTTAATATGTATGAGTTGAGACAAATTTGTGATATGAAGCTCTAAATAATAATTATCGTTTATTAAAATAGGATCAACTAAGAAACGATATCTTGTCAATGATAGTTTAATACGCTTGAGGTTTGACAACTCTGTGATATTAAACTTTCTTAATCAAATATAAATGAATAACGAACTCATTCAGGTGTTGTTAATGCAACTCTATATGGACAGGTATAATTTAATATTTTAATTTGACGAAGTATTGTTAAACTGAATTGTGTTTTCTTTAATTAGTTTCTTTAGTTATAATATTTTTCAGAATTCTATATATAGTCAAGTTAATATTGTGATAGTGCATGCATAATATATAATATTTATTCCTTTAAGATTTAATTCAAATAAAATGTCAGTTTAAAGAGTTTTTGCACTTTCAATCAATCAAAAGTATTAGATTATTAGAAACATTTTACTTCTTAAGTCATACACATGACTAGTTGTTATATGCTAACGTTGTAAATTTTTTTACACAGACAATGTATGAAAATTAAACTCATTTATTATTTATTTTGGATTCATTAATTAGGATGGAAAGGAGTTGTGTACATCAACACCAAGATATGGAACGGGAAAGGAAGCAGGAAATGAAGAAGGTTACGTGGTTGGAATGTCAGTATGTTATCCAAAACCAAGTTCAATCAAGATTAATGATGGTGAAATTATGACTGTAGAATCTAGATATAAGAAAGGATTTCTCACTGGAGCTATGGGACATATGTACATCTATTTGGCTGATCGACTACCAAACACACCATAGACATCAAACTCTTATGATTTGTAATTTTTTAATGTAAAGTTTGTTTTTGACATATGAAGAGTAGAACCTGTGTATTTATTTTATTATTTTTTCCTTAATTATCTTTTTAAGACCCTCTCCACACTTCACAGTATTAAGTCACTTCTTTTTTTTCTTGGGAGACAATAAAGTCACTAAAATGTTTATCAATATTTAAATGAGATTGTATTAGTATCTTGAATTTAAATTTGAGTCAAGATATTGAGAAGGAAGAGTTTTAATGTCCACGTTGTTAAACTCAAATTGATAGAGTAGCTAGTCTTTTATTGTTACACACTAAAACGAATGATGAAAAAAAATATCTTACATTAATTATGATTTTAATGTCATTTTAATATTTTTTTTAATCTGAATAATATACAAAAGAAACTTGTACAAATGACACTTTTTAACACAAGTCATAAACACATGCAACTGGATCAACACAAATTGACCATTAAATAATGATTTTATTCTTAATAATATACAAAAGAAGCTTACACAATTTACAATTTCAAACAAATGTCACAACTATAAAATAATTGAACCACCTTTTACAGCGCTTTTTTCACAAGCGCTATAAAATACAAGCGCTTTCATTGAATTTAACTACCTATTACAGCGCTTTTATTGACAAGTGCTGTAAAAGACATAAATTTCAAATAATTATATACGTTGGGAACCCTCATATCCTCTACATCTTTCATCACCTCTACTCTGGGAACCCTCATACCCTCATATCCATTACGTGTTGTGCCGCCATTTACCTATTACGTGTTGTCTCAGTATTTTTTTTTTAACTAGATTTTTTTTATCAAATTAAAAATTCATACCACATGATCTGTGTTATGTTTTGAAATTGTTATATATATATATATATTAAATCTCTTCTACTAGTCAAAAACTCATACCACATGATATGTTCTGTTTTTGAAATTGTTAGTTGATATTGGTTTCTTTTTGAAACTTGTTGATATGTTTTGAAAGCTTATTAGTTTTGTAACTGCATTTATATAGGTGGTATAATATGGATAGGAAATGGATGTCAGCCAATCGATTGTCAAAAGAGTATGAAATTGGAGTGAAGGAGTTTGTTGAGTTTGCAGTGAAGAATGCAAAAGATCCAAATAGAGTAGTTTGTCCTTGTTTAAAATGTTGTTTTGGAAAACGTGTTAGAGAAGATGAATTAGAAGGACATCTAGTATGTAATGGAATTGATCAAAGCTACACATGTTGGATAAGACATGGTGAGAAAAAAAAAGGAAACATTAATTTTGAGAATAGTTCAACATATGCTTCAACTGACTTCGATACAGATACATATGAGCCGGACCGAGTTGATGAGATCGCAAAAGCAGTTGAAGAAGATCTTCGAGATTGTCCTAAAATGTTTGAAAGTTTGTTGAGTGATGAAGAGAAAGAATTATATAATGGTTGTACTAAATTCACAAGACTGTCGGCGATATTAAAGTTGTACAACTTAAAAGCGAGTAATGGATGGTCTGATAAAAGCTTTACAGAATTATTAACACTCATAAAAGATATGTTGCCAGATGATAATGAACTTTCCAGTCGAACCTACGAGGCTAAACGGATTTTGTGTTCTATTGGCATGAGTTACGAAAGGATTCATGCGTGTCCTAACGATTGCATTTTATTTCGAAATGAATATGAACTACTTAAGGCGTGTCCGAAATGCAATGTCTCTCGATATAAGAAGAAAGAATCTACTCCAGCAAAAGTTGTGTGGTATTTTCCTATAATACCAAGATTTAGGCGCATGTATCGCAGTGAAGAAGATTCAAAACACTTGACATGGCATGCAGATGAAAGAATTAGAGATGGAATGTTTCGACACCCTGCAGATTCCCCACAATGGGCAAAAATTGATCACGAGTATCCTGAATTCGGGATAGAGTCAAGAAATCTAAGACTTGCACTTTCTACTGATGGAATGAATCCACATGGTCTTCAAAGCATCTCACACAGCATGTGGCCTGTGATTTTGGTAATATATAACCTACCTCCATGGTTATGTATGAAGCGTAAGTTTATGATGTTGTCTTTGTTAATTTCTGGACCCAAACAACCGGGGAATGATATCGACGTATACTTGACTCCTCTAATAGAAGATTTAAAACGTATGTGGGAGACATGTGTGGAAGTTTATGATGGGTATAAGAAAGAATATTTCAATTTGAGGGCTATGTTGTTCGGCACAATTAATGATTTTCCAGCATATGGTAATTTATCAGGATATAGCATTAAAGGTCAGTGTGCATGTCCTGTATGTGAAGAGAGTACAAATTGGATGCGGTTGAAACATTGTAAGAAGAATGTGTTTCTTGGACATCGTAGATTTTTACCTTATAGTCATCAGTATCGTTGGTGGAGAAATGCATTTAATGGAAAATGAGAGGAAGGTAAAGCTCCTTTACCACCGACTGGATATCAAATACTTGAAAAAGTACAAGGTTTGACCAATAAATTTGGCAAACCTTTTGCGGGAGAGCTGGTCAAAACTGGGTGGAAGAAAAAGTCAATTTTCTTTGAATTACCATATTGGAAGTCATTGTATATAAGACATTTCCTCGATGTGATGCATATTGAAAAAAATGTATTTGATAGTGTTATTGGTACGTTACTCAATGTTCCAGGAAAGTCTAAAGACGGCATCAACGCAAGATTGGACTTGGTCGATATGGGAATAAGAAATGAATTGGCTCCAGTAAAGAAAGGAAATCGCATATATCTACCTCCAGCCGCTCATACTCTATCTAGAAAGGAAAAAATTGTTTTATGTAAATTTCTACACGAAGTTAAAGTTCCAGAAGGATACTCTTCGAACATTAGAAATTTGGTTTGTATGAAAGACCTCAAGTTAAAAGGTTTGAAGACCCATGATTGTCATATTCTAATGGAGCATTTGCTACCAATAGGTATACGTTCCATTTTACCTGAAAAAGTTCGACTAGCATTAACTAGATTATGATTCTTCTTCAGGGAAATTTGTAGTAAAGTGATCGACCCTCAGAAATTACCGACATTGCAGAGGGAAATTGTTGTTACTTTGTGTGAGCTTGAAATGTATTTCCCACCATCGTTTTTTGATATAATGGTTCACCTTACTGTTCATCTGGTTAAGGAGACACAACTTTGTGGGCCAGCTTATATGAGATGGATGTATGCGATAGAACGATATATGAAAATATTAAAAGGGTACGTAAAAAGTAGAAGTCGACCAAAAGGTTGTATTGCTGAACGATACATTGTTCAAGAGGCTGCTGAATTTTGTACTGAATATCTTCTGTCCAATATTGAATCCATAGGGCTTTCCATGTCTCGTCATTCGGGAAGACTATCAGGAGAAGGGATAATTGGAAGGAGACTACTGACTATATCAAGGACAAAATTGGAGCAGGCACAATTGTATGTTCTGCACAATGATGATGAGGTTCAACCGTATGTTACAATACACATGGATCAGTTATCTCGTTTGAACATGAATAGGAATCAAAATTGGATAACTCGAGAGCACAATCGAAGTTTTATAACATGGTTAAAAAATCACATAAAGTCAAAATTTGACATAGACCCCGGATCAATTTCACAAAGATTGAGGTGGCTAGCAAATGGTCCGAGCTTACATGTCTTTTCTTACACTGGTTATGTTATTAACGGCTACACATTTTATACCAAAGAACAAGATGATCAGACCACTATGCAAAATAGTGGAGTCACTCTCGTAGCTGAAGCGATGCATGTCTCAAGTGCAAAAGACAAAAACCCAATATATGCAAATCTATCATATTTTGGGGTTATCGAGCGCATATGGGAGTTAGACTACACAATGTTTCGTGTTCCCATATTTGGTTGCAAGTGGGTCGATAATAATAATGGCGTTCGGATTGATGAGTCAGGATTCTTGTTTGTTGATTTTAATAGGGTGGGATACAAAGACAAGCCTTTTATTTTAGCGTCGCAAGCTCAACAAGTGTTTTATGTCATCGATCCTTCTGATGATAAATGGTCTGTTGTCCTATCGACCAATAAAATAAGTGATGATAACAACGATGATGAAGATGTTGGTAATGATCTTTTATTTGCAACATCACAACAACCACATGAAATTGATTCAACTGATGATGGTTTATATCTTAGAGATGATCATGATGAGGGAATTTGGATTAATCCATCGTTTCGTATTGTAAATGGACAAACAAATGTGAATCCCACCAGGAAAAGAAGAAGGGCATCTTAATGTACATGTTTAATTGTTTTATATAAGCCATGCATGTAATCTGAATTATTGTTGTAATCTGAATTATTGTTCTATTCTGGTTTTATTGTTGTAATCTGAATTATTGTAATCTGAATTATTGTTCTATTCTGGTTCTATTCTGGTTTTATTGAATTATTGTGGTATTATATAATCTGAATTATTCTGGTTCTATTCTTGTTTTATTGTTGTTTAAGAAGGCAAGCATAACCAGTGATTCAATTAGGACTTAAGTTTTTGGCTTTTGGATAGTTTGGTTGATGGGTGGGGGATAAGGGTCTTTGGTGAAGTGCATGTTTATGTAAATTTGGACAATTTCAATTCTTAAGAACTATGCATGTAAAAAAAGTGCATGTCTTTTACAGCGCTTTTTAAAAAAAGCGCTGTAAAAGGCCCTTTTAAAAATTAAACAATGAGACATTTTACAGCGCTCTTCTTACCAAGCGCTGTAAAAGGCCCTTTTAAAAATCAAATAAAGACACCTTTTACAGCGCTTCTGTGAACAAGCGCTGTAAAAGGCTTTAAAAATAATATTCATCAGATACCTAACATGACTTTCTCTAACAGGATTTTCTTCAAACACCTTGTACGCATCATGGGAATCCCCAAAAACACATTGTTAACAAAAACATCAGACCCATTGTTAACAAAAACATCAGACACATTGTTAACAAACCCATTTTTCGCAACATGGCAATGAACCTGAAGATCAAGTTACGATTTAAGAATGAAAGGGAATGTAAAGAGATAAAAAGGGTGTTGAGGTGGAGATTGAAAGAGTAAGCTTTGATGTTTGCGAAGAAGATGCATAAAAGGACTTTGAGGTGGAGTTTGGTGAAGAGGAAGATATTTTGCTTGGACTATGTGGGTTTTGCAGAGCTTGTTTAAAAAATAACATAACAAAACACAAAAATAACATAATAAGGCCTTTTACAGCGCTTCTTTGAACAAGCGCTGTAAAAGGCTTTTAAAAAAAACATTATATAACATACTAAAACAATGAGGTCTTTTACAGCGCTTGATGGGATAAGCGCTGTAAAAGAGTCTTTTAAAAATTTAAATAAGGCCTTTTACAGCGCTTCTTTGAACAAGCGTTGTAAAAGAGTTTAAAAAAAACATTATATAACATACTAAAACAATGAGGTCTTTTACAGCGCTTCTTTGAACAAGCGCTGTAAAAGGCTTAGCCTTTTAGAGCGCTCTTTGGAAAAGCGCTGTAAAAGGGTTATAAAAAAGCACTGTAAAAGGGTTATATATATAACAGTAACCTCTTCAGTTTCCTCTTCATTACGTAAACTACACTATCATCTCAACCTTCATCGTTCTTCTCTTCTTTTGCAAACCCTATAATCTCGTTCATTACGAACTGTATTTCCACGATCATCTCCTTCATTTCGAACCTTATTTCCATCCAAGATCATTTCGAACCTTATATTTTCATTGAAATACGTAACCCTCATTACGTATTTCTTCAAAACAGTTTTTCTGTGAACTTTATTGCTGTGAAATTTCTCCGTCCGCTCTTTTCTTTGCATTTCATCTTTCTTTGAACCATTATTCAGGTATTGATGTTATTTATTTTTTGTAATCATTAAAATGCATGTTGAGCTTGTTTAAAATATATATACTGATACATGTTGAGCTTGTTTAGAATAATGCATGATGCATGTTGAGCTTGTTGATGTTATACTAAACTGCATGTTGAACTTGTTGTAGTTAAATGGATACAAACAGAGATTTAGAATGTCAAAATGAAGAAGTTGGCACCAGTAGGACTTATGAAAATGAAGTCAAACGTGGTGCAACTATCATGCAAAAAGTCATTAAAGCAAGGAGTAATGGCATTAAATTTGAGGTATACTATACTCTGTTTGCTGTGTATTTTTTTAGCTTTTTTTAATAGCATGTACTTACTATATGAGTTTATTAGGTTGGATGGAATGAAAGTGGTCAGCCAGTTGACCCCCACAGCGCAATGTTTGTGAGCTACATTGGGGCTGCTGTTCGTCAAAATATTCCAATAACAATTGACGACTGGAGAGATAAGGCATTGAAGGATGCCAAAGATATCATCTGGAATGATATTCAAGTAAATTTTTTGATCCAATCTTTTGTCATTTATAAATATTTTCATTGAAATACTTTACTTATAATTTTTTTCATTGCAGACATCTTTTGTCCTTGATGAGGGACGAAAGAATTATGTATTGAGAGTTGCTGGCAAAATCCATCGTGGATTTAGATCGCATCTCTCAAACTTCTATCTTAAAGATAAAGAAGGAAACACAACAGCTGAACCTCCAAAGATATATCGACATTATATATCAAATGATGAATGGAAAGCGTTTGTTTCCAAACGTACTGACCCCGCGTTTGTCGTAAGTGATTAATTTATTAGCATTTGTGTGTTTTATTATTTATATTCGCATCGTATTTTAAATTTTTACATAATTGCTATTTTTTTATATAGAACATTAGTAAGGCAAATCGCGAGAGGGCAAGCAACCCGACCCACCCATACTGAAGGTCACGTATGGGATATGCACGTCTAGACCAAAACCTTGTAAGTCAATGTAACATCAATGATGAGGGAATTTGTATTATAAACTATAGTTTCTAACTAATATTTTGTTTTAACGAATAGCGACAAGAGACCCAATCCGATCAACCGTTGGGTCGTCATATCTTGTGGAAGGAAGCTCGGGTAAATAAAGATGGAGTGGTTGATAACGAAAATGTTCAAAAAGTAATAGAACTTTGTGTAAGTATATTATGACTTTAATATTTTTCAATATTGTATTTATCACTTGAATACTTTTTAATATTGTATTTTAAAAATGCTAATGAACTTAACTATTTTAATGTTACATGTATTTTAGGAGACCATCTCTCAAAGTTCTGAAAATGAAGAGGGCAACAAGGCTAGTTGCAGGGACATTTTGGGCAAAGTTTTTAATGTTCCTGAATATTCCGGTCGAGTTAGGGGGAAGGGATTTGGCGTAACTCCCAGAAGCTTTTTTCCTCAAGAGAAGCGCCAAAAACCTTCCAACGAGGAAGTATTAGAGAAGCTCAGAATCCTATCTGAGCAAGTGGCACAATTGGTGAATACGAACAAAGACAAGCAACTTCCGGTTCAGCTCCAAGGTGAAATACAAATGGAGAGTGAAAGCGGGAGTTGCAACGTCGGTTTGAAAATTATTCCCAAGGTAATTAATTACTTACTTGCTTATGTAGTTACTTATGCATTAAACAATATTATATATTAACTGTACTTATGTTTTAACTATTGATTTAGGGTGTCACTTCATGTTTTCTATACTTGTCCTCGCCCACTCATCGGAAGGTGGGAAAAGCAAAATTGTACAATACTTTGGGTGAAGTATTGCACAATACTCCGATCCCAAAGGGCCATGTCAAGGTATCGCCTACTGTTGCTTTCGAACCAACTGCACCGTTGCCGATACCGGACAACGACGGAGATATGCAGACATTGGACGAAGCTATTGGTAGTTACGTGGCATGGCCCACGAACCTTGTTGCCCTCATTAAAAGCCCTCCCAGAAACAAATCAGTTACGTCTCCCGATAAGGTTTGTCACATTTATTGCATAAGCTTTGTCAATTTTTTCAGATTCAATAAACTAACATTTAACCTCATTTTTGTAGGTCCAAATAAATAAACCACCCGCACATCCAAAAAAAGACAGCAAACCTCAAAAATTGGAGGTTAATAGAGCTGCCAAATTTGCAGCAATAAAAAAATTGGATCGTGGCAAATCAGTCGCTGCTGTTGCTGCTCCTAAAATAAGTCAGCCACGCCTTGGTAAATACGGGGCGTGTCTTGACATCCAAGTAAAAAAGAACCTATGCAGCAGCGATGATTCGCGCATGATACATATGAATAAAGAAATATTCGGAGAGGAGTATGAGGAATTGTTCGACAAGGAGCACATATACGAACTTCTCGAACATAAGGAGCTCAGTGCAACTGTAATGAGCTTGTATATAAGGTAAAAAATACTTTTAATTGCATTTATTGGTAATTAATTAAATGTATTGGTAATTAATCTAGTTTAAAATTTTCATTGAAGGTTTTTGCATGAGAAGGTCGTGTGCCCGAGGAAATTATCGAATAAATACTCATTCTTCTCTCCGCATAAAACGTCCATGTGGAAACTGGATGAAGACAATGTAAAGAAATACATTGTAAATATGTTTTTAGGAAATATTTCAAAGGATAAATTGTTCTCAGCACCATATAATTCAGGGTACGTAATTTTATCTTTTTTAATTGATGAGAATTTAATTTATTAGTTGTGTATAGACAAAATTGTTTACCCAATTTTTTGTTGTTGTAGGGCACATTGGGTGCTATTTGCAATCAATGCCGTCTCTGAAGTTGTATACTATTTGGATCCCTTGCATGGCGATTACAACAATCACTCCGAAATCAAGACTTTGTTCGACACGTAAGTAATATTCATTTATTTTTGTTACACATATATATAAATAAGTGTTTGTTCATGCTAAAATAATCACATTTATTCATTTGATAGTGCATTAAAAGTTTTTCGAGCTCAAAGAGGTGCGGTAGTGTCGAAGCAAAAGTCTAATAATATTACATGGATCCCAATAAAGTGCCCTCGTCAAACAAACAACATCGACTGTGGGTACTACGTATTGAGATTCATGAAGGAGATTGTTGACAAGAATAAAACTATTATCCCAGAAACGGTACGGTATTTTGATTATATGATTTTCATATATAAATTATCTATATATTTGATACTAACTTAATATAATATGTTCAATTTTTATATTGCAGTACTTTGAAAATTCCAGTCCATCATATTCTGAGCAAGATCTGATGGAATTAAAGGAGGAATGGTGTGAGTATGTGCTTGAAATGAAAATTATTTGATTTTCTGGGAAATAGCATGCTGTTGGGCAAGGGATCTGAATATTATATGGTGCATAGTTATTTTATGTATATGATCATAGGACAGTATATAAACATGCATATGAATATGTTGTAAATTAGGTTCAATGTATATTCATACCAAATATGTTGTAAATTACTGTGTTACAGGATAATATATATGTATCATATTGTGTGAACTGATTATGTTTTAAACTGATTATGGGCTCTTGTTCTGGTTCTGGTTCTGGTTGTGTTACTGATTCTGTTTTAACATGCACATGAATATGTTCTAAATTACTGATTCTGGATGTGTTGTGTTGTGTGAACTGGTTCAAACTAATTTTGGATAAAAAGATAAAAGACAACGCTTTATAAAAAAAGTGCCATAAAAAGCTAAAAAACGCTTTTAAAATATATACAGGGTTAAAAAAAAAAAAAATAACACCTTTAACAGCGCTTTTTA
The DNA here is from genome assembly GCA_037974775.1 of Cicer pinnatifidum. Taxonomy (NCBI): domain Eukaryota; kingdom Viridiplantae; phylum Streptophyta; class Magnoliopsida; order Fabales; family Fabaceae; genus Cicer; species Cicer pinnatifidum. Next base: position 25,602,558 of record JBBPBR010000002.1, read on the forward strand.
TAAAAAGCGCTGTTAAAGGTACCCCAAATATGTATTATGGGTATGCCTTTTACAGCGCTTGTTACAAAAAAGCGCTGTAAAAGGCATTCCAAATATGTATTATGGGTATGCCTTTTACAGCGCTTGTTACAAAAAAGCGCTGTAAAAGGTACCCCAAATATATGAAATATGGGTATGCCTTTTACAGCGCTTGTTTTGAAAAAGCGCTGTAAAAGGTATCCTAAATATATGAAATATGGGTATGCCTTTTACAACGCTTGTTTTGAAAAAGCGCTGTAAAAGGTACCCCAAATATATGAAATATGGGTAAGCCTTTTACAGCGCTTGTTGTAACAAGCGCTGTAAAAGGTGCATATTAAGCGCGCGTTATAAAGGGTGCCTTTAAGAGCGCTTTTTTGAAAGCGCTGTTGTAGCTTTTACAGCGCTCGAATCCACAGCGCTTTTTTTTTTTTTGAAAAAGCGCTGTAAAATGCAATTTTTGGCGTAGTGAATATAATTATTTAAATATAAAAAAAGGTCTTATTTCAAGTCAATTATGACTAACCTATTAAAAGATATCACATTTGCAATGTACTTGCAAACTTGCCACTTTGAAGCATGAGAGAAAGATAGAAGAAATAAAGTAAAATGAAAGAAAATAAGAAAATGTGAATATTTGATAATTTATTAATGGTTTTGTACGAGAGAATATGGCATAAAACAAAAAAAAAACCATATTTATGAATTGAATAAATATACTAATTAGATATGATTATAAAACGATATATTTGAGTACATTTCTTTTATATGTTTAAACAAAATTATTATAAAATTAAATAAATAACTACAAAAATCATAATCTTAATAGTATTTTGAAGTAATTCTGGTCTTGGAATATTTATTTTCATATTAAATGACAGTTAGTCTTAGACAGCTACATGTTATTTCATTAAGAGTTAAACACATACCAAACAAACAATTGTAGATTGGTCCTTTGGTGGCTGATGTATTTGCTTCAACGTGTTTCAATTGCAACTAGAAAGTTGAGAAGACTTAAATGGTAAGGTTAAGTGGTTCTTGTAATACAAGTTCAATTACTGGAATAATTCATTCAGGTGAAAGTATTGGACGTAACCAGCGAAGTTGGTGGTAAACCAATATAAAATTCCTTGTGTGCTCTTCTTATTACTTTTACTTTTATTTTCTAAATTTCTTTGATCACAAAGATGATTAAAATCTAGAAACAATGATAGCAAACCGTAATACAATTCAAACCCCGTTTCTTTTGTCATCAAAACTTTATGTCCCGCTTATGCAGCCACCAGATTGGTGTCTTTTATTTAAAAGCAAGCTCCTACTAGCTCGCACTCTTCAAAGACATACATCACTTTGTGCATCAATGTAATCAGTGTCAGCGTACCAAAAACATATCCAAAAGAAATGAAATGCCATTGAACAATATCCTCGAAGATGAAAAAATTAGTAAAGTTTTGTGAATAAGCTTATGACTTGAACTCAATTAATTTTGGTGAATAAGAAATTCCAGAGACACTTCAAGAATTTGAGTTCCATTATACCCAGGGTCCTAAAAAAATAATTCAATATGTCTTTGGTTCTGGATTATCTAATTCAACTAACACTGGTCATCTAAAAGAAGATTATAATTATTCAGATATACATGTGTATTGTTGGTTTATAGAGTGATACAATGTTAGAGAAGAACAAAGTTCAAAACCATCAAATTTATTTTAATTTGGAAATCAACTCAAATGCTATAATGTCGAGTATGACATACCCCAATGATATTATTACTGATGATAATTTACATCCCATGATTGCTTAGAACTTGAAGGTATTCTTAATTTAAAATTAAAATAAAGGTGTTAGCAAAACAAATTGTAGAGATGACAAAAAGACAAAAAAAAGTATTAGTTTGCATAATCACTCTATTGCCATTGAAGAACCTTTTACGAATGTGATTTCTAAGACAAGATTAAAGAATATGTTAAAGGATACTATAGAATATAATTTTCGTCGAGAAACTTTTTAAACACTGTATTCTTATTCTTTTAATACATTTTTTTTTCTCTTTTCTATATTTTTAAAAGTTATTTTAAAATATTAATTGTTACAATATAAATTAATGAATT
>JBBPBR010000002.1:25605221-25618224 GCA_037974775.1 Cicer pinnatifidum
GATGTAGATTTTCTAATTTGATTTTTTTCATTAATGATAATATCTACTATTAATGACAAGATCTTTTGTTTTGACCAAGATTGTTACTTCATAAAACTTTTCGTTATAAATTAAATCAACCCTATTCAATTATTTAACAATTTCAATTATTTTTGAAAAACCTTGTTGTTCTAAAAATAGTGAAGTAACATCATTTCTCACTCTTCATTTAGCCACTACGATAAGTGAAACAACATGGTTCCCATCTCATGAATTGAATTTAAATTCAATATTTAAAAAAAATTATGATTCATTAATTGAAAATACAATTTTTTTCTTTTGGAATAATTTTGAATACAACTTTGACAATAGAAGGTAAGTTTAAAAAGAAATAAATTCATGTTGGTGGGTCACTTGAAATGTATATAATGGATAAAAGATATAATTTTTATTTAATTTATAATAAAAAATTAAATAAATATACTATTTAAAAATAAATTTGAATAACTTACCTAGATTTATCTTGTATAAAAAGTTTCCTAAATTTTCTATAAAAATATAAAAAGATACGATTTTTATCATGTTATTAATGATAAGCATATCTTGCCAATATCACCTATAAATTAACACAACTTACTTGTTGTATCATCATCCAAAAATTTCAAGCTTGCATATCAATATTTTTCTTCAGATCAAAACTAAGTGAAACAACATGGTTTCAACAATTTTTTTTTAATAATGGATGTGGTTCCTATGATGTTGCTGGTATCAAGAATATTTGTGGAAAATGTTTTAGAGAAAGGTTCGACGACAATACCATTAAATCATTTTGGAGAGTCCCAAAAATGGAAAGTCGTGTGTTTCGGAGAGTCCCATTATTACATCATTTTGTTCAAATAATGGTTGTGGTTCTTATGATGCGGCTAGTATAAAAAATATTTGTGGAAAATGTTTCAAAGAATGGTTCGACAACACCACTACATCAAAAATTGAAAGTGAGAGTCCCATATTTGATCTATGCACAAGTATTGCTTCTATGACTCTCATCAATTCTACCCTCATGAATAAGATAAATAGGTGTTATAAAAGATCTTAATAAAAAATTAGGGGCTTGTAAAATGGTTTTCTCAAGCAAAAAACTGAGATCATTTGGAAATTTTACAATGGTTTTGTCGGTGTAAGATCAATTATGATAAAAGTATGATTGTTTTATTGATCGGACAATTATGATTAATTAATAATGTAAAATATATTTACATCGTCGATGCATATAAATTAAATTCAAATTTTTACGCTATTAATATAATTTTCTTAACTACAAAGAAGTTACCATTAGAATCCTTTTATGGGTATTGTTATACCTCTTATAGATAAAAGAGTTGTTGCCACTATCACACTGATTTTCATTAGATTCAGTTTGTGTCTGAATTGACACAAGATTTGTTTCTTGGATTTTAATTCTCATTGAGACGATATTACATTTCAAATGTATAAAATACTTTGACTAATTTACATAAGTTCTAGTAACTGTCTGCAAAAAGGATTTTTCATTCATTCCTTTCTTTTAATGTACTCTAGACTTTTATGTAAATTCTTCTTAACACATTGTCTTTTTCATTCTCTAAGTCATTGTTTTATATTGATCAGTTTTTACTTAAATAATGAGAAATGAATTCGATTGAGAATATTATAGTTAGAGATCTTGAATCAACATTTAAGGCAAACTAACCTATAAGATATATATCTTCATAATTAATTCAATGTATCTTGGTTTATGAAACAAATCTCATACCATGGCATGCGCTTCTTCAGTTAGAGGATACGTCTAAATTCTAATGAGTAGAGGATGTTGAGATATAAAATTTGTTCAAGATTTTAGGTTCAAGAGCGTTGACTTGACTAGAGTTTTGACTTGAAGCATTGACTAGATGATTATTTGTGTTACTAGAATTATCAAATGGAAATCATCAGAACTTCAACAGTTTCTTCAAAATCACGGTGCACTTGATAAGTTAACGCTCTAACTCAGACGGTAGATTATTAGACGTCAATTGGAATACTGCTTATCGCTATATTATAACTTACTCTATTAGTATAAATAATTAAAAGTTTATTAGGTGATAATATTCTTTGTGTTTAAAACACTTAGATTTATCTCTAATTTATGCTATCTTAAAATAGATAGTCAATAATATAAATTTGTGGTAACTTAATTTGCACACCTTAACAACTACAATTATAAAATAATTGTTCTTAATTATTTATTTATTTTACTATTATCACATCAAAATATCTTCCAAATACTTATAAAACCTCATTTACACTAACATTATTTTCCTAAAAGCATAATGTTAAAACCAAAAACATATGCATCATAAATTGAATCTTTAAAAGACTATGATTGATTAATTGATAATATAATTTTGACATTAAGATGTTTAAAGAGATATAAATTTTATGTTGGGTCCACTGAAATATATTTAATGGATAAACATATAATTTTTAAGTAATTTATATAGGGAAACAAAATAATAAAGATATTATTTCAAAATAAAATTAGACAATGATAATTTATATTGATAATTTTCATTTAAAAAACAAAAACTTTTTTCCCTTTATCATGATTTTGTTTCTAGGTTTTCAACGTGATATTTGTTTGTTCTTTTGTCTATTTCTTTGGATTTTGACTAAGTCCTTTCCATTCAAATATATGCAAAAGTAGCAACAACACAAAATAGACTAATAGTTTGGTTGTGGGATATTGATAGCGTTTCAGCAAGTGTACTGAATCGTTGCAAGTAATAATAAAACGGTAGTACCGAGTGTCGAACTCAAGGATTGCGTTTTACTATTGAATTATATTTAATTACTAAAATTGAACAAAAGGTTCCCAAGTTGATTGAAATAATATTTGAAATTAACAACAATAATAAAATTGATCTTTTATAATGAGAAAAATGTCAGGGATGAGTTTCACTTCGAATCCAACCTTGGTGTCTAATTTGATCCTAGTTACTGAATTCCTTTATTGAATTACTACCGAATTCTCTTTATTATTCTTGCCCTAATGTCTTAGTGACAGAACCTTTAATTCTAAAGTAACCCCTAATTCCTTAGTAGATTTGAGATTAGAATTAAGCATTAGCGTATAGAAATTCTCTTGTAAATTATGGCTTTGCAACTAATTTAATTGGTTTCATGACCTGCATCTATCCCTAGACTACAAATTCATGAATTTCTCATCTCAAGCATTCGTAAAGTCCACTTCCGTTTCAAAATACAAATCGTAGAACGTTTTAATGTTGATCAAGCAATAAAAAGCATTAAGCACAGAGATGAGAAAAATAATTCAATAAACTCATTCATATAACTAGAAATCAAATCAGAAAAATAAGGGTTTCATCTGGTTACACTCATCCCTAACAAATAGGGTTTAGTTACTCATGGCAGAGATACAAAAGATAAGGATTAAAGAAGAATTACAAGAATGATTCATGGATGATTCTTGATAAAACTGCTTCAATGGCGTTAGAAACGGCCGTCTTTGAGTTTCTATGCTAGGGCACAAGTCTCCCAAGTTCACAAGAGTCAAAAAAAGATGCATAAACAGTAAAAAATTGCGTTTTTATTATTGCTGATGCGCGTCACGCGCCCCAGGCGCGCAGGGCGCGCTCCAGACGCGCGTTGACAGAACTGAAACATGAGAAATGCACTCCAGGCGCGCAGGGCGCGCTCTAGGCTTACGTTGATAGAACTGAAACATGAGAAATGCGCTCCATGCGCGCAGGGCGCGCTCCAGGCGAACAACATCTGCTGTCTGACGTATTTTGCATTTTTATCATCTTTTGCGTCTGAATTTGGTCTCGGTGTCTTCATGAAAGTTGTAGATATGAATCTTAGCTTTCATTATCACTTGGATTGACACTAATGGGACATCTAGAACTCCAGATATGGCTGAAATACTCCACATATATCATGTTGATTTTTCACCAAAATTCAGCACTGCACATAAAAACAAAACGCAATGTAAAATTACGAAAACTTCCTACTTAATCACTGAAATACAAGCATAACATATTAATAAATTCAAAGAATAAAAATAAATCGAATGTATCAAATAAATCCTTAATTTAACTAATGATTGAAGATAAATAAGAGTAAAACAGTGAAAAAATATGCATATGATGAAGAGTTATCACAACCCCAAACTTAATCTATTGCTTGTCCCCAAGCCACAATTAATTTCATGTTTGGTGTAGTTAAAAATAACCTTAAACTCAATTTCTCAAATCAAATCAAACTCAATTCTCAGTTTCAGCTACTGCAAACATCCATCATGCTCTATGGTTGCTAAAAAAATATGACAAGGTTTGTACACATTGGCATTCATTTATCAAATTCAACTCCCTCTTCACACAATCTCACCAAAATTTCTCTCAAGTGTTTAGAAGGGTTATGAATTTATCCCTCAAATCCTAGAACATGCATCACGCATAAATAGATCAACATAAAACATGCCTCCCGGTGTTTGTTGAGAAGAAGCGAATGCTCGATAGAGATTGGTCATCCCCAGTTCTAATATGGCGTGTCTATCTCGCTGATCAATCATCACTCGTTCCATCATAGTTTCAAATCTACCGATTCTGTCTTTGTTAGAGAGCTGGGATGGTTGTGGAGGTTGGTGATGTGGTTCCTGCGGTTCAGTATGTTCCTCTGGTGGCATCGTTGCTGGTGGGGCAACAAGATAGTCTGCTGGAATCATAGAGTGTTTTGTTATCCACCTGGCAGTGATTGGAGTAGCTGGTTTCAACATTTCTTCGCCTTGTTTTGGTACCACTCTCACCAACTCACATAATTTGCCTATCAGGGAGGCGTGATGGATGTAACCTGTCGGGGGATCAAGAATGGTTGTGCTCCGAATATCATTGGCTATTAACATGCCCACATTAATTCTGTCACCTATTAAGCTAGCAAGTAATAGACTTGCTCTTTGAAATATTATATCAGACACATTCGAACATGGCATTAGTGTATGATGGACAAAAGTACTCCATGCTTTGGCAATCGGGGTGAGGTCCATTGAGCGTAATTTCCGAACTGAGCCATCTCTATTTCGTACCCAATATGTGCCTGGTCTGCATAACTTGCGTAGGATTTCCTGACTGCTTACTCTTATAAGTTGTTTTTCCATAGCTAGAAAGCGGCAATCATTATAGTTTGGCAGGCCAAAAATTTCATTGATGACTTGAGGTGTGAATGGTACCCTTTTTCCCCGCACATAACTCACAAATTGGTCAAGTGGGAATGGTTGGTCAGACTTCAGATCGGAGGCATTAGAGTAGAATTCCACAGTTAATGATTTGCTCGTTGTGGTAACAAATGTGGTCAGCTTCTCCCATCCTCTGGAAGCAATCATAGCTTGGATGTCAACAAATTCATCGTCTTCCAACTGAAATTTTTTTTCACTTACAAACTTGTGGATTGCTGGGAGTTTGGCATGGTATTCCTGTGTTGCCCTGGTCTTGAATAGGAATGCATCGTGCTGTGGGGCGGAAGATGTAGTTGCAACCTTAGTTCGTTTTGCTTTTTGTTGGGTTGCCATTAGGTCCTGAAAAACAAGTAATCACCCCCAAGGTTCAGAGTATTCCAAGTTAGAGCTAATTAATTTAGGTACGATCTACCTTGGAGACATAACATCATACATGGCCATGAGTTTGTCCACTAACATTCTAAGTGATAATAATGCATTTGCATTGGTTGTGTCATTTTAACAAATAGTTGGAATGCAAGCATAATGATGGTTGTGACATTTTATCAAGCAGTTGGAATGCAGGCATAATAATGGTTGTGACATTTTATCAAACAGTTGGAATGAAGGCATAATAATGGATGAACAACACCCAATCTCGCAACCATCAACCCCGTTCGATCTCATAAAGCCAACATACGTGCATACAAAATGTATAATATCAGCACATATTATGATTTAAAGGAGAAAAAACCCACATGCATCAGTAAACAAGAATGAGTTGATACTAGAAGTTTGGGGACACTTACTTGAGGAGGGGATGATGTTGGATAGGAGAGGGAAACTTACTTGGAGACGAGACAATTTTCGAGATTGTGTGAGGAGAGGGAGCTTGACCTTCAATGATGATGATGTTTGTGAAAGAGGGAAGGTTTACTTACTTGGAATGATTAAAAGCCCAACACTGCGCCAGGAATTTTGTTAAATGTGCTTCAAGCACATGGGGCGCGCTTCAGGCGCACGTAAGTCAGTGGCTCCACATGCGAAATGCACTTCAGGCGCATCAGGGCGCGCTCCAGGCGCGCGTAAGTCAGGAATCAGATTCAGAATTGCGCTTCAAGTGCTCCAGGCGTGCTCTAGGCGCGTGTTGCACAGAACTGGAATTTAGGAATGCGCTTCAAGCGCATGGGTTGCGCTTCAGGCGTGTGTTTGCAGAGCTGAATTTCCTGAAATGCGCTTCAGGCGCACGGCTTGCGCTTCAGGCGCATTTTTGCTCCATCTCAACTGAAAAAACAATCCCCAACACATTTTTATGATTTCTTGCTTATACTAAACATCAAGAATGAATAAAATTAGTAATTATCAACTAAAATTGAAAGTAAATGAAGTGACATCAAACTGAAATGAAAAGGATATGAAGTTGGTTTGCCTCCCAATAAGCGCTTGTTTAGTGTCCTGAGCTTGACAATTCATTCTTCAAATGGTGACCAGGTGGATGGACTCCATCGAAAGTTTTGACTCTTCCCCGAAATATGATTTGAGTCTCTGTCCATTGACCTTGAAATTCCGATCGGAGTGTATATCTTACAATTTGACGGCACCGTGTGGAAATACCTTGGTTACCTTGAAAGGGCCCGACCATCTTGACTTTAGTTTTCCGGGAAACAACTTCAATCTTGAGTTGAATAGGAGAACTAGTTCTCCTTCTTGGAATTCCTTGAATTTGATTTTTTTTGTCATGCCATTTCTTGGTTTTTTCTTTATATATCTTGGCATTCTCATAAGCAAAATTCCGGAATTCCTCTAACTCGTGAAGTTGAAGAATTCTTGCTTCGCCCGCCTTGCCCAAGTCAAAGTTCAAGTACTTCGTCGCCCAAAATGCTCGATGCTCAAGTTCGAGAGGTAAATGACAAGCTTTACCGTACACAATTTGATACGGTGACATACCCAGGGAGGTCTTAAAAGCTGTTCGGTATGCCCAAAGTGCATCATCAAGTTTCGTTGACCAATCTTTTCGTGAGGCAGTTACTGTTTTTTCTACGATTCGTTTAAGCTGCCTGTTGGAGACTTCAACTTGCCCACTAGTTTGTGGATGATATGGGGTTGCCACTCTATGACGCACATTATATTTCTTCAGAAGGTATTCCATATTCCGGTTTAGAAAATGGGTGCCTTCGTCACTAATCAAGGCTCGAGGCATGCCGAAACGAGCGAATACGTTCTTCTTGAGAAAAGTGATAACCTGTTTCGAACACTTCTACTTATAATACAGGATTTTGCGGCATCTCATCCCGTTTTGAAATGTTACCGGTGCGCTGGCATCGATCGCATTTCTTCACATAGTTGAATGCATCTTTGAATAATGAAGGCCAAAACAACCCCGATTTTAGAACTCTTGCTGCAGTTCGGTCACCATTGAAATGACCCCCATACTCGGAGTCGTAGCAGTGCCACATTACCTTTTCTTGTTCCTCCTCGGGCACACATCTTCGCAACAACCCATCCACTCCTCTCTTGTACAAAAAGGGTTCATCCCATACATAGAATTTGGCATCGTGGATAAACTTCCTTCGTTATTGGTAAGTGAAATCAGATGGGATTGTACCCCCCACCTTGAAATTAGCAAAGTCGGCGAACCAAGGTGCCGTGGTAATAGCGAAGATATGCTCATCAACAAATTGATCTCGAATCGGTCTAATATCCTCATCCTCCTCAACCTTCTCTAATCGAGATAGGTGGTTAGCTACAGTGTTCTCTGACCCCTTTTTATCCTGAATCTCAATGTCAAATTCTTGTAGTAATAGAATCCATCTAAGCAACCTGGGTTTTGATTCCTACTTAGTAAACAAATACCTCAAGGCAGCATGATCAGTGTAAACAATAACTTTCGATCCAAATAAATAAGACCGAAATTTATCAAAATCATAGACTACAGCTAACAATTCTTTTTCAGTTGTAGCATAATTGTGTTGTGCCTGATTTAAAACATGACTAGCATAATAGATCACATGCAACATCTTGTCTTTTCTTTGTCCCAGAACTGCCCCAATAGCACTGTCACTTGCATCACACTTGATTTCAAAAGATAGTGACCAGTCAGGTGCAGTGATAATGGGGGCAGTTATCAGCTGGTTTTTCAAATTGTTAAAAGCATGCAAACAATCCTCATTGAACTTGAAAGGTGTGTCTTTCGCAAGTAGGTTTGTAAGTGGTTTTGCAATTTTTGAAAAATCTTTTATAAACCTTCTATAAAATCCAGCATGGCCTAAAAAGCTTCTAATGCCTTTCTCGTTGGTACGAGGGGGAAGTTTTTCAGTAACTTCAACTTTGGCCTTGTCTACCTCGATCCCCTTGTGGGAGATTCGGTGGCCTAAAACAATTCCCTCTCTTACCATAAAATGACATTTCTCCCAATTTAGGACCAAGTTAGATTTTTCACACCTTTCTAATACAAGAGATAGATTAATTAAACAATTATCAAAGGATGAGCCAAATACAGAAAAGTCGTCCATGAACACCTCAATATGTTTCTCAATCATATCAGAAAATATGGACATCATGCACCTTTGAAATGTGGCCGGCGCATTACACAGTCCGAATGACATTCTTCGATAAGCAAATACCCCATACGGATATGTAAATGCAGTTTTCTCTTGATCCTCGGGTGCTACAGCTATCTGATTGTACCCAAAATAGCCGTCTAGGAAGCAGTAATACTTATGTCCGGCTAACCGCTCAAGCATCTGATCAATGAAAGGGAGCGGGAAATGATCCTTCCTCGTAGCACTGTTCAATCTCCTATAATCAATACACACTCTCTAGCTTGTAACCGTTCGAGTGGGAATTAACTCGTTCTTTTCATTTGTGATGACAGTCGTTCCCCCCTTTTTTGGTACAACTTGGACGGGACTTACGTAAGAGCTATCTGAAATTGGGTATATGAGGCCGACTTCTAGTAGCTTTACCACCTCTTTCCTGATCACTTCTTTCATTACCGGATTCAATCTCCTTTGGGGTTGTACTACCGGTTTGTGATTGTCCTCCATGAGGATTTTGTGCATACAGAAAGTAGAACTTATTCCCTTCAAGTCATCAATGGACCAACCGATAGCACCCTTGTGCTTCCGCAGAATTCTCAACAGCTTTTCTTCTTGTAACTCGCTTAAGCTTGCACTGATTATGGCTGGATTTTTTTCTTCTTCACCCAGGAATACATATTTCAAATGAAGAGGCAGCTGCTTGAGTTCAATCAGTGGTGTCTTTTTCTCTGCGGACTTGTCTTCATTCCCTTTCAACTCCTCCCACCTAGTAGGGAAACGGGGGGAGTAGGATGGTGATGCTTCTAACATGGCCAACACCTCTTTCATCTTTGGGTCTTCACTTTCTTGAACGGCATCTTGGGATAGACATAAAACTCTTTCTAATGGCAGGCTGGGTGTTTGATGCTTTATTTCTTCATTGACTATCTCATCTAAAATCTCGATTCGATTGCACCCTTCTCTTTCTTTTGAGTGTTCCATGGCTTTTAGAATTTTAAAAGTGACGGTTTCCTCATTTACTTTCAAGGTTAAGGTGCCATCTGCTACATCAATCATAGCTCTCCCTGTTGCTAAGAACGGTCTCCCCAAAATCAAAGGAATGTCGTTGTCTTCCTCCATATCTAGTACCACAAAATCTACAGGAAAAATGAACTTGTCCACTTTAACCAACACATCTTCCACCACTCCATAGGGGTGTTTCATTGAGTGGTCCGCAAACTGTAACATCAGTTGTATGTCCTTGACTTTTCCAATGCCCAATTTTTTGTATATTGAAAGGGGCATAAGACTTACACTAGCCCCAAGATCACACAAGGCCTTCCCAAAAGTTCTATTTCCAATAGCGCACGGGATTGAGAAGCTTCCAGGGTCCTTGAGCTTCGGTGGCAACTTCCTTTGTAGTATAGCACTACATTCTTCAGTAAGCATAACTGTTTCCCCTCCGATTTTTCTTTTTTTCGACAGAATCTCTTTCATGAACTTGGCATATGTTGGCATCTGCTCTAGTGCTTCTGCAAAGGGAATGTTTATCTGTAATTTTTTAAAAACATCAAGAAATTTACCAAATTGTTTTTCTGTTTCTTCCCTCCTTAATCTTTGAGGGAATGGAAGTCGAATTTCTGATTTTGGCAGTGGTTCCTTTTTTTGTATCACAGGTTCTTCCTCCTTTTCAATAGCGATGTGCTCTTCAACTGATATTGGTGTGACCATTTCCTCCTGGTGGGTTGAGGTCAAGGTACTTCTACTCTGTTTAGCTTCAGGTGGTACTTGTTCCCTCACTTTGCCACTCCTCGTGGTCACTGCATTAACATTGTTTCTTGGGTTCGGAACTGTGTCACTAGGCAGATTGTGACCTAGAGAGTGAAAACAAATTTTAAGAAGACCGAAAGCTGAAGCTCATATGAGTTCGGGTGGAAGGATGAAGTTCATCTGATTTGTTAGAATGACTTTTCTGTGTGTAGCGTTGTTTTTTTATTTTTTATATATATTTGTTAAATTTGTGAATGTGTGGAATAACACTATTTTGATATCGTATGACACTATTTTGACAAATTACTCAAAATTTACCACACCGATATTTATCATAAATTAAAATTAGATTAATGAAAATGGGAATATAATTGGGTGTACAATTTCAACGTACTATTTAGTATAATTTTTTAACTTAGTATAATTAAATTTACCATGAATGGATAGAAACCGACGAAAAAAAGTTTTCAATTATAAATTTAATCACATCATATATTCATAATAAAGTTAATCACATCAAATCGTATATTTATTATAAAAAAGAACCTAATATTAAGGAACAAACTCATAAAGATAAATACAAAAAGACAATATAATTTTTTCTTAAGAACAAAGAAAACATCAATATTTGAATTTGTTGAGTTGTCTTCGAGATTTTGTTTTCTAGTTACACGTTATCACTAATAAAAAACGTGTAGCTAGAAAATGTATCTTTTTTTTTTGAAAATCTTGAAAATCTATCCCACAAAGTTAGAATACCTTTAGATCTACCTATTGAGGGTTTGGACGAAAATCTAAACCCTATCGATCCCCACACAATTTTACACATTGTTTCCTCCACAACCTCCAACTTTGTTTCTTGAACACATACTATATCAGATTTTTTATATTTTACTAAACCCTACAATTCATTTTTCTTCGCAATCCCTCCCATGCCTCTAATATTATAACATAACATCTTCACTATCAACCTTACTATCACGAAAAACCTCATACCCCCTCCATTTCTTTCTTCCTATGCATTTTTTTTTCCAATATTCACTCTGTCCCTTTTTTCCATTTCCGATAATTTTTCATCTATAATATTTTCCTCCTCTTGTGGAATTAATCTGACCTCTTTTACAAAACTTAATACTTTTTTACCCACCTCTATCACTTCATTATTAAGTAAAGCCAAATGCATTCAATCTTCCCGAGATGAAGAATCAATCAAACTAGTCGAAGAAGAAACACTTACTTGATTTAATAAAGCGGACAAAGCTGATTGCATCATATTCTTTTTATATTGAGCCTCTAACAAGAGTATCTATTTCCGTTGATGCTCTAGTATCCTAGCTATTCGTTTCAAAGATAAAAATTCTCTGGATTGACTTTTTAGGAAATTCTCTTTTGAAAAATCATTTTTCTGTGAACCTTCGTTATGTATAATTCTACATGGCTTTCCAACATGCACTATAGACCCCTTTATGTTTAAACATGTTGCTAAGCCCACCCTACCATGAATAAGGCTCGTGCTACTACCGCCTAGTCCCGATCCAATATCACAAGTCTGCTCCTTCAAACTACTTTCCCGTGTTGCTCCATCCATTGAGATAAACTCTCACCACATTAAATGGAATTATTTCATGTTGACCAAGTCCAATGGACCTCTCCATGCCACCTTGAATTTGAATCAACGAATTTGAACATGAATTTTTCTCTCAACCTTTTTTATCCATATTGATTTTGAATAAAATGAATTTATATGCATATATAGTTTCATTAGTGATTGATGTTGGTTGGATATAGCTCACTAATACTTAATAAGAGAATATAATTAGAATTATTATAAAACAGAAAAAAAAAAACTAAAAGAATTGAATAAAACTTCCACATACAAAAATTAAAACTACATCAAAAGATACATTTTTTATTTAATTTATATAATGGACAAAAATACATTTTTTATTTAATTTATAATGGAAAAAATAAAGATACTAATTCGAAATAAAATTAGTTAACGGTAAGTTTTCAAGATTTTAAGATTTTCAAGATTTTAAGATTTTCGAAAAAAAGACACGTTTTCTAATGAATCATGTTTTGTTATTAGTGATGTGGTTCCTATGATGCTGTTGGTATCAAGAATATATGTTCTACAAAATCAAGTGAAACAAGATGGTTCAACCAATTTGTTTGAATAAAGGATGTGGTTCCTATGATGCTGTTGGTATCAAGAATATATGTGGAAAGTGTTTTAGAGAAAATCTCAAAGACAACACAACAAATTCAAATATTGAAGGTTATGTTTTCAAGAGTCCCATATCTAATATATGCAATAGTATTACTTCTATGACTATCACTAATAACAAACTATGTTTAATTAGAAAACGTATCTTTTCGAAAATCTTGGAATTTTTTTTTTTTTGATATCAAAATCATTATCTAATTTTATTTTGAAATAGTATCTTTATTTTCTTTCATTATAAATTAAATAAAAATTGTATCATTT
>JBBPBR010000002.1:25618979-25637567 GCA_037974775.1 Cicer pinnatifidum
TTTTCAAATCATATCTTTTTTTTTAAGAATAAAATTATATCTTTCTCATTTTATTTTACATTATAAATTTAATAAAAACTATATCCTTTATCCAATATATTATTTCAAGTAGGCCCAACATAATTTTTTTTTCTTTCTAAACTTTCATTCTATTCTGAATTGTGAGAGTTGTATTGTCAATAATAGAATTTGAATGTCATTGATTAAGACATATAATAATAAATCATAGTTTACTAAAATATGTTTTACGTTTAAAAAAATCTACCTTAAAAATTTCATCCATACATTATCAATCGTTGATGGTTGGACTTTGATGTTTAATTAGTAATGTATTATCAATGACTTTTGTAATGTCGAAAGATAACTTCATTTCTTGTATTTTTTCGCATCAAGGGTCATAATCTGCACCAACACCATATAACATAATTTGCATGAAAGGTCATAATCTGCACCTAAGGCCTGTAACATAATCTGCATGTTAATTAATATGATCTTATGATGTAATTTCAATTGTATTTTGATTGTTTGATAAGATAACAAAATATGAGAAATATAGTTAACAATATACTTTAAGTTTTAATGGTTCGAGTACATTCTCTATAGTATATTCTTTTTATAACATGTTCAATGTTAGTTAACGATCCATCTCAGCAAAATAATAATGATTGAAAATTGTCTTACTATTGCAAAAATTGACAAAAAAAAATTGAAATTGCTAAATGTATTGTTTACTATAAAACTAAGCATATTTGTTAAATTAGATTTATGTATATTATGGTAAAGCAATATTGTCGCATATCCATGATGGAATACTCAATAGAGTAGTGTAAAGTACAATATCGAATTACAAAATAATTGAGCAACAACTTTTAAGTAATTGAAGAGTACAATATTTAAATGCTTTCAATGTCTATAGTTGTATTTTTTTTAAATCTTTATATGGAATAATTAAAGAAAATAATATACTTACAAATCAAAGAGATTGGAAAACCTCTTTGTATACAACATTGTTTGTTGTATACGATGTCTGCTTATATTTGTCATGTATTAAAATCTTCAATCCATTCTTGCTTTTAACTCTTGAAATAGCTACATATAACTGATCATGACTAAAGACTGGTTTTGGCATGTATATCCCAACATAGTCCAATGATTGTCCTTGTGATTTGTTGATTGTCATACCATAGGAAACAACTATGGGAAATTGTCTCCTAATTAGCTTGAAAGGCCAAGGTGATTGAGAAGGTGACATACACATTCGTGGGATATATATCAAGGTTCCAATATTTTTTCCTGAAATTATCTTTGCTTCGAGCACATGATTGCAAGCCTTGTAACAATAAGTCTTGTTCCATTACATAAACCTTCAGATTGATCAAGATTTCGCAAAAGCATGATTGAAGTTCCAACTTTTAGTTTTATTTTGTGGTTTGGAAGGCCTGAGGTAGTTAATGTGCTCAAAAATTCAGGTGTAAGGATATCAAAAGATTCATTTCCATGACTTTCTGAACAATCAACAGAATCTGAACTTAAATACTCATTTTCTTCTCCTATAATTAGTGCAATAAAGTAACGATATTAATTGAATATACACATAATTCAACAACTATAATTATATAAATAAAGGTTTAATAATAATAATAATAATAATAATAATAATAATAATAATAATAATAATAATAATAATAATAATAATAATAATAATACCTGGTATTAAGGTCATCACATATTCATTTATTGAATCAACAATCTCTATTGTTGACGCCAAAATTGCTATACATTGCAAAAAATCTTCATTCTTATAATTTTGGATTAAATTTGGATACGTGCTTTGAACGATGGCTTGAAGTGGATCATTGAAGTTAGTGATTGTCAACTCCTGTGGTATTTGGATATCTGCATGACCGTCATTAGGCTCTCAAAGCTTTCCATCTCCTAATTTTAAGATCCATTCTGAAAATTGTTTAAGTTCATCCATGTTTTCTCTTTGCATTGCTGGCAACAAACGCATGTTTTCCGTGAGTCTTAACACTTGACAATGATCCCAAATATAGGAAGAGTTAATTGTTGCATTAACAATATCTGATCGGCTTCCTCTTGGGATAACCGGTAAAATTTGCCTAAAATCTCCACCAAATACTACAACCTTGCCTCCAAAGATAGTATTTTTGAACTTTGTTTCACTCATGATATCTTTCAATGTTTTATCAAGTGCCTCAAAACAAAACTTATGAGCCATATGCGCTTCATCCCATATGATTAATTTGGTTGCCTTCAGTAATTCTGCATGATCACTACATTTATCTATATTACATGTAGATGACTCTAGTGTAGGAACAGGAATTTTAAACTTTGAATGTGCTGTTCTCCCACCTGGTAGCAATAGTGATGCTATTCCACTTGAGGCCACTGTCAACACAATTTGTTTTCCTGAACGTATTTTTGAAGCCAACGTTCGCCACATAAATGTTTTTCCTGTACCACCGTAGCCGTAAAGAAAAAAATACTCCCCCCTTTTGCTCCTCGACAGCTTTCATGATTTTAAGGAAGATCACAATTTGCTCATCTATTTTTAACCAATATAATAAAAATTTAAAATATTGAATAAAAATCATATTCAAATTTATTTGAAAATAATTGTCAACTAACCTGTAAGCGTTGCGTACAAAGTTTGAAACTCTTGAAATTGTTCTGCTACATTGTAGTTACGTTCTTCATAAATAAGTCTATTCCCCAATTGTGTCATCACATATCCTTTTGGATATGGCATTGGCTTGTATTCTTTTAAGCTCTTTCTGTTATCTTGCAAATGTTTCTCAATTTGCACGAGAGTTAAATTTTGAATCTCCTCATCATTTACCATCAAATCTAATAACATATAAATTTTTAATTATATTGGAGATGAAGTAATAGCATGCGATGTATTTTTATGTTGATATCGATAAAACTAATTAAATTTGGTATGATGATGCATATATACTTTTTTTGGTTGGAATGAATTGAGAATAGTAAATTATTTTGTAAGATAACATATAAAAACAAATGAATGAATTCAATAAAAAAAAACCATTTAATTTGTGCAGCAAATAATATATGTTTCTAGTATGATAACTTTAAGATATTATTCCTATATAATTTAGTATCACCGACCACTATTGTAGTTGGAGTAATATTATGTTAATAAAATATAGTAATTGGATAATTAATTGTATACCTTTGTTGTTTGAGATCCTTCTTTGCTCATATAAAATTCCATATGCTAACCAATGCCAAGTCTTATTCCACACACCAGCTGGTCGATTCATAGTACTTGCCAAGAGCATGGTCACAAAAAGTTTCCGCAAGAAATATCCAGATCCCCATTTATGTGCCTCTTTGATAGCTTCAATGTATTCTTTATCATCTCCAATCAACCCCATTGCAAAACAGACATCTTGAAAGCTATCATAAATACAATTAGAAAATTTCTTTATTTGTTCATAACTTTGTGGGCCTTTAACATGAGTGAGCATCATTCTCAAATAATATAACTCTCCTGTACATGGTGGAACCCATATAAGTCTTCCAACCGTATACCCTTTGGTTCATGGTTTCCAACATCTTTTACTTTTAACATATACATACTTGGACACAAATTTGCTATAAGTTAATTCTCTAGCTTCAGGATATACCTTATTTGCTTCCATCCATGAGGTGAACATGGATTTTGTAACTGATGGTTTTTGCAAAACATTATTAATATTTTCATAATCATGATAATAAATTGGTTGTTCACCCTGTAAGTGGAAAAACAATCTTTCAACAGCCGGTTTTCTTCCGTGTATTGGGAAAGCTAGGATTCTCCAACACGCTTCACTGGGTGAGACATATCGACAACCAAGATATTGTTTAATCTCATCAACTTTTGTTTCTCCGGACGATGATTCATTTGGCACTATTGTTGCAGTTATTCTATCACAACCTTTGTTGATGTACTTAAATAAGTATTTGATTGATGTACTTTGATTACACCATTCCGTGTTGATGTGAGCTTGATACTTACGAAGCAAACCTTGGTTGTATGGGACAACAAACCGATTATCTAGATGGATGCCATTCTTGTCAACTGTTCTTGTATTATGAGTTCTTTTATACACTGGAAATCCATCTTGATCAACAATTGTTCTATCTTGGTACTTTTTTGGAAAGAACTTTTTACATTTTCTATCTTTTGTGCACGGTGCTTTATGGTTTGATAAACCACATGGTCCATGTATCATGTGTGATTTGACCAAATTGTACAATTCTGGATCACCGACATGGTCTGGAATTTCAGTTGAAATTATTTTGTCAATATCATCTGATGTTGGGTATTTTGTTGATGGATGAAGGAATATCAAGATATGGGCATGTGGCAAACCTCGCTTTTGAAATTCAATGGTGTACATATCTACAAAGGTTAATTTTCAATTTATTACATGATGAGCATATAAGTTTACAACATATAAACTATTAATTCTTTACAAACCACGAAACTAAAGGAGATATCTTTACTTTTTTTTGAATATTTTGGAAACTTATCATTATCTAATTCTTTTTTTCAAATCATATCTTTTTTTTTTAAGAATAAAATTATATCTTTCTCATTTTATTTTACATTATAAATCAAATAAAAAGTATATATATCATTTATTCAAAATGTTATTTCAAGTAGGCCCAACGTAAGTTTTTTTTTTTCTTTCTAAACTTTCATTCTATTATGAAATTGTGAAAGTTGTATTGTAAATTAATCAATTATCAATTTTTAAAATTTTATTTGTGAGATATATCTAATTCTATTTTATTTGTCAAAACTAGTATAATACCGGTGCTATCGCACGCGTGATGCGCCGTTTATATATTTTTATTTAATTAAATATTTTTTATAATAAATAGAACATAATCAAAATGCGCCGTTTAGGGTTTAGGGCTTGGTAATATAATATTTATCTATGAATTATTGTAGTTAAAATTTGAACTTGAGTTTATGGAACAATTGATTTTAACTGAACTTTATTAATCATTTAAACTCAATTATTTATTAACTTTATGAAATAGAAATACATATTTTGACAAATAAAATAGAATTAGATATATCTCACAAATAAAATTTTAAAATTTGATAATTGATTAATTTTTTCATTTATAAATTTAACCTTTGCAAAAATTTTAGGGTCACAATTGTAACTTACTCTAGCTTTTTGTACATAACCAACTTCTTTAAATTTTTGTTATTTTGAAATTTTTCTGGTTTACACACTACAACACAAAGAAGAAAAACAATAATATTCACGGAGAAGAAAATTAGAGAGATTCAAGAAGAAGAAAATCGCAAATGGAACATCATAAAGAAGGGGTTGCTACAATCTGTGATACAAGTTTGTTCAAGGTTTGTCACTTCCTCCTTCAAACTCATTCGTTTCTCTTTAGAGCTGAAAAATATATATAATATTAGAGAATGGAAAAACCAGTGTCGTTTCATCGGTTTCCCACTCAAAATGTTACCCGCATGTTTTCCTCTCGAATCAATCACAAATCAAATATAACTGCACATAAAACTAAAAAAAGAAAACAAAAGAATTAAGCGAAACATAATTGTCTTTTACAAAATTACAAGAAAATAATATACTACAAAATTACAACATTGTCCACTTAAATTTGGTGTTTTGTGTAACACCCCGTTTTTCAAAGCGAGGGTGTATTTTTTTTTTCAAAAGAAATTAAAATAAAACAGAGAAAATAAATAAGGAAACACCTTTGGGTAAATAATTAAGTCATAATAATTTACAAGCAGCGGAATAGTTTTTCGAAACATGAGTCCAAAATATTTACACATCAAAAAGTGGTACAGTCTTCCACTTTGAAATAAACACAATTCAAAATAAAGACATATGTTCCCTCTATGTCAACCTAATCTGATCATTCTACAAAAACTATACACCCTGAGTGATCTCCACGCGCCCCGTAAGATCCTCCTAACATAGCTCCAGTCAAGCATTCCCATCTACATTCCCATCCGTAGGGTACGAACAGGTAGGATTGTCCTGACTCTCATCTGAGGGCAAAGCCCAGATTTCCACAATAGTTGTAAAGGGTCACCAACCGAAATTAACAGTTAACACATAACATTTAAGTTTTTAAATGCACAAAATACCTTTTCAACTTAGCATGCACCTTAAAAGTGTTTCCATATGCTAAAAATTCATAAACAAGGTTGAAAAATGAAGTTTTTAACAAAACAGCATTGCTGTATTCGAATACAGCATCTTTGTATTCGAATACAAGGCTATTTCAGCATTCAGCAGCAAAACAGCATGTCTGTATTCGACTACAACAGTCTGTATTCGACTACACAGCAAGTCAGTGGCAAAACAACATGTCTGTATTCGACTTCAACAGTCTGTATTCGACTACACAGTAAGTCAGTGGCAAAAACAGCATGTCTGTATTCGAATACAGTCTGTTGTATTCGAATACACATCAGACAGCAGCAGAAAAACAGCATAATTCAGCATTTTTCAGCTTTTCAAACGGTTTCGAAATCAATCAACACTTACCCACAAATCCAAACAATCAAACTTAGCAATTATAACGCAATCACCACGACATCTTGAGTTTCGAAACAGTTTTGCAATCAATCACACTTACTCAAAACTCCAAAACAAATCACTTAGCGATTATAACACAATTACCACGACATCTTAAGTTTCGAAATGGTTTTGCAATCAAACACGCTATCACACACTTCACAAACATCCACACTTGGCAATTATAACACAATCACCACAACAACATTAGTTTCGAAATGGTTTTGCAATCTAACATACCATCACACAATTCCAAAACATAGTTCTTAGTACAATCAACACAATCACAATTTGAATCAAACACACTTACACATAGTTTCAAAACATAACACTTAGCAAAATCAACACAATCATAATTTGAATCAAACACACTTATAATACAATTACTACACAGACAAAACGAACCAACAATTCACAATTTACCAAGGTGTAGTCTCTCACGGACAAACACCTGTGCAGTCTCTCACGGACAAACACAATTCACCAGGGTGTAGTCTCTCACGGACAAACACAATTCACCAGGGTGTAGTCTCTCACGGACAAACACCTGTGCAGTCTCTCACGGACAAACACAATTTACCAAAAACGTAAGTCGTAAACATACCACCTATCACGGGTCAGTACTATTTACCTAGGTGCCACCTATCACGGGTCAGCACAACTTACCAAACGTAAATCGTAAACGTACCACCTATCACGGGTTCAGTACTGTTTACCGAGGTGCCACTTATCACGGGTCAGCACAACTTAACCAACGTAAATCGTAAACGTACCACCTATCACGGGTCAGTACTATTTACCGAGGTGCCACCTATCACGGGTCAACACGATTTACCAAAACACACATAAGTAAACAAGACATTAAGAGATTCCCCATTCTTAAATCTCATTTAACTTAAAACGATTTTCAAAGTAAAACATTAAGCAAATAGACATATTAAGAGATTCCCCATTCTCAATATACTTTTTACTTAAACGATTTCCACAACAAAACATTCAGTAAACAAGACATTAAGAGATTCCCCATTCTTAATACTCATTTACTGAAACGATTTTCAAAAACAAACATTGAGTAAACAAGACCTTAAGAGATTCCCCATTCTTAACGCCCAGTTAACTTAAACGATTTTCAAAACGACATTAAGTAACCAAGACATTAAGAGATTCCCCATTCTTAACGCCCAGTTAACTTAAACGATTTTCCCAAACACACATTAAGTAAACAAGACATTAAGAGATTCCCCATTCTTAATACTCATTTAACTTAATGGTTTTCAAATTCCACGCAAAACAACTCAAACGTATTATCAACCCACATCAAAACACATCAATTCATTTTTCCACAAAATCCAACCAAACACATATCAAATTTCATCAGTATCAATTAAGAACACGTCAAACAACGAACACAAATGAACACAATCCACTACTCAAACACACAAGTTTCATTTACTCAAAATCATACATAAATGAGTTTAAATTCATTTTCCAAGAAACATTCATCAATATAACCAAAACCTAACTCTAAGATTTTACCCATAAAACCTTAGATACCTTTTTTCCCAAATCAATACTCCAACCCTAACGAAATTCGTTTCCACACAACCACAGATAAGGCCCTAAATGCAAACTAAAAGTTTGGAAGGAGCCCTTACCTTATCGTTAGCTTTAACTTCGATTTACGGCACCGCGATCAATTCCGGTAAAATCTCCGCTTGCAACGCCGCTTCCAAAGTTGGTCCCCTAGCACCGTAGCGTGGTAGTGAGCAACTTTCCCTTCTATCTCTTTGAGAAACGAAGCTTAGATCTAGGTGAAACGGGGAGGTTTGTGTTTGAATCCCTAATACCGTTTTTCTTCGTTTTCGAATCAACGAGGAAGAGTGAAGCTGAGAAATCCTTGCCTTCTTACCCACTAATCATTGGGTTTCTATTCTTGAAGCCAAAGAAAGAAAAAGAAAGCAAAACCAAGAAGAAGAAAAGAGGGAGAAGGAGGAGTGTCGCGAGGCAAGGAGGAAACGTTTTGGTTTTCCTCTGTTTCTGTTTCTTTTCTTCTTTTGTTTCCTCCTTTCTAACTTAACCATATATATATATATATTACTATAACAATCCTAATAAGAATAATAATATATTATATATATAATCATATATATATATATATATATCTATATATATACAATAATTAAACCTAAACCAAAAAATATCTAAAAACTCTCACATCCATCACTTCACTCACATCTCCAACTATTTTGATAAAAATATCTACTCTCGTCGCAACTCAATTGTCAAATATAATTTTCAGCAATCCTGAGATATTTTGAACAAAACCGCCCAGAATTAAATTCTTCGAAACCTAAATAAATTATTCTTCGACGAATAATTTTAATCCAATTTCCAAAAATATATTTTCGGCCTTTAACTCACTAAATACCGAAAACTGGGTTAAAAGGCTAAGCAATTTAACACAAAATACCCTAAAATTGTATAATTTAGGATTTAAAATTAAGGGTCTTACATTTTGATTAGAGAAGAATCTGGGGTTGTTAATAATGTTGGAAATATACGAAATTTGGGGAAAACCGAGGGAACAAGAAGATGTTGTTGTTGTTGATTTTGGGGAGTTAAGAATGAAGTTAGAGAGAGGAACTTGAAACTGAAATGGTGGTGAGGCATAGGCATTGTAAATTCATAAATTTTCAAAATTAACATTGATGAGAGTAAATTCAATAATCACAAAAAAAGAACACTTTTTTTCATTGATAAAAAGGAAAAATAGAGAAAAAAAAAACATCTTATCCTGAACGTTGGCTTTGGTTTTCTCCAAGCCAGATTTGGTAGAGGCGCCAATGTTGATTGTGGTTTTCTTAATAGTCTCAACTGCTTTCTTTGCTGCTTAATCAAACTAACTTAATATATAATTTTGAATTGAGACCAAATAGAAAGAAAAAAAGACAGATAACATTACTTTATTTTATTCATATAATATTTTAGTTTTTTTATTTATTTATTTTTTAAAAAAAAATCTTAGTTCTTTAAATTATTCTTAGTAACATGTCTAATTTCATATTGCTTTGCATTTTTTTTTAGATTTTTTGTTTGTACTTCTAAATGTTATTACATACTATAATTGTATCTTCAACTTTATATTTTCTTCGCTCTCTAAAAGGCGGATCAAATACATGTTATTTGACAAGATGATTCTGTTAAATGGAGGAGCAAACTCAAAGAGAATTAAACATACATCTCTCATAACAACTTAATTGGTAATACTATCAATTCTTTTTTTTTTTTTTAACAATATATGTATTTTTATATTTTTCGTGTTTCAATGGATAACTTATCTTTTTTATTTGTAGATATTATTGGGGTACTGGATGAAATCATTTCTTCAACTTCAACATCATCAATCAAAAAAATTTGTGTCACCGTCAAAATCAAAGATCTCAAGTAACAACAATATTTACATTTAATTAATATACTATACAAAGCATGTTTCAAATGATATTATTTATTTCATCAACGGAAACATCGTTACTTGCTCCTTATGGGAGGCTTATGGTACACAATTGCTCAATTATGTAAATGTTCACCCCAACTCTGGTCCCATCATTATAATCTTCCATCATGTACGAGTCAAGCCTCTAGAAGGTATTATTAATTCAACATAAGTATTGACTATTCAATGAAATATTTCGTTTGTTACAATATACTACAATGTAGTTATTAATTAATTACTTCTATATGGCAGGAAACAGCGGACCTACAATCACAAATGCATGGAGTGGAACTAAACTTCTTATCAATGAAAATACACCCCAAATCAAGGAAATCAGAAATTAGTAAGTTGACCAAATTTTTACAAGTGTCTTTCAAATGTTACAGTTATGATTTAGCCTGATTTATACATTATTTAATTGTTACATTTTTTTTTAATTACAACATGGTTTTTAGGAAATGATTTGTGTCACTGTCGCAACTCTGTCAAAGGTTGTGCCAGACAAATTCAATTGGTTTTATCTTGGTTGCACTAATTACACAGTCAAAGCTAAAGAAAAGATTACAAATTATCAATGTAAATGTGGTGTTCCGGTTGATGAACCAATTCCAAGGTACATCAAACTTTAATAGATGATGTTTATTTATTTATTTATATTTTAGAAGTATGTAATTTTACTTGTTCTTCATAATTCAAAATATATTGTCCAATCAAAGTAAAACTAAATGGTTACAGTTTTCTAACTTATAAGCATATGGAATAAAGTAGAAATAATTTGTATAGTATTAAGGGTTAGTGTTACTATTAGAAAGGTTTTCTCTTAACTGTCGTAAAAGGATATGAATTTGTTCACAAACTAAAAGCAAATAGCCCATAAGAGTAGTTCAATCTTCAACCTTAATTTATCAGAATTTATAAATCAATTATAGAGTCCTTATATCAAACACTTATTGGTATCAATACTAACAACATAAAATAGGTACAAAATGATCATTGAAGTTTTCCATGACAATTGCTTTGGTAACTTCCTTATGTGGGGCCAGAATTGTACTTCACTACTTGGAATTTAAGCATCTCAAATGAGGAAGAATATGATTGAGGCATGTATATAATATTTAGTCCAAGTAACTTGATAGTTTGGATATTTATTGTTTACCACATGATATGACATAACTCATTTACTTGAAACATGTTAAAGGCTGGTGATACTTACATAAGGATATATCCATCAGAACTTCAAGACATAATGGGGACCACTTTAGTTTTTCGTGTAAAACTACAACCATCGTCAAAACAGTGTTATGTTAATAAGCCATGGAGTGATGCTGCAATTAAGGAACAATTCCAAATAGAAGAGGTATTCAAACCATATATTGCCTTATTGTATATTCTAATTGTAATAAATTATATATATATTAAAGATTGCACAACATAAATTAATAGAAGTCTATTTTCAGAACACATCTAAAGGAGAACTGAGTCGTGAACTTTTTAGTCAAGAAATACTATTTGACACTGTAAGTATATCTACACGACCCTATATAAGTGCATCATTTTGTTATACATATTGATTTCACAAATTTTTATGACAATAATCTAATTAATTTCTATAAACTTTATGAAATATTTAGGAATCATTATCAATGACTCGTGAAAATGATATTGAAAATGTTCAGTCAGCTACACCGGCTAAAAGGCCTCCAACTGATGACCAACAAGATAATGCGAGTAACGGTGCAATTGCAATTGCCCAACTATCATCATCAAAACCATTCAAGAATATCAAATGTGAATAGGAAATACAATGAATTATGTGCTACATAGTAGATGAGGACATCAATTATGTTAAAAACTATTATTATATGTTGTAATTCTAAGGTCTAATTATGTTTGGCCTCATGAAGTCTGAATCATGGGATATATATATTCTCAAATCATGTATTGTTGTAAACACTAAACATAAGTAATTGATAATACATTACTAATTAAACATCAAAATTCAACCAGCAACGATTGATAATGTATAGATGAAATTTCTAATTGAGATGTCTTTACATGTAAAACATAATTTAGTAAACTATGATTTATTATTATATGTCTTAATCAATGACATTCAAATTCTATTATTACGATGATTTAATTCTAGCTTGCATGTCCATTCTCTTGAAAAATTGTTTTCTAGAAATTGTGACACCCTAAATCCCAAAATAATATATATAATAATTTATATCATATTCTTATGACAATTGAAGCGGGTAAATAAAAATATATTTTCAAGAAAATAAAAACTTTTGTAACTAATTTAGGATATCATGTTTCTAAAAGTACACATGTAACAATTCAAATTTTATTACTCAAATAAAACGATTTAATCTCAATGAACTTGATTTAAGTATAATTACTTGATTTAATTCTAAAAACTTACTAGTACTTCTAAGGTTTTCATACAAAAATTTGATTCAAATTAAATAAGTAAAATACAAATTAAAACCCTTATTCCCGGTATCACCTATTAGAGCGTGGTTCCTCCCAAACTTGAACTTCAAGACTCATTAACCTGTAATAACTGCGATTTTGCAAACGCAGGGCCCAACCAGTCAAACACAAACAACGAAGGAGGTGAGTTTTGAAATCATGTTAATAGTATAATATGAGTAAGAAGAACACGCAAACAATCATAATAGAACCGTATCATAATCATTTTACGATATATCAAAATATTTAATTAAATAGTATCATACTATAGCATCAAAGTCACTCAAGTAAAATAATCATCTCATTATAATATGCATCAAATCATCTAATTATTATTACCTTTGAAACACATCAATCACAACAAAACAATCACAAGGAAATGCAATGCTATGCATGAGCTTAGACTCTACTTCACAATGTGGTACCATTCTAACTCTGAAGTACTTGGTTAGGAGGCCATGATACTATGCCACCATCCCGGTGGACGGACAATTCAAATTGGCCCTGTCCTCATAGATCCCCTCAACTCAACCCGAGACACATATACGTGACAGTCGAGGTAAACGTGTGTTGCATGGTAGCTCCCGACATTTGGAGTGCTACCTCCAAGTCACCTAGGAATTCCCCACCGGAATACCTCCAAGGTCTAACAATCTTGCCTTAAGGCTCGACAGCAGACCGCCACGATCAGGCTCATTCAGTTGTATTTCCCCATAATCACTAGGCTTGTCAGGCACTACCTATATGATGACAAAATAATCTTCACTTCACAATTCACAATATTTATTTTCTCCCCCGTTAGCTTAGACTACTCCATTAAGAGCACCATATTTAAGAATCATCACTATCTCATCAAGTATGGGGTACTTCAATATTTTCATCACAATTTTATAATATCATTAATCATAAATAATCATGATCATCGTATAAACTCATCACAATTTTATAACTTCACTATCATCAATCAAAAATCATCCTTATCATCACGTAAGCATATATCAAGCCATGCATCCATATTTTATTATCACAGCACATAATTTCATCTAAGCAAACATGTACACATAATTTCATTCAACATCCAACATCACAATAATAACAAATATCAACTACCACACAAGTATCGAAAATTAAATCAATCAACACCTTAAAAAATTTCTATTTCACATTTTAATCTCACAATTCTCATATTTCAAATTAATCAATTTATCTCTCAAAGGGCTACTGCCGTACGTAGCAAGCCCGTGATGAATCGTTGGGAAATACGGTTTTCCCGTTCATCTCACAATATATTATACTCATGAATTCAAACGCTCTCTCACCCCTTACCTTATTTTAATGCTTTCACGAACGAATATGATTCCACGAGCAAACAACCTTTGTTCATTGACTCTTTGTCCTTCAATCGATCTAACTCGATAGTTTATGGGTAAACGTTAAAAATAAATTATGAGAAGATACTCTAAAAACTAAATTCGAAATTCGGTCAAGGAAAATTACCATAAATCAGAAAACCAATCAGTGGATAATATAGCCACTTTTCACACGGTCGTTTTGGCGTTGGTTTCACTCAAATCGGACTTACGATGAAGAAGAACGGTGCAAAATAAAGATTTCTGTAAACGGAGAAATCGGGTATTTTAGGGAGAAATTCGGGTTGTTGTTGTTGTGTTTACTCACAAAATTTATCAACATATATTCTAAAATGATTTTAACATCAAATTAATTATTTAAAATCTTATTTAATTAATAAAATAGTTTATTATCAAATTTACGGTGTTACAGAAATCAATATTATTTGGGATGCTTCATAGCAACCACAATACTATCACTAATCTACAATATACTATAAGAATTCTCAACTATACCAAAAATACAATTTTGTCCTTCATAAGTTAAACCTTTGCAAAAATTTTAGGGTCACAATTGTAACTTATTCTAGCTTTTTGTACATAACCAACTTCTTCAAATTTTTGTGAATATGAAATTTTCTGGTTTACACACTGCAAGACATAGAAGAAAATCAAACATAACTTCAGATCAAAGGTGACACAGTCCTTGAATCAATACCTTGAACAGCTTTGAACAAAATTCTGAATTTTTACAAAGTACTTGCATTTCATTTTCATATCATTCAAAAAGGTTCTCAAGTACTTGAATTGTTATTGGATTGTTTATCAATATACCTCTCCTTATTCTTATTCAAATCTTATTGTATCACTTGTAAAGGAAAGTAGTGCTTTCTTAAAAGTAGCTTAATATAAGATAGTGGTGTGCTATCTTAGAAGTGTTGTTAGAAGTTTGTAGCAAGAATCCCAGGGTGGGAGTTGTACATTTTCTGACAATTAGTGGATCAATCTCTTGTGGTGTGCAAGAGGACTGGACGTACCCTTGGTTATAAGGGGAACCAGGATAAATCTTAAGTGTTCATTTATTTACTGCACTTTATTATTAGGAGACACTTTATTAAACTCAGAAAATTCACTACCATATCACTAAAAACAAGAAAATTTAGTAACACCTGATTCACCCCCCCTTCTTAGGCGTACTTCTGTACTTACATATTACAATCTAAAATAAATGATTAATTTTCAATTTATGTTTTATAAAATTTGCATTGATTTATAGACAAGAAATGCAACACCATTGAAGGACATTAACACCTCAAAGGAAACTTGGAAAATAGCAGTTAAAGTCACAAATTACTTCACTGTTGTTAGTAAAAATGGGAATGTGCACGATGAAGTTATTTTGATGAATCAACAGGTCTACATTTTAACTTTTTCTTTATGTTTGGTTAACAAATATTTTCATTCTATTGGTTACTATCTCATTTATAAATTATTTGTTATTAAAAGGCTTATCATATACATGTTGTTATTAAAAGGCGGATCAAATACATGTTGTTATACGACAAGATGATTCTGTTAAATGGAGGGGCAAACTCAAAGAGAATCAAACATACATCATCCATAACTTTTCTGTTTTTCCAAGTACTTTCCAGTTCAAATATTGCCTCCATGAATTCAAAATTGTTTTCAATTCTGCTACTTTTGAAGAAGAGATTGATCTCCCTGAAATCCCACCGACTCAGTACCGTTTTGTCTCTTTTAGCACCATTTTGAATGGGCAGAACCCTCCTAACAAATTAATTGGTAATACTATCAATTCTTTTTTTTTAAAACAATATATATTTGTTTTTATATTTTTCGTGTTTCAACGGATAACTTATCTTTTTTATTTATAAATATTATTGGGGTACTGGATGAGGTCATTTCTTCAACTTCAACCTCATCAACCAAAAAAAATTGTGTCACCGTCAAAATCAAAGATCTCAGGTAACAACAATATTTATATTTAATTAATATGTTATACAAAGCATGTTTCAAATGTTATTATTCATTTCATTAGCGGAAACATCCTTACTTGCTCCCTATGGGAGTCTTATGGAACACAATTTCTCAATTATGTTAAAGCTCACCCCAACTCTGGTCCCATCATTATAATCTTCCATCATGCACGAGTGAAGCCTCCAGAAGGTATTATTAATTCAACACAAGTACTAACTATTTAATGAAATATTTTGTTTGTTACAATATACTTCAATGTAGTTGTTAATTAATTACTTCTATATGGCAGGAAACAGCGAACCTACAATCACTAATGCATGGAGTGGAACTAAACTTCTTATAAATGAAAACACACACCAAATCAACGAATTCGAAAATCAGTAAGTTGACCAACTCTTTACAAATGTCTTCCAAATGTTGCAGTTATGATTTAGTCTGATTAAAGGTCAAACGATTCTAATGATGTCGACCGCTCATATTCAATGAATGCAGGTCACCTATAAAAGGTGATATAGATAACTACATTCAAGGCAGTCAACTACAAACTCAGATCATATCTTCATCTCAATACACCTCACAAGAGAAGTTTATGTACAATGCTCAAGTTAAAACTCTTCGCCAAATCAAGGCTATTGGACATGTAACTATAATTTCATAACACTATTTTTATGTAGATATATACACTATTTAATTGTTACAATTTTTTTAATTACAACATGGTTTTTAGGAAATGATTTGTGTCACTGTCGCAACTCTGTCAAAGGTTGTGCCAGACAAATTCGGTTGGTTTTATCTTGGTTGCACTAATTGCATAGTCAAAGCTAAAGAAAGGATTACAAATTATCAATGTAAATGTGGTGTTCAGGTTGTCGAACGAATTCCAAGGTACATCAAATATTAATATATGGTGTTATATATATATATATATATATATTTTAAAAGTATGTAACTTTTTTTGTTCTTCATAATTCAAAATATATTGTCCAATCAAAGTAAAATTAAATGGTTACAATTTTCTAACTTATAGGCATATGGAATACAGTAGAAACAATTTGTATAGTATTAAGGGTTAGTGTTACTATTAGAAAGGTTTTCTCTTAACTGTCATATAAGGATATGAATTTGTTCGCAAACTAAAAGCAAATAGCCCATAAGAGTAGTTCAATATTCAATCTTAATTTATCAGAATTTATAAATCAATATTAAAGTCCTTATATGAAACAATTATTGGTATCATTACTAACAACATAAAACAGGTACAAAATGATCATTGAAGTTTTCCACGACAATTGCTTTTGTAACTTCCTTATGTGGGACCAGGATTGTACTTCACTACTTGGAATTTCAGCATCTCAAATGAGGAAGAATATGATTGAGGCATGTATCTAATACTTAGTGTAACTAACTTGATAGTATGGATAAGTATTGTTTACCACATAATATAACATAACTCATTTACATGAAACATGTTACAGGCTAGTGATACTGACATAAGGATATATCCATCAGAACTTCAAGACATAATGGGGACCACTCTAGCTTTTCGTGTAAAACTACAACCATCTTCAAAACAGTATTCTCTTAATAAGTCATGGAGTGATGCTGCACTTATTGTTGCAATTAAGGAACAATTTCAAATTGAACAGGTATTCAAACCATATATTGCCTTATTATATATTCTAATTGTAATAAATTATATATATTAAAAATTGCACAACTTAAATTAATAGAAGTCCATTTTCAGAAAACATCTAAAGGAGAACCGAGTCGTGAACTTCTTAGTGAAGAAATACTATTTGACACTGTAAGTATATCTACACGACTCTCTATAAGTGCATCATTTTAATAAATACATTTTGATTTCATAAATCTTTACGACAATAATCTAATTAATTCCTATAAACTTTATGAAATATGTAGCAATCATTATCAATGACTGGTGAAAACGATATTGAAAATGTTCAGTGAGCTACACCGGCTAAAAGGCCTCCAACTGATGACCAACAAGATAATGCGGGTAACGATGCAATTGCAAGTGCCCAACTATCATCATCAAAACCAATCAAGAAAGTCAAATGTGAATAGGAACTACAATGAATTATGTGCTACATAGTAGATGATGACATCAATTACGTTAAAAATTATTATTATATGTTGTAATTCTAAGGTCTAATTATGTTTTGCCTCATGAAGTATGAATCATGGGATATATATATTCTCAAATTATGTATTATTGTAAACACTAAACACAAGTACACTTTTTGGTTCAATGTTATTATTATAGGATTGGTGTTTAATCGATTAATGCCTTTAGGAACAGTAATATGGAAAATATTAATATGTTGTCTATTGAAAAAATATAAATTCAGTCATTATTCTTATATCTCTATATTTAAAAATTATATATGACTAAAGAGGAAATTGATTACTATTTTAAATTATAGTATTTTTTTTTTTGCATAGTACAACATAAGTTATACAATTAGGCTATAAAATAACTCAAACTTTCATACGTTATAAATAATACATTACATTTTTTTTATGAATCAAATTGGTTCGTTTATTTTATAAAAAATCAAGTCATATTTTATTTTTTTAACAATTAATATCAATCAATAATGTCAATTTAGTATAGTACAGTTCCCAAAATCAATATGGTTTGAAAATG
>JBBPBR010000002.1:25646845-25665676 GCA_037974775.1 Cicer pinnatifidum
CCTAAAAAAACTCAAATAAGTTGTATATTTAATCACATTCATGATAAATCGGTCATATTGATTAGTGATAGAGGCTGTAAATCGTTTGAGCCAAGAGAAAGAAAATTAAATTGAAGTAATCTCAAAAGACCTTTGTAATTTGTTGGAGAAAATGATTTGTAAATTTTGATGGGGGAACAAAAATAATGAGAGGAAGGTTCATTTAATCACATCATATATTCATAATAAAAAAGAACCTAATATTAAGGAACAAACTCATAAAGATATATACAAAGATAAAAATGTAATTTTTTCTTAAGAAAAAAAAAACATCAATAGTATCTATATATTCATATCTTACAAATCATCCCCATCAATAGTATCTAATAACAACTTTGTAACTATCATAACTACCCAATAATCTAGTATCCAAGTATAGTAGAATTTTTGTTGTTGGTACTTTTGCCCATCTTCTTAGTAGAATTGGTGATAGTCATAGAAGTAATACTATTGCATATATTAGATATGGGACTCTTGAAAACATAACCTTCAATATTTGAATTTGTTGTGTTGTCTTTGAGATTTTCTCTAAAACACTTTCCACATATATTCTTGATACCAACAGCATCATAGGAACCACATCCTTTATTCAAACAAATTGGTTGAACCATCTTGTTTCACTTGATTTTGTAGAAAGAAATTGGTTGAAGC
This sequence comes from Cicer pinnatifidum, assembly GCA_037974775.1. Lineage (NCBI taxonomy): Eukaryota > Viridiplantae > Streptophyta > Magnoliopsida > Fabales > Fabaceae > Cicer > Cicer pinnatifidum. The sequence continues at coordinate 25,647,536 of JBBPBR010000002.1, forward strand.
AAATTTGGAGAAAGAAAAATTGCAAGCTTGAATTTGTTTGTTGAATGTTGATTGCATATGTTGTGTTAATTTATATTGGTGGGTTATCACTAATAACAAAACATGATTCATTAGAAAACGTATCTTTTTTTCGAAAAGCTTAAAATCTTGAAAACTTACCGTTAACTAATTTTATTTTGAATTAGTATCTTTATTTTTTCCATTATAAATTAAATAAAAAATGTATCTTTTGATGTAGTTTTAATTTTTGTGTGTGGAAGTTTTATTCAATTCTTTTAGTTTTTTTTTTTCTGTTTTATAATAATTCTTATTATATTCTCTTATTAAGTATTAGTGAGCTATATCCAACCAACATCAATTACTAATGAAATTATATATGCTTATAAATTCATTTTATTCAAAATCAATATGGATAAAAAAGGTTGAGAGAAAAATTCATGTGCAAATTCGTTGGTTCAAATTCAAGGTGGCATGGAGAGGTCCATTGGACTTGGTCAACATGAAATAATTCCATTTAATGTGGTGAGAGTTTATCTCAATGGATGGAGCAACACGAGAGAGTAGTTTGAAGGAGCAGACTTGTGATATTGGATCGGGACTAGGCGGTAGTAGCACGAGCCTTATTCATGGTAGGGTGGGCTTAGCAACATGTTTAAACATAAAGGGGTCTAAAGTGCATGTTGGAAAGCCATGTAGAATTATACATAACGAAGGTTCACAGAAAAATGATTTTTCAAAAGAGAATTTCCTAAAAAGTCAATCTAGAGAATTTTTATCTTTGAAACGAATGGCTAGGATACTAGAGCATCAACGGAAATAGATACTCTTGTTAGAGGCTCAATATAAAAAGAATATGATGCAAGCAGCTTTGTCCGCTTTATTAAATCGAGTAAGTGTTTCTTTTTCGACTAGTTTGATTGATTCTTCATCTCGGGAAGATTGAAGGCATTTGGCTTTACTTAATAATGAAGTTATAGAGGTGGGTAAAAAAGTATTAAGTTTTGTAAAATAGGTCAGGTTAATTCCACAAGAGGAGGAAAATATTATAGATGAAAAATTAACGGAAATGGAAAAAAGGGATAGAGTGAATATTGGAAAAAAAAAATGCATAGGAAGAAAGAAATGGAGGGGGTAGGAGGTTTTTCGTGATAGTAAGGTTGATAATGAAGATGTTATGTTATAATATTAGAGGTATGGGAGGGATTGCGAAGAAAAATGAATTGTAGGGTTTAGTAAAATATAAAAAATTTGATATAGTATGTGTTCAAGAAACAAAGTTGGAGGATGTGGAGGAAACAATGTGTAAAATTGTGTGGGGATCGATAGGGTTTAGATTTTCGTCCAAACCCTCAATAGGTAGATCTAGAGGTATTCTAACTCTGTGGTATTGGTTTTCAAGATTTTCAACAAAAAAAAAGATACGTTTTCTAGTTACACGTTTGTTATTAGTGACAACTCAACAAATTCAAATACTGATGTTTTCTTTGTTCTTAAGAAAAAATTACATTTTCTTTTTGTATTTATCTTTATGAGTTTGTTCCTTAACATTAGGTTCTTTTTTATAATGAATATACGATTTGATGTGATTAACTTTATTATAAATATATGATGTGATTAAATTTATAATTGAAAACTTTTTTTCGTCGGTTTCTATCCATTCATGGTAAATTTAATTATACTAAGTTAAAAAATTATACTAAATATATAGTACGTTGAAATTGTGCACCCAATTATATTCCCATTTTCATTAAATCTAATTTTAATTTATGATAAATATCGGTGTGGTAAATTTTGAGTAATTTCTCAAAATAGTGTCATACAATATCAAAATAGTGTTATTTCCACATATTCACAAATATAACAAATAAAAAAAAAACGCTACACACAAAAATGTTATTCTAACAAATTAGATGAACTTCATCCTTTAACGTGAACTCATATGAACTTCAGTTTTCGGTCTTCTTAAAATTTGTTTTCACTCTCTGGGTCACAATCATCAAATAAATTTTGTTTTCCTTTAAATTATATTTTCACTCCATCCTTCACAATCAACACGTTAATTTATATTTCTCTAAATTTTGTTATCTCCTAAATTATGTTTTCACTTCCGTGTCAACGCAACCCAATTCCTAACCTAACACTGTTGCAATTATGGGAACTGAGAGTTACACTTGCTTGGGGCGCTGTTTCAATGAGTTCACCATCAACGACGATTACACTTCTTCTGCTTTCAGCGACTGTAATATCGATAGATCCGGCGAATTCGCCACCACTTCTTCATAATCCCAACGTATAAATGAATTTTGAATTGACTTATTAGATTGAATCAAATTTAACCAATGAACTAAATTAATTTTGAATTGTTACATCTGTCATTTTAGTCAATTTTATAATTAACTATTTATTACAACGCTTGATGTTAGATCGGACAAGTAACCGATCTAACATGTACATAGGAATCAATGTAACAAGGTTTAATTACAATAGTGATATCATTGCGCACTAATCAAATACTTTAAAATATTGATAATGTTGGGTGGGCTCACTCCCCAAGTGGAACCTACCAATTTTATTAATAGTATTATTATTATTATTATTATTGAAATAAAAAGAAAAAGAAAAAAAAAAGGTTTTAGTGGACTTGGTCCACTTGAAGGTAATAAAAGGGATTTAGAAATCCCTAAGAACATACAACAACAACTCACAAACAGACAACAGAAGAAAAACAGTTGCTAGAGAAGAAAAATAAGGGTTTGGTTCCAGTGGTGGTAACAGGTGTGTAGCAAACTTGCTCCGTTTGATCTACAAATTTAGTATGTTATTCCTACCACTGAGTTTGTTACTTTAATATATAATTTGAGTAGTTTTATCTTTTCTGAGAGTTACTTTGGCATGCCCACTTTAGTGGAAAGTTGTTATAAAGTTGTTAAAGGGTTGTTATTGTTGATTGATATTCCCTATTATTATTAGGAAGACTCTTGGTGTACCCATTAATTATTATAGTGGAAGATTTTACTGGACTAGGTCCCGTGGTTTTTATTCTCTCAATTTGAGGGAAGTTTTCCACATTAAAATTGTGTTTGTCTCATATTTAATTTTCTGCTAATTATTATTGCTTTTGGAATTGTATTTTCTGTTTGGCCATTTATCTGCACAGATGGGAAAAAAATATTTCGCATTATTGAGATAATTATTACTAATTATCTCTGGTTTTTCTCAACAGATAAGTGAATTAAAAGAGACATACTCTTTCTCATCACTTATAAATAAAAATAATTATTTTTATAATATTTATAAAAATAAGTTAAGTATAATTAATATTTTGGATTTTATAATTTAAATTTTATTAATATAAGGTGTCGAAAGCCTAAGCCATCACTTTCCTTTTAAGTGAAAAGTTTATCTCAATTGATCCAATAAATTTTCCTTTCATTATTTTTGCCTCTCCAATCAAAACTTAGAAATCATTCTCTTTAAGAGGTTACAAAGGCCTTTTGGAATGATGAAACAACTCATAACTTGAGTCACCTTCATTCTGTTCAAGAGGTTACAAAGGCCTTCTATAATTCAACACAATCATTTTAGAGCCTTTGAAAAACCTTCATGGGAAGCCAGTAAAGGATAAGAGCCTTTGTCTTGCATAAAAATAGAAGCCTTGGCCTTTCGGTGGAGCAAATTGGAGAAAACCACATTGCATATAATGAAAAGATAGGGAGAAAAATGATTTCTCTATCTATTCCCTCTTTGAGAATAGAATTATTGAGTAGACTTACCATTAATTAGGATAGAAAACAAAACAGTGGTAACACACTTCATAATGATGTTAGTTAAATTAATGGAGAAGTCACAATTAAGAGCGTTTAAGTGAAATCAAACTATGTCATAAGATATAGTCATATTTTTCTTACCTTATTTACTAGATTGAGTGAAATCAAACTTAAATTAGTCTAGATAATGTGTGTATCTCATCTTAAATCTCTTGTAAATGCTACTTGAGTAAGAAAAAGCTAATGAAAATGAATGCTTTAGTATGCATAAACTTTGTTGCATGTGGTTTTAGCATGCATAAATTTTGAATTGGCACACTTTGAAACACCTTAAAAACCTTTTACAGTCGCCGTAGGATTTTTACAAACACCATTAATCTAACATAAATGATAAACTTGAGTTCATTTCAATGTGTATAATAAAAATTGTTTGGCATATAATGATTCTCAACTCTTTGTTTGAGATAAGTAAAGATAAATTCAGTAAATGATGATCCACAAATATAGTGAAGACAAGAGTTGGCTGGAAGAGTTTTTTACTTGTTCTTACTTAAACAAGTGTTGGTAGATTGCAAATTGAACTCTTGTCTTCATATTCCAATTGATATTCAACTTATTGTTGATGAGAGACATTGAATATTCAGTTTAAACTAAATACAATTGTTAGACACATTATCCAAGTGTCAGATCTGTTTTAAAACAATTAAATACATATTTATATTAATGTCCAAAACGTTCTTGACAAAGCCAAAATATCCGTCCTTTTTTGTTTGAATGAAAACGTGAGTGAGTGTGAGAATGACCTGTCACATGCTAGTTGGTACTATTCCAAATTATAATTATGCAAAGCTTTTTGTAGAATAATGTAAGTACAATGTAGTTGTGTCATTGTATTGCTTACTCACTGCTCATCAATCTGGAGGTTTTTTCCTCTTTTCAGCCTTCAACACAAGTTATGGGCTTGATTACTTTTGGGTGGCTCATGTGCGAATTATATCAATATAGAACAGACTTTTAGTGATCTCAAAACTGATTCATTTGTCTCTTGTCTTTTATTTAAGACAAAAATACAATAAATCAGATCGTTCTGCAACCAATAGGTCATCAATATGGGTATCATTCTACATGTTTGTAATTCAAAGTATGCCTTCAAATCTTAACTTTTAATTGCTTATTAAATATTGGAAAGCCCCTGTGTGAAATTCCAAATGATTTATTGTAAATTGCCCTTTCCAAAAATATCTTTATTGTCAATTGTTCTTTAATAGAACAACCGGATCATTTTAGTGAATGTTCTTCGATCATTTGTTAAACAAATGACTTAATAAATAGATCAATCTTTAAATGATTTCTTCTTTAAAGTTGATTCTTGTCAATTTGCTGAACTAATATTAATATTTGTGAGTTTAATGAACTTATTCATCATGAGAACTTAGTTGGTACTATTCCAAATCACAATTATCCAAAGCTTTTTGTAGAATAATGTAAGTACAATGTACTTGTGTCATTGTCTTCCTTGCTCATTAATATAGAGGTTGTATTCCTCCTTTCGATCTCAACTCGAGTTATGGGCATAATTACTTTTGGGTGGCTCATATGTGAATTATATCAATATAGAAGAGACTTTTTGTGATCCGAAAGTTGATTCCTTTGTCTCTTGTCTTTGATTTAAAAAAAATAAAATGAACCAAAATTTTCAGCAACCATTATGTGTTCAATATGGGTATCACTATGCATGTTTGTTATTACAAGTAGTTCTTCAAATCTTAACTTTTAATTGTTCATTAAATATTGGAAAACTCATGTGCAAAATGTCAATTGATTTATTGTATATTTCCCCTTCCAAAATGATCTTTATTGTGAATTAATCTTTAATAGAACAACTAGAACATTCTTGTGAATGTTCTTCAATCATTCGTTAAACAAATGACATAATAAATGACTCAATCTTGAAATGATTTCTTCTTTTAAGTTGATTCTACATATTTGTCGAAATAATATGAATATTTATGAGTTCAATGAACTTGTTCATCATGAAAATATTATTTCTTAACTATTGAAAATGTTGTCTTCTATATAAGAGGATAAATCTTTTGTTGATGCAATATTTTCTACAATTTCTCTTGATATTTTACATGTTATGTCTTGTCTATCAGGTATCACTAAGATACTTTAGTATAGGTATGAATGTATTGGACAATTTCTTCATGAAAATGTTATCATGAAGATGCACTAATTATTCTCTTGAATAATTGATATATGACATATTCCTTTTAGATTCTCTCATTATTGAGTAGATACTCATGCACATGTTGATACGGATGGCGTCTAGCTTGTCCATTTGTGCAATTCATATTCCTTTAATAAAACTCAAGTGCAATCATTAGTAGATCACCATTCATAAAACTTAATCATTTATTTCATAAGGTTTGTTGTCATTCAAACATATATAAAATAAATTTTTACCTAATCAATCTCCTCTTTTTTTTATCATTACAAATTTTTTTGAATAAACCTTAAGTTTTATGGATGGATATAACAACAACAAAAAAAAAAAAACAAGAATGTTCATTGTGATGTAATTAAACTCTCTCTAAATACATGCAGGAGGTTAATTATTAACATTCTAATTAAACTTTCCCTAAACACATTCAATAGATTAATTCTTAACATTATTCATTAATTAAACTCCCTCTAAACACATGCAAAAGGTAAATTTTTAACCTTCTTCATTAATTACTTTTATCTTATATTCATCATATATTTCTCTTCCCCTTTCGGCATCTATTAAATTAAATTTATTTTATCTTTCCACTAATTATAATTCTAAATTATTAATACCAGTAAATTAAATTTAAATTTCTAATTTATTTTTATTAACTAATGCAATTGAAACATACAATCACTACGCCAAATTTGACATTTAACAACGCCCCTTTTACAGCGCTTTCTAAATACAAGCGCTGTTGTAAATGTATTTGAAACATAACGGAGCCTTTTACAGCGCTTTTATTCACAAGCGCTGTAAAATAAGCGCTGTTGTAGGTCATACAACGTTTGCGCATAATGTTATAAGGCTTTTACAGCGCTTTTCAAAAAAGCGCTGTAAAATGAAGCGCTTTCGCGTATGCTTTTACAGCGCTTTTGTCACAAGCGCTGTAAAATACGTGCGCTTTAAAATAATTGAACCACCTATTACAGCGCTTTTTTCACAAGCGCTATAAAATACAAGCGCTTTCATTGAATTTAACTACCTATTACAGCGCTTTTATTGACAAGCGCTGTAAAAGACATAAATTTCAAATAATTATATATGTTGCGAACCCTCATATCCTCTACATCTTTCATCACCTCTACTCTTGGAACCCTCATACCCTCATATCCATTACGTGTTGTGCCGCCATCTACCTATTACGTGTTGTCTCAGGTATTTTTTTTAACTAGATTTTTTTTATCAAATTAAAAATTCATACCACATGATCTGTGTTAAATCTCTTCTACTAGTCAAAAACTCATACCACATGATCTGTTCTGTTTTTGAAATTGTTAGTTGATATTGGTTTCTTTTTGAAACTTGTTGATATGTTTTGAAAGCTTATTAGTTTTGTAACTGCATTTATATAGGTGGTATAATATGGATAGGAAATGGATGTCAGCCAATCGATTGTCAAAAGAGTATGAAATTGGAGTGAAGGAGTTTGTTGAGTTTGTAGTGAAGAATGCAAAAGATCCAAATAGAGTAGTTTGTCCTTGTTTAAAATGTTGTTTTGGAAAACGCATTAGAGAAGATGAATTAGAAGGACATCTAGTATGTAATGGAATTGATCAAAGCTACACATGTTGGATAAGACATGGTGAGAAAAAAAAAGGAAACATTAATTTTGAGAATAGTTCGACATATGCTTCAACTGACTTCGATACAGATACATATGAGCCGGACCGAGTTGATGAGATCGCAAAAGCAGTTGAAGAAGATCTTCGAGATTGTCCTAAAATGTTTGAAAGTTTGTTGAGTAATGTAGAGAAAGAATTATATAATGGTTGTACTAAATTCACAAGACTGTCGGCGATATTAAAGTTGTACAACCTAAAAGCGAGTAATGGATGGTCTGATAAAAGCTTTACAGAATTATTAACACTCATAAAAGATATGTTGCCAGATGATAATGAACTTCCCAGTCGAACCTACGAGGCTAAACGGATTTTGTGTTCTATTGGCATGAGTTACGAAAGGATTCATGTGTGTCCTAACGATTGCATTTTATTTCGAAATGAATATGAACTACTTAAGGCGTGTCCGAAATGCAATGTCTTTCGATATAAGAAGAAAGAATCTACTCCAGCAAAAGTCGTGTGGTATTTTCCTATAATACCAAGATTTCGGCGCATGTATCGCAGTGAAGAAGATTCAAAACACTTGACATGGCATGCAGATGAAAGAATTAGAGATGGAATGTTTCGACACCCTGCAGATTCCCCACAATGGGCAAAAATTGATCACGAGTATCCTGAATTCGGGATAGAGTCAAGAAATCTAAGACTTGCACTTTCTACTGATGGAATGAATCCACATGGTCTTCAAAGCAACTCACACAGCACGTGGCCTGTGATTTTGGTAATATATAACCTACCTCCATGGTTATGTATGTATGAAGCGTAAGTTTATGATGTTGTCTCTGTTAATTTCTGGACCCAAACAACCGGGGAATGATATCGACGTATACTTGACTCCTCTAATAGAATATTTAAAACGTATGTGGGAGACATGTGTGGAAGTTTATGATGGGTATAAGAAAGAATATTTCAATTTGAGGACTATGTTGTTCGGCACAATTAATGATTTTCCAGCATATGGTAATTTATCAGGATATAGCATTAAAGGTCAGTGTGCATGTCCTGTATGTGAAGAGAGTACAAATTGGATGCGGTTGAAACATTGTAAGAAGAATGTGTTTCTTGGACATCGTAGATTTTTACCTTATAGTCATCAGTATCGTTGGTGGAGAAATGCATTTAATGGAAAATCAGAGGAAGGTAAAGCTCCTTTACCACCGACTGGATATCAAATACTTGAAAAAGTACAAGGTTTGACCAATAAATTTGGCAAACCTTTTGCGGGAGAGCTGGTCAAAACTGGGTGGAAGAAAAAGTCAATTTTCTTTGAATTACCATATTGGAAGTCATTGTATATAAGACATTTCCTCGATGTGATGCATATTGAAAAAAATGTATTTGATAGTGTTATTGGTATGTTACTCAATGTTCCAGGAAAGTCTAAAGACGGCATCAACGCAAGATTGGACTTGGTCGATATGGGAATAAGAAATGAATTGGCTCCAGTAAAGAAAGGAAATCGCACATATCTACCTCCAGCCGCTCATACTCTATCTAGAAAGGAAAAAATTGTTTTATGTAAATTTCTACACGAAGTTAAAGTTCCAGAAGGATACTCTTCGAACATTAGAAATTTTGTTTGTATGAAAGACCTCAAGTTAAAAGGTTTGAAGACCCATGATTGTCATATTCTAATGGAGCATTTGCTACCAATAGGTATACGTTCCATTTTACCTGAAAAAGTTCGACTAGCATTAACTAGATTATGTTTCTTCTTCAGGGAAATTTGTAGTAAAGTGATCGACCCTCAGAAATTACCGACATTGCAGAGGGAAATTGTTGTTACTTTGTGTGAGCTTGAAATGTATTTCCCACCATCATTTTTTGATATAAGTGATCGACCCTCAGAAATTACCGACATTGATGAGGTTCAACCGTATGTTACAATACACATGGATCAGTTATCTCATTTGAACATGAATAGGAATCAAAATTGGATAACTCGAGAGCACAATCGAAGTTTTATAACATGGTTAAAAAATCACATAAAGTCAAAATTTGACATAGACCATGGATCAATTTCACAGAGATTGAGGTGGCTAGCAAATGGTCCGAGCTTACATGTCTTTTCTTACACTGGTTATGTTATTAACGGCTACACATTTTATACCAAAGAACAAGATGATCAGACCACTATGCAAAATAGTGGAGTCACTCTCGTAGCTGAAGCGATGCATGTCTCAAGTGCAAAAGACAAAAACCCAATATATGCAAATCTATCATATTTTGGGGTTATCGAGCGCATATGGGAGTTAGACTACACAATGTTTCGTGTTCCCATATTTGGTTGCAAGTGGGTCGATAATAATAATGGCGTTCGGATTGATGAGTCAGGATTCTTGCTTGTTGATTTTAATAGGGTGGGATACAAAGACGAGCCTTTTATTTTAGCGTCGCAAGCTCAACAAGTATTTTATGTCACCGATCCTTCTGATGATAAATGGTATGTTGTCCTATCGACCAATAAAATAAGTGATGATAACAACAATGATGAAGATGTTGGTAATGATCTTTTATTTGCAACATCACAACAACCACATGAAATTGATTCAACTGATGATGGTTTATATCTTAGAGATGATCATGATGAGGGAATTTGGATTAATCCATCGTTTCGTATTGTAAATGGACAAACAAATGTGAATCCCACCAGGAAAAGAAGAAGGGCATCTTAATGTACATGTTTAATTGTTTTATATAAGCCATGCATGTAATCTGAATTATTGTTGTAATCTGAATTATTGTTCTATTCTGGTTTTATTTGTAATATGAATTATTGTAATCTGAATTATTGTTCTATTCTGGTTTTATTCTGGTTTTATTGAATTATTGTGGTATTATATAATCTGAATTATTCTGGTTCTATTCTTGTTTTATTGTTGTCGAAGAAGGCAAGCATAACCAGTGATTATTGCATGTTTATGTAAATTTGGACAATTACAATTCTTAAGAACTATGCATGTAAAAAAAGTGCATGTCTTTTACAGCGCTTTTTAAAAAAAGCGCTGTAAAAGACCCTTTTAAAAATTAAACAATGAGACATTTTACAGCGCTTGGTAATAAGAGCGCTGTAAAATGTCTCATTGTTTAATTTTTAAAAGGGCCTTTTACAGCGCTTTTTTTAAAAAGCGCTGTAAAAGACTTTAAAAATAATATTCATCAGATAACTAACATGACTTTCTCTAACAGGATTTTCTTCAAACACCTTTTACGCATCATGGGAATCCCCAAAAACACATTGTTAACAAAAACATTAGATCCATTGTTAACAAAAACATCAGACACATTGTTAACAAACCCATTTTTCGCAACATGGCAATGAACCTGAAGATCAAGTTACGATTTAAGAATGAAAGGGAATGTAAAAAGATAAAAAGGGTGTTGAGGTGGAGATTGAAAGCGCTGTAGAAAGCACTGTTGTAACTTTTACAGCGCTCGAATCTACAGTGCTTTTTTTTTTTGAAAAAGCGCTGTAGAAGGCTTAAAAAAAGCGCTGTAAAATGCTGTTTTTGGCGTAGTGAGAGATAAAAAGTGTGTTGAGGTGGAGATTGAAAGAGTAAGCTTTGATGTTTGCGAAGAAGATGCATAAAAGGACTTTGAGGTGGAGTTTGGTGAAGAGGAATATATTTTGGTGGGACTATGTGGGTTTTGAAGAGCTTGTTTAAAAAATAACATAACAAAACACAAAAATAACATAATAAGGCCTTTTACAGCGCTTGTTGGGATAAGCGCTGTAAAAGAGTCTTTTAAAAATTTAAATAAATACGCCTTTTACAGCGCTTTTATAACAAGCGCTGTAAAAGGCTTAGCCTTTTATAGCGCTCTTTGGAAAAGCGCTGTAAAAGGGTTATAAAAAAGCACTGTAAAAGGGTTATATATATAACAATAACCTCTTCAGTTTCCTCTTCATTACGTAATCTACACTATCATCTCAACCTTCATCGTTCTTCTCTTCTTTTGCAAACCCTATAATCTCGTTCATTACGAACTGTATTTCCACGATCATCTCCTTCATTTCGAACCTTATTTCCATCCAAGATCATTTCGAGCCTTATATTTTCATTGAAATACGTAACCCTCATTACGTATTTCTTCAAAACCGTTTTTCTGTGACATTTATTGCTGTGAAATTTCTCCGTTCGCTCTTTTCTTTGCATTTCATCCTTCTTCGAACCATTATTCAGGTATTGATGTTATTTATTTTTTGTAATCATTAAAATGCATGTTGAGCTTGTTTAAAATATATATACTGATACATGTTGAGCTTGTTTAAAATAATGCATGATGCATGTTGAGCTTGTTGATGTTATACTAAACTGCATGTTGAACTTGTTGTAGTTAAATGGATACAAACAGAGATTTAGAATGTCAAAATGAAGAAGTTGGCACCAGTAGGACTTATGAAAATGAAGTCAAACGTGGTGCAACTATCATGCAAAAAGTCATTAAAGCAAGGAGTAATGGCATTAAATTTGAGGTATACTATACTCTGTTTGCTGTTAATTTTTTTAGCTTTTTTTAATAGCATGTACTTACTATATGAGTTTATTAGGTTGGATGGAATGAAAGTGGTCAGCCAGTTGACCCCCACAGCGCAATGTTTGTGAGCTACATTGGGGTTGTTGTTCGTCAAAATATTCCAATAACAATTGACAACTGGAGAGATAAGGCATTGAAGGATGCCAAAGATATCATCTGGAATGATATTCAAGTAAATTTTTTGATCCAATCTTTTGTCATTTATAAATATTTTCATTGAAATACTTTACTTATAATTTTTTTCATTGCAGACATCTTTTGTCCTTGATGAGGGACGAAAGAATTATGTATTGAGAGTTGCTGGCAAAATCCATCGTGGATTTAGATCGCATCTCTCAAACTTCTATCTTAAAGATAAAGAAGGAAACACAACAGTTGAACCTCCAAAGATATATCAACATTATATATCAAATGATGAATGGAAAGCGTTTGTTTCCAAACGTACTGACCCCGCGTTTGTCGTAAGTGATTAATTTATTAGCATTTGTGTGTTTTATTATTTATATTCGCATCGTATTTTAAATTTTAACATAATTGCTATTTTTTTATATAGAACATTAGTAAGGCAAATCGCGAAAGGGCAAGAAACCCGACGCACCCATATAGAAAATCACGTATGGGATATGCACGCCTTGATCAAGAGCTTGTAAGTAATTAAACATCACTTTTATATAATGAATGAATTTGTATTATAAACTATAGTTTCTAACTAATATTTTGTTTTATCGAATAGCGACAAGAGACCCAAACCAATCAACCGTTGGGTCGTCACATCTTGTGGAAGGAAGCTAGGGTAGATAAAGATGGAGTGGTTGATAACCAAAATGTTCAAAAAGTAATAGAACTTTGTGTAAGTATATTATGACTTTAATATTTTTCAATATTATATTTATCACTTGAATACTTTTTAATATTGTATTTTAAAAATGATAATGAACTTAACTATTTTAATGTTACATGTATTTTAGGAGACCATCTCTCAAAGTTCTGAAAATGAAGAGGGCAACAAGGCTAGTTGCAGGGATATTTTGGGCAAAGTTTTTAATGTTCCTGAATATTCCGGTCGAGTTAGGGGGAAGGGATTTGGCGTAACTCCCAGAAGCTTTTTTCCTCAAGAGAAGCGCCAAAAACCTTCCAACGAGGAAGTATTAGAGAAGCTCAGAATCCTATCTGAGCAAGTGGCACAATTGGTGAATACAAACAAAGACAAGCAACTTCCGGTTCAGCTCCAAGGTGAACTACAAATGGAGAGTGAAAGCGGGAGTTGCAACGTCGGTTTGAAAATTATTCCCGAGGTAATTAATTACTTACTTGCTTATGTAATTACTTATGCATTAAACAATATTATATATTAACTGTACTTATGTTTTAACTATTGATTTAGGGTGTCACTTCATGTTTTCTATACTTGTCCTCGCCCACTCATCGGAAGGTGGGAAAAGCAAAATTGTACAATACTTTGGGAGAAGTATTGCACAATACTCCGATCCCAAAGGGCCATGTCAAGGTATCGCCTACTGTTGCTTTCGAACCAACTGCACCGTTGCCGATACCGGACAACGACGGAGATATGCAGACATTGGGCGAAGCTATTGGTAGTTATGTGGCATGGCCCACTAACCTTGTTGCCCTCATTAAAAGCCCTCCCAGAAACAAATCAGTTACGTCTCCTGATAAGGTTTGTCACATTTATTGCATAAGCTTTGTCAATTTTTTCAGATTCAATAAACTAACATTTAACCTCATTTTTGTAGGTCCAAATAAATAAACCACCCGCACATCCAAAAAAAAGCAGCAAACCTCAAAAATTGGAGGTTAATAGAGCTGCCAATAAAGCTGCCAAATTTGCAGCAATAAAAAAATTGGATCGTGGCAAATCAGTCGCTGCTGCTGCTGCTCCTCAAATAAGTCAGCCACGCCTTGGTAAATACGGGGCGTGTCTTGACATTCAAGTAAAAAAGAACCTATGCAGCAGCGACGATTCGCGCATGATACATATGAATAAAGAAATATTCGGAGAGGAGTATGAGGAATTATTCGACAAGGAGCACGTATACGAACTTCTCGAACATAAGGAGCTCAGTGCAACTGTAATGAGCTTGTATATAAGGTAAAAAATACTTTTAATTGCATTTATTGGTAATTAATTAAATGTATTGGTAATTAATCTAGTTTAAAATTTTCATTGAAGGTTTTTGCATGAGAAGGTCGTGTGCCCTAGGAAATTATCGAATAAATACTCATTCTTCTCTCCGCATAAAACGTCCATGTGGAAACTGGATGAAGACAATGTAAAGAAATACATTGTAAATATGTTTTTAGGAAATATTTCAAAGGATAAATTGTTCTTAGCACCATATAATTTAGGGTACGTAATTTTATCTTTTTTAATTGATGAGAATTTAATTTATTAGTTGTGTATAAACCAAATTATGTAACCAACTTTTTGTTGTTGTAGGGCACATTGGGTGCTATTTGCAATCAATGCCGTCTCTGAAGTTGTATACTATTTGGATCCCTTGCATGGCGATTACAACAATCACTCCGAAATCAAGACTTTGTTCGACACGTAAGTAATATTCATTTATTTTTGTTACACATATATATAAATAAGTGTTTGTTCATGCTAAAATAATCACATTTATTCATTTGATAGTGCATTAAAAGTTTTTCGAGCTCAAAGAGGTGCGGTAGTGTCGAAGCAAAAGTCTAATAATATTACATGGATCCCAATAAAGTGCCCTCGTCAAACAAACAACATCGACTGTGGGTACTACGTATTGAGATTCATGAAGGAGATTGTTGACAAGAATAAAACTATTATCCCAGAAACGGTACGGTATTTTGATTATATGATTTTCATATATAAATTATCTATATATTTGATACTAACTTAATATAATATGTTCAATTTTTATATTGCAGTACTTTGAAAATTCCAATACTTCATATTCTGAGCAAGATCTAATGGAATTAAAGGAGGAATGGTGTGAGTATCTGCTTGAAATGAAAATTATTTGATTTTCTGGGAAATAGCATGCTGCTGTGCAAGGGACTGAATATTATATGGTGCATAGTTATTATATGTATATGATCATAGGACAGTATATAAACTTGCATATGAATATGTTGTAAATTAGATTCAATGTATATTCATACCAAATATGTTGTAAATTACTGTGTTACAGGATAATATATATGTATCATATTGTGTAAACTGATTATGTTTTAAACTGATTATGGGCTCTTGTTCTGGTTCTGGTTCTGGTTGTGTTACTGATTCTGTTTCTGTTTTAACATGCACATGAATATGTTCTAAAATTACTGATTCTGGATGTGTTGTGTTGTGTGAACTGATTCAAACTAATTTTGGATAAAAAGATAAAAGACAGCGCTTTATAAAAAAAGTGCCATAAAAAGCTAAAAAACTCTTTTAAAATATATACAGGGTTAAAAAAAAAATAAAAAAAAAAATAACACCTTTAACAGCGCTTTTTATAAAAAGCGCTGTAAAAGGTACCCCAAATATGTATTATGGGTCTGCCTTTTACAGCGCTTGTTACAAAAAAGCGCTGTAAAAGGTACCCCAAATATGTATTATGGGTATGCCTTTTACAGCGCTTGTTACAAAAAGCGCTGTAAAAGGTACCCCAAATATGTATTATGGGTATGCCTTTTACAGCGCTTGTTACAAAAAAGCGTTGTAAAAGGTACCCCAAATATATGAAATATGGGTATGCCTTTTACAGCGCTTGTTACAAAAAAGCGCTGTAAAAGGTACCCCAAATATATGAAATATGGGTATGCCTTTTACAGCGCTTATTGTAACAAGCGCTGTAAAAGGTGCATAATAAGCACGCGTTATAAAGGGTGCCTTTAAGAGCGCTTTTTTGAAAGCGCTATTGTAGCTTTTACAGCGCTCGAATCTACAGCGCTTTTTTTTTTTTTGAAAAAGCGCTGTAGAAGGCTTAAAAAAAGCGCTGTAAAATGTTGTTTTTGGCGTAGTGAATTAAATGTAATTTAATTTTACTAATTCTATTAAAACATACAATAAATAGTCATTTTGCTCAAAAAAATTCAATAAACTGTCTACATAAGGCATAATGAGTTTCTTAACATTTATTGAAATAAACAGCAAACTAATTCCATAAAGAACAATAATAAAAAAAAAATATACAACCACAATCATTCATGATGACATCTCAAAAATAAAGTTTTTTTTTGCGAAATAGGGCTTGGTAATCTAATATTTAACTATGAATTATTGTAGTTAAAATTCGAACTCGAGTTCTCTCGAACGGTTAATTTTAATTGAAATTTATTAATCATTTATACGAAATAGAAATACATTTTTTGACAAATAAAATAGAATTAGATATATCTCACAAATAGTATTTAAAGATAAAACTTTTAAAAATTGATAATTGATCAATTGACAATATAACTTTCACAATTTTAGAATAGAATTAAAATCTAGAAAGAAAAAAAATTATGTTGGGCCGACTTGAAATAATACATCGGATAAAGGATATAGTTTTTATTAAATTTATAATGTAAAATAAAATGAGAAAGATATAATTTTATTCTAAAAAAAAAAAGATATGATTTGGAATAAGGATATAAGAGAGGTATAATGATTTCAATCCAATAATACTTAAAGTACTTTGAGAACCTTTCTTAATGATATGAAAATGAAATGCAAGTACTTTTTAAAAAATCAGAATTTGTTCAAAGTTGTTCAAGGTTTGATTCAAGGAATGTGTGTCGATTGATCAGAAGTTATGGTGTATTTATACTCCATAAACATCACTTCAGATTCGTCGCCAATGATCCAAGAGGTTTGATAAACATATACAATGATCTGGAGCCATTTCAATTTTGAAAAATTGTATTGCTTCTAGTTGTATTCGAATATACAGTCATGTAGTCGAATACATTTGTCATTTTTGCCACTAACTTGTTGTTTGTATTTGACTACAACAGGTCGTAGTCGAATACAGATTTGAAAGTTTAGCTACTGACTTGTTGTTTGTATTCGACTACAGCAGGTCGTAGTCGAATACAGATGTGAAGCTTTTGTTTCTGACTTAGCATTTGTATTCGAATACATTATGCTGTATTCGAATAAAACTTTGTATTTTGTCAAAAATATTAGTTTTAAGACTTTGTTAATATGATTTTGACTATTGAAAATACTTTATATGCATATGTAAATATCAATGGTTCTCATGTATTTGAGCTATTGGTTGTATCATTTACCCTTACATCTAAACATATAATATGTTTGGATTTAAAGTTGATCAAAAGATATTTGGACTTCTTTTTGAGCTTGTTGCCTTGATCATAATCGTTGGTCTTTGTCTTCGTCAAAAATATATATTTTACAAGAATTGATTTATTCACATGGTATTGTCTATCACTAAATATTAGATAATATAAATAAATAAAATTAATATATTCACAAGGTATTGTCTATCACTAAAATGTATTATTATTTATTAAATTAAATTTATTTTATCTTCCTACTAATTATAATTCTATATTATTAATACCAGTAAATTAAATTTAAATTTCTAATTTATTTTTATTAACTAATGCAATTGAAACATACAAATAAATGTAATTTAATTTTACTAATTCTATTAAAACATACAATAAATAGTCATTTTGCTCAAAGAGATTCAATAAACTATCTACATAAGTCATAATGAATTTTTTAGCATTTATTGTGATAAACTGCAAACTAATTTCATAAAAAACGTACAACCACAATCATCCATGGTGACATCTCAAAAATAAATTTTTCCGGCAAAATCTAATATTTAACTAAGAATTATAGATAATTGATTAATTGACAATACAACTCTCACAATTCAGAATAGAATGAAAGTTTAGAAAGAAAAAAAAAAATTATGTTGGACCTACTTGAAATAATATATTG
>JBBPBR010000002.1:25665817-25684923 GCA_037974775.1 Cicer pinnatifidum
TTTCCAAGATTTTCGAAAAGATACGTTTTCTAATTAAACATAGTTTGTTATTAGTGATAACGCGCCGATATAAATTCATACAACATATTCAGTCAACATTCAACAAACAAATTCATGTACATATATAATTCTTTATTGTATAATATCCTTATATATAATAAACATTTTGGATGAATAAACGTATATTAAAATGAGCCAACTATATCTTAAAAAAGAGTTAAGACTACTTTTATTTTATGTGAAAAATCGTGAGACCACATTTTATATTAAAATTAAATTAATTATTTTTTTGTAAAATTTAATTAATTTTATACTATTTTTATATTGTTTTGAGTTGTAAACCACTATTTTAATCATTCAAAATTTAAAATATTGCCAATTTGACATGTGATTCAATTAAAAATGAAGATTAGTTCTTATCCTCAAAGTATTTGTTGATTTAGTTTCTATTATTGACTAACTAGTTTGTGTAGATGTTGATGTAAATATACATTAATTTGTTATTATAAAAAGTCCCTAAAAAAACTCAAATAAGTTGTATATTTAATCACATTCATGATAAATCGGTCATATTGATTAGTGATAGAGCTGTAAATCGTTTGAGCCAAGAGAAAGAAAATTAAATTGAAGTAATCTCAAAAGACCTTTGTAATTTGTTGGAGAAAATGATTTGTAAATTTTGATGGGGGAACAAAAATAATGAGAGGAAGGTTCATTTAATCACATCATATATTCATAATAAAAAAGAACCTAATATTAAGGAACAAACTCATAAAGATATATACAAAGATAAAAATGTAATTTTTTCTTAAGAAAAAGAAAAACATCAATAGTATCTATATATTCATATCTTACAAATCATCCCCATCAATAGTATCTAATAACAACTTTGTAACTATCATAACTACCCAATAATCTAGTATCCAAGTATAGTAGAATTTTTGTTGTTGGTACTTTTGCCCATCTTCTTAGTAGAATTGGTGATAGTCATAGAAGTAATACTATTGCATATATTAGATATGGGACTCTTGAAAACATAACCTTCAATATTTGAATTTGTTGTGTTGTCTTTGAGATTTTCTCTAAAACACTTTCCACATATATTCTTGATACCAACAGCATCATAGGAACCACATCCTTTATTCAAACAAATTGGTTGAACCATCTTGTTTCACTTGATTTTGTAGAAAGAAATTGGTTGAAGCAAATTTGGAGAAAGAAAAATTGCAAGCTTGAATTTGTTTGTTGAATGTTGATTGCATATGTTGTGTTAATTTATATTGGTGGGTTATCACTAATAACAAAACATGATTCATTAGAAAACGTATCTTTTTTTCGAAAATCTTAAAATCTTGAAAACTTACCGTTAACTAATTTTATTTTGAATTAGTATCTTTATTTTTTCCATTATAAATTAAATAAAAAATGTATCTTTTGTCCACATTATATAAATTAAATAAAAAATGTATCTTTTGATGTAGTTTTAATTTTTGTGTGTGGAAGTTTTATTCAATTCTTTTAGTTTTTTTTTTCTGTTTTATAATAATTCTTATTATATTCTCTTATTAAGTATTAGTGAGCTATATCCAACCAACATCAATCACTAATGAAATTATATATGCATATAAATTCATTTTATTCAAAATCAATATGGATAAAAAAGGTTGAGAGAAAAATTCATGTGCAAATTCGTTGGTCCAAATTCAAGGTGGCATGGAGAGGTCCATTGGACTTGGTCAACATGAAATAATTCCATTTAATGTGGTGAGAGTTTATCTCAATGGATGGAGCAACACGAGAAAGTAGTTTGAAGGAGCAGACTTGTGATATTGGATCGGGACTAGGCGGTAGTAGCACGAGCCTTATTCATGGTAGGGTGGGCTTAGCAACATGTTTAAACATAAAGGGGTCTAAAGTGCATGTTGGAAAGCCATGTAGAATTATACATAACGAAGGTTCACAGAAAAATGATTTTTCAAAAGAGAATTTCCTAAAAAGTCAATCCAGAGAATTTTTATCTTTGAAACGAATGGCTAGGATACTAGAGCATCAACGGAAATAGATACTCTTGTTAGAGGCTCAATATAAAAAGAATATGATGCAAGCAGCTTTGTCCGCTTTATTAAATCAAGTAAGTGTTTCTTCTTCGACTAGTTTGATTGATTCTTCATCTCGGGAAGATTGAAGGCATTTGGCTTTACTTAATAATGAAGTTATAGAGGTGGGTAAAAAAGTATTAAGTTTTGTAAAATAGGTCAGGTTAATTCCACAAGAGGAGGAAAATATTATAGATGAAAAATTAACGGAAATGGAAAAAAGGGATAGAGTGAATATTGGAAAAAAAAAATGCATAGGAAGAAAGAAATGGAGGGGGTAGGAGGTTTTTCGTGATAGTAAGGTTGATAATGAAGATGTTATGTTATAATATTAGAGGTATAGGAGGGATTGCGAAGAAAAATGAATTGTAGGGTTTAGTAAAATATAAAAAATTTGATATAGTATGTGTTCAAGAAACAAAGTTGGAGGATGTGGAGGAAACAATGTGTAAAATTGTGTGGGGATCGATAGGGTTTAGATTTTCGTCCAAACCCTCAATAGGTAGATCTAGAGGTATTCTAACTTTGTGGGATTGGTTTTCAAGATTTTCAACAAAAAAAAGATACGTTTTCTAGTTACACGTTTGTTATTAGTGACAACTCAACAAATTCAAATATTGATGTTTTCTTTGTTCTTAAGAAAAAATTACATTTTCTTTTTGTATTTATCTTTATGAGTTTGTTCCTTAATATTAGGTTCTTTTTTATAATGAATATACGATTTGATGTGATTAACTTTATTATAAATATATGATGTGATTAAATTTATAATTGAAAACTTTTTTTCGTCGGTTTCTATCCATTCATGGTAAATTTAATTATACTAAGTTAAAAAATTATACTAAATATATAGTACGTTGAAATTGTGCACCCAATTATATTCCCATTTTCATTAAATCTAATTTTAATTTATGATAAATATCGGTGTGGTAAATTTTGAGTAATTTCTCAAAATAGTGTCATACAATATCAAAATAGTGTTATTTCCACATATTCACAAATATAACAAATAAAAAAAAAAACGCTACACACAAAAATGTTATTCTAACAAATTAGATGAACTTCTTCCTTTAACGCGAACTCATATGAACTTCAGTTTTCGGTCTTTTTAAAATTTGTTTTCACTCTCTGGGTCACAATCATCAAATAAATTTTGTTTTCCTTTAAATTATATTTTCACTCCATCCTTCACAATCAACACATTAATTTGTATTTCTCTAAATTTTGTTATCTCCTAAATTATGTTTTCACTTCCGTGTCAACGCAACCCAATTCCTAACCTAACACTGTTGCAATTATGGGAACTGAGAGTTACACTTGCTTGGGGCGCTGTTTCAATGAGTTCACCATCAACGACGATTACACTTCTTCTGCTTTCAGCGACTGTAATATCGATAGATCCGGCGAATTCGCCACCACTTCTTCATAATCCCAACGTATAAATGAATTTTGAATTGACTTATTAGATTGAATCAAATTTAACCGATGAACTAAATTAATTTTGAATTGTTACATCTGTCATTTTAGTCAATTTTATAATTAACTATTTATTACAACGCTTGATGTTAGATCGGACAAGTAACCGATCTAACATGTACATAGGAATCAATGTAACAAGGTTTAATTACAATAGTGATATCATTGCGCACTAATCAAATACTTTAAAATATTGATAATGTTGGGTGGGCTCACTCCCCAAGTGGAACCTACCAATTTTATTAATAGTATTATTATTATTGAAATAAAAAGAAAAAGAAAAAAAAAAGGTTTTAGTGGACTTGGTCCACTTGAAGGTAATAAAAGGGATTTAGAAATCCCTAAGAACATACAACAACAACTCACAAACAGACAACAGAAGAAAAACAGTTGCTAGAGAAGAAAAATAAGGGTTTGGTTCCAGTGGTGGTAACAGGTGTGTAGCAAACTTGCTCCGTTTGATCTACAAATTTAGTATGTTTTATCTTTTAATATATAATTTGAGTAGTTTTATCTTTTCTGAGAGTTACTTTGGCATACCCACTTTAGTGGAAAGTTGTTATAAAGTTGTTAAAGGGTTGTTATTGTTGATTGATATACCCATTAATTATTATAGTGGAAGATTTTACTGGACTAGGTCCCGTGGTTTTTATTCTCTCAATTTGAGGGAAGTTTTCCACGTTAAAATTGTGTTTGTCTCATATTTAATTTTCTGCTAATTATTATTGCTTTTCGAATTGTATTTTCTGTTTGGCCATTTATCTGCACAGATGGGAAAAAAATATTTCGCATTATTGAGATAATTATTACTAATTATCTCTAGTTTTTCTCAACAGATAAGTGAATTAAAAGAGACATACTCTTTCTCATCACTTATAAATAAAAATAATTATTTTTATAATATTTATAAAAATAAGTTAAGTATAATTAATATTTTGGATTTTATAATTTAAATTTTATTAATATAAGGTGTCGAAAGCCTAAGCCATCACTTTCCTTTTAAGTGAAAAGTTTATCTCAATTGATCCAATAAATTTTCCTCTCATTATTTTTGCCTCTCCAATCAAAACTTAGAAATCATTCTCTTTAAGAGGTTACAAAGGCCTTTTGGAATGATGAAACAACTCATAACTTGAGTCACCTTCATTCTGTTCAAGAGGTTACAAAGGCCTTCTATAATTCAACACAATCATTTTAGAGCCTTTGAAAAACCTTCATGGGAAGCCAGTAAAGGATAAGAGCCTTTGTCTTGCATAAAAATAGAAGCCTTGGCCTTTCGGTGGAGCAAATTGGAGAAAACCACATTGCATATAATGAAAAGATAGGGAGAAAAATGATTTCTCTATCTATTCCCTCTTTGAGAATAGAATTATTGAGTAGACTTACCATTAATTAGGATAGAAAACAAAACAGTGGTAACACACTTCATAATGATGTTAGTTAAATTAATGGAGAAGTCACAATTAAGAGCGTTTAAGTGAAATCAAACTATGTCATAAGATATAGTCATATTTTTCTTACCTTATTTACTAGATTGAGTGAAATCAAACTTAAATTAGTCTAGATAATGTGTGTATCTCATCTTAAATCTCTTGTAAATGCTACTTGAGTAAGAAAAAGCTAATGAAAATGAATGCTTTAGTATGCATAAACTTTGTTGCATGTGGTTTTAGCATGCATAAATTTTGAATTGGCACACTTTGAAACACCTTAAAAACCTTTTACAGTCGCTGTAGGATTTTTACAAACACCATTAATCTAACATAAATGATAAACTTCAGTTCATTTCAATGTGTATAATAAAAATTGTTTGACATATAATGATTCTCAACTCTTTGTTTGAGATAAGTAAAGATAAATTCAGTAAATGATGATCCACAAATATAGTGAAGACAACTGGAGTTGGCTTGAAGAGTTTTTTACTTGTTCTTACTTAAACAAGTGTTGGTAGATTGCAAATTGAACTCTTGTCTTCATATTCCAATTGATATTCAACTTATTGTTGATGAGAGACATTGAATATTCAGTTTAAACTAAATACAATTGTTAGACACATTATCCAAGTGTCAGATCTGTTTTAAAACAATTAAATACATATTTATATTAATGTCCAAAACGTTCTTGACAAAGCCAAAATATCCGTCCTTTTTTGTTTGAATGAAAACGTGAGTGAGTGTGAGAATGACCTGTCACATGCTAGTTGGTACTATTCCAAATTATAATTATGCAAAGCTTTTTGTAGAATAATGTAAGTACAATGTAGTTGTGTCATTGTATTGCTTACTCACTGCTCATCAATCTGGAGGTTTTTTCCTCTTTTCAGCCTTCAACACAAGTTATGGGCTTGATTACTTTTGGGTGGCTCATGTGCGAATTATATCAATATAGAACAGACTTTTAGTGATCTCAAAACTGATTCATTTGTCTCTTGTCTTTTATTTAAGACAAAAATACAATAAATCAGATCGTTCTGCAACCAATAGGTCATCAATATGGGTATCATTCTACATGTTTGTAATTCAAAGTATGCCTTCAAATCTTAACTTTTAATTGCTTATTAAATGTTGGAAAGCCCCTGTGTGAAATTCCAAATGATTTATTGTAAATTGCCCTTTCCAAAAATATCTTTATTGTCAATTGTTCTTTAATAGAACAACCGGATCATTTTAGTGAATGTTCTTCGATCATTTGTTAAACAAATGACTTAATAAATAGATCAATCTTTAAATGATTTGTTCTTTAAAGTTGATTCTTGTCAATTTGCTGAACTAATATTAATATTTGTGAGTTTAATGAACTTATTCATCATGAGAACTTAGTTGGTACTATTCCAAATCACAATTATCCAAAGCTTTTTGTAGAATAATGTAAGTACAATGTACTTGTGTCATTGTCTTCCTTGCTCATTAATATAGAGGTTGTATTCCTCCTTTCGATCTCAACTCGAGTTATGGGCATAATTACTTTTGGGTGGCTCATATGTGAATTATATCAATATAGAAGAGACTTTTTGTGATCCGAAAGTTGATTCCTTTGTCTCTTTTCTTTGATTTAAAAAAAATAAAATGAACCAAAATTTTCAGCAACCATTATGTGTTCAATATGGGTATCACTATGCATGTTTGTTATTACAAGTAGTTCTTCAAATCTTAACTTTTAATTGTTCATTAAATGTTGGAAAACTCATGTGCAAAATGTCAATTGATTTATTGTATATTTCCCCTTCCAAAATGATCTTTATTGTGAATTAATCTTTAATAGAACAACTAGAACATTCTTGTGAATGTTCTTCAATCATTCGTTAAACAAATGACATAATAAATGACTCAATCTTGAAATGATTTCTTCTTTTAAGTTGATTCTACATATTTGTCGAAATAATATGAATATTTATGAGTTCAATGAACTTGTTCATCATGAAAATATTATTTCTTAACTATTGAAAATGTTGTCTTCTATATAAGAGGATAAAT
Organism: Cicer pinnatifidum; assembly: GCA_037974775.1. Taxonomy (NCBI): domain Eukaryota; kingdom Viridiplantae; phylum Streptophyta; class Magnoliopsida; order Fabales; family Fabaceae; genus Cicer; species Cicer pinnatifidum. Next base: position 25,672,863 of record JBBPBR010000002.1, read on the forward strand.
CTTTTGTTGATGCAATATTTTCTACAATTTCTCTTGATATTTTACATGTTATGTCTTGTCTATCAGGTATCACTAAGATACTTTAGTATAGGTATGAATGTATTGGACAATTTCTTCATGAAAATGTTATCATGAAGATGCACTAATTATTCTCTAGAATAATTGATATATGACATATTCCTTTTAGATTCTCTCATTATTGAGTAGATACTCATGCACATGTTGATACGGATGGCGTCTAGCTTGTCCATTTGTGCAATTCATATTCCTTTAATAAAACTCAAGTGCAATCATTAGTAGATCACCATTCATAAAACTTAATCATTTATTTCATAAGGTTTGTTGTCATTCAAACATATATAAAATAAATTTTTACCTAATCAATCTCCTCTTTTTTTTATCATTACAAATTTTTTTGAATAAACCTTAAGTTTTATGGATGGATATAACAACAACAAAAAAAAAACAAGAATGTTCATTGTGATGTAATTAAACTCTCTCTAAATACATGCAGGAGGTTAATTATTAACATTCTAATTAAACTTTCCCTAAACACATTCAATAGATTAATTCTTAACATTATTCATTAATTAAACTCCCTCTAAACACATGCAAAAGGTAAATTTTTAACCTTCTTCATTAATTACTTTTATCTTATATTCATCATATATTTCTCTTCCCCTTTCGGCATCTATTAAATTAAATTTATTTTATCTTTCCACTAATTATAATTCTAAATTATTAATACCAGTAAATTAAATTTAAATTTCTAATTTATTTTTATTAACTAATGCAATTGAAACACACAATCACTACGCCAAATTTGACATTTAACAACGCCCCTTTTACAACGCTTTCTAAATACAAGCGCTGTTGTAAATGTATTTGAAAAATAACAGGGCCTTTTACAGCGCTTTTATTCACAAGCGCTGTAAAACAAGCGCTGTTGTAGGTCATATAACATTTGCGCATAATGTTATAAGGCTTTTACAGCGCTTTTCAAAAAAGCGCTGTAAAATGAAGCGCTTTCGCGTATGCTTTTACAGCGCTTTTGTCACAAGCGCTGTAAAATACGTGCGCTTTAAAATAATTGAACCACCTATTACAGCGCTTTTTTCACAAGCGCTATAAAATACAAGCGCTTTCATTGAATTTAACTACCTATTACAGCGCTTTTATTGACAAGCGCTGTAAAAGACATAAATTTCAAATAATTATATATGTTGGGAACCCTCATATCCTCTACATCTTTCATCACCTCTACTCTGGGAACCCTCATACCCTCATATCCATTACGTGTTGTGCCGCCATCTACCTATTACGTGTTGTCTCAGGTATTTTTTTTTAACTAGATTTTTTTTATCAAATTAAAAATTCATACCACATTATCTGTGTTAAATCTCTTCTACTAGTCAAAAACTCATACCACATGATCTGTTCTGTTTTTGAAATTGTTAGTTGATATTGGTTTCTTTTTGAAACTTGTTGATATGTTTTGAAAGCTTATTAGTTTTGTAACTGCATTTATATAGGTGGTATAATATGGATAGGAAATGGATGTCAGCTAATCGATTGTCAAAAGAGTATGAAATTGGAGTGAAGGAGTTTGTTGAGTTTGCAGTGAAGAATGCAAAAGATCCAAATAGAGTAGTTTGTCCTTGTTTAAAATGTTGTTTTGGAAAACGCATTAGAGAAGATGAATTAGAAGGACATCTAGTATGTAATGGAATTGATCAAAGCTACACATGTTGGATAAGATATGGTGAGAAAAAAAAAGGAAACATTAATTTTGAGAATAGTTCGACATATGCTTCAACTGACTTCGATACAGATACATATGAGCCGGACCGAGTTGATGAGATCGCAAAAGCAGTTGAAGAAGATCTTCGAGATTGTCCTAAAATGTTTGAAAGTTTGTTGAGTGATGCAGAGAAAGAATTATATAATGGTTGTACTAAATTCACAAGACTGTCGGCGATATTAAAGTTGTACAACCTAAAAGCGAGTAATGGATGGTCTGATAAAAGCTTTACAGAATTATTAACACTCATAAAAGATATGTTGCCAGATGATAATGAACTTCCCAGTCGAACCTACGAGGCTAAACGGATTTTGTGTTCTATTGGCATGAGTTATGAAAGGATTCATGCGTGTCCTAACGATTGCATTTTATTTCGAAATGAATATGAACTACTTAAGGCGTGTCCGAAATGCAATGTCTCTCGATATAAGAAGAAAGAATCTACTCCAGCAAAAGTCGTGTGGTATTTTCCTATAATACCAAGATTTAGGCGCATGTATCGTAGTGAAGAAGATTCAAAACACTTGACATGGCATGCAGATGAAAGAATTAGAGATGGAATGTTTCGACACCCTGCAGATTCCCCACAATGGGCAAAAATTGATCATGAGTATCCTGAATTCGGGATAGAGTCAAGAAATCTAAGACTTGCACTTTCTACTGATGGAATGAATCCACATGGTCTTCAAAGCAACTCACACAGCACGTGGCCTGTGATTTTGGTAATATATAACCTACCTCCATGGTTATGTATGAAGCGTAAGTTTATGATGTTGTCTCTGTTAATTTCGGGACCCAAACAACCGGGGAATGATATCGACGTATACTTGACTCCTCTAATAGAATATTTAAAACGTATGTGGGAGACAGGTGTGGAAGTTTATGATGGGTATAAGAAAGAATATTTCAATTTGAGGACTATGTTGTTCGGCACAATTAATGATTTTCCAGCATATGATAATTTATCAGGATATAGCATTAAAGGTCAGTGTGCATGTCCTGTATGTGAAGAGAGTACAAATTGGATGCGGTTGAAACATTGTAAGAAGAATGTGTTTCTTGGACATCGTAGATTTTTACCTTATAGTCATCAGTATCGTTGGTGGAGAAATGCATTTAATGGAAAATCAGAGGAAGGTAAAGCTCCTTTACCACCGACTGGATATCAAATACTTGAAAAAGTACAAGGTTTGACCAATAAATTTGGCAAACCTTTTGCGGGAGAGCTGGTCAAAACTGGGTGGAAGAAAAAGTCAATTTTCTTTGAATTACCATATTGGAAGTCATTGTATATAAGACATTTCCTCGATGTGATGCATATTGAAAAAAATGTATTTGATAGTGTTATTGGTACGTTACTCAATGTTCCAGGAAAGTCTAAAGACGGCATCAACGCAAGATTGGACTTGGTCGATATGGGAATAAGAAATGAATTGGCTCCAGTAAAGAAAGGAAATCGCACATATCTACCTCCAGCCGCTCATACTCTATCTAGAAAGGAAAAAATTGTTTTATGTAAATTTCTACACGAAGTTAAAGTTCCAGAAGGATACTCTTCGAACATTAGAAATTTTGTTTGTATGAAAGACCTCAAGTTAAAAGGTTTGAAGACCCATGATTGTCATATTCTAATGGAGCATTTGCTACCAATAGGTATACGTTCCATTTTACCTGAAAAAGTTCGACTAGCATTAACTAGATTATGTTTCTTCTTCAGGGAAATTTGTAGTAAAGTGATCGACCCTCAGAAATTACCGACATTGCAGAGGGAAATTGTTGTTACTTTGTGTGAGCTTGAAATGTATTTCCCACCATCATTTTTTGATATAAGTGATCGACCCTCAGAAATTACCGACATTGATGAGGTTCAACCGTATGTTACAATACACATGGATCAGTTATCTCATTTGAACATGAATAGGAAACAAAATTGGATAACTCGAGAGCACAATCGAAGTTTTATAACATGGTTAAAAAATCACATAAAGTCAAAATTTGACATAGACCCTGGATCAATTTCACAGAGATTGAGGTGGCTAGCAAATGGTCCGAGCTTACATGTCTTTTCTTACACTGGTTATGTTATTAACGGCTACACATTTTATACCAAAGAACAAGATGACCAGACCACTATGCAAAATAGTGGAGTCACTCTCGTAGCTGAAGCGATGCATGTCTCAAGTGCAAAAGAGAAAAACCCAATATATGCAAATCTATCATATTTTGGGGTTATCGAGCGCATATGGGAGTTAGACTACACAATGTTTCGTGTTCCCATATTTGGTTGCAAGTGGGTCGATAATAATAATGGCGTTCGGATTGATGAGTCAGGATTCTTGCTTGTTGATTTTAATAGGGTGGGATACAAAGATGAGTCAGGATTCTTGCTTCTTTTCCTGGTGATGATAAATGGTCTGTTGTCCTATTGACCAATAAAATAAGTGATGATAACAACAATGATGAAGATGTTGGTAATGATCTTTTATTTGCAACATCACAACAACCACATGAAATTGATTCAACTGATGATGGTTTATATCTTAGAGATGATCATGATGAGGGAATTTGGATTAATCCATCGTTTCGTATTGTAAATGGACAAACAAATGTGAATCCCACCAGGAAAAGAAGAAGGGCATCTTAATGTACATGTTTAATTGTTTTATATAAGCCATGCATGTAATCTGAATTATTGTTGTAATCTGAATTATTGTTCTATTCTGGTTTTATTTGTAATATGAATTATTGTAATATGAATTATTGTTCTATTCTGGTTTTATTCTGGTTTTATTGAATTATTGTGGTATTATATAATCTGAATTATTCTGGTTCTATTCTTGTTTTATTGTTGTCGAAGAAGGCAAGCATAACCAGTGATTATTGCATGTTTATGTAAATTTGGACAATTACAATTCTTAAGAACTATGCATGTAAAAAAAGTGCATGTCTTTTACAGCGCTTTTTAAAAAAAGCGCTGTAAAAGACCCTTTTAAAAATTAAACAATGAGACATTTTACAGCGCTTGGTAATAAGAGCGCTGTAAAATGTCTCATTGTTTAATTTTTAAAAGGGCCTTTTACAGCGCTTTTTTTAAAAAGCGCTGTAAAAGACTTTAAAAATAATATTCATCAGATAACTAACATGACTTTCTCTAACAGGATTTTCTTCAAACACCTTTTACGCATCATGGGAATCCCCAAAAACACATTGTTAACAAAAACATTAGATTCATTGTTAACAAAAACATCAGATACATTGTTAACAAACCCATTTTTCGCAACATGGCAATGAACCTGAAGATCAAGTTACGATTTAAGAATGAAAGGGAATGTAAAAAGATAAAAAGGGTGTTGAGGTGGAGATTGAAAGCGCTGTAGAAAGCGCTGTTGTAGCTTTTACAGCGCTCGAATCTACAGTGCTTTTTTTTTTTTGAAAAAGCGCTGTAGAAGGCTTAAAAAAAGCGCTGTAAAATGTTGTTTTTGGCATAGTGAGAGATAAAAAGTGTGTTGAGGTGGAGATTGAAAGAGTAAGCTTTGATGTTTGCGAAGAAGATGCATAAAAGGACTTTGAGGTGGAGTTTGGTGAAGAGGAATATATTTTGGTGGGACTATGTGGGTTTTGAAGAGCTTGTTTAAAAAATAACATAACAAAACACAAAAATAACATAATAAGGCCTTTTACAGCGCTTGTTGGGATAAGCGCTGTAAAAGAGTCTTTTAAAAATTTAAATAAATACGCCTTTTACAGCGCTTTTATAACAAGCGTTGTAAAAGGCTTAGCCTTTTATAGCGCTCTTTGGAAAAGCGCTGTAAAAGGGTTATAAAAAAGCACTGTAAAAGGGTTATATATATAACAATAACCTCTTCAGTTTCCTCTTCATTACGTAATCTACACTATCATCTCAACCTTCATCGTTCTTCTCTTCTTTTGCAAACCCTATAATCTCGTTCATTACGAACTATATTTCCACGATCATCTCGTTCATTTCGAACCTTATTTCCATCCAAGATCATTTCGAGCCTTATATTTTCATTGAAATACGTAACCCTCATTACGTATTTCTTCAAAACCGTTTTTCTGTGACATTTATTGCTGTGAAATTTCTCCGTTCGCTCTTTTCTTTGCATTTCATCCTTCTTCGAACCATTATTCAGGTATTGATGTTATTTGTTTTTTGTAATCATTAAAATGCATGTTGAGCTTGTTTAAAATATATATACTGATACATGTTGAGCTTGTTTAAAATAATGCATGATGCATGTTGAGCTTGTTGATGTTATACTAAACTGCATGTTGAACTTGTTGTAGTTAAATGGATACAAACAGAGATTTAGAATGTCAAAATGAAGAAGTTGGCACCAGTAGGACTTATGAAAATGAAGTCAAACGTGGTGCAACTATCATGCAAAAAGTCATTAAAGCAAGGAGTAATGGCATTAAATTTGAGGTATACTATACTCTGTTTGCTGTTAATTTTTTTAGCTTTTTTTAATAGCATGTACTTACTATATGAGTTTATTAGGTTGGATGGAATGAAAGTGGTCAGCCAGTTGACCCCCACAGCGCAATGTTTGTGAGCTACATTGGGGCTGTTGTTCGTCAAAATATTCCAATAACAATTGACAACTGGAGAGATAAGGCATTGAAGGATGCCAAAGATATCATCTGGAATGATATTCAAGTAAATTTTTTGATCCAATCTTTTGTCATTTATAAATATTTTCATTGAAATACTTTACTTATAATTTTTTTCATTGCAGACATCTTTTGTCCTTGATGAGGGACGAAAGAATTATGTATTGAGAGTTGCTGGCAAAATCCATCGTGGATTTAGATCGCATCTCTCAAACTTCTATCTTAAAGATAAAGAAGGAAACACAACAGTTGAACCTCCAAAGATATATCAACATTATATATCAAATGATGAATGGAAAGCGTTTGTTTCCAAACGTACTGACCCCGCGTTTGTCGTAAGTGATTAATTTATTAGCATTTGTGTGTTTTATTATTTATATTCGCATCGTATTTTAAATTTTAACATAATTGCTATTTTTTTATATAGAACATTAGTAAGGCAAATCGCGAAAGGGCAAGAAACCCGACGCACCCATATAGAAAATCACGTATGGGATATGCACGCCTTGATCAAGAGCTTGTAAGTAATTAAACATCACTTTTATATAATGAATGAATTTGTATTATAAACTATAGTTTCTAACTAATATTTTGTTTTATTGAATAGCGACAAGAGACCCAAACCAATCAACCGTTGGGTCGTCACATCTTGTGGAAGGAAGCTAGGGTAAATAAAGATGGAGTGGTTGATAACCAAAATGTTCAAAAAGTAATAGAACTTTGTGTAAGTATATTATGACTTTAATATTTTTCAATATTATATTTATCACTTGAATACTTTTTAATATTGTATTTTAAAAATGATAATGAACTTAACTATTTTAATGTTACATGTATTTTAGGAGACCATCTCTCAAAGTTCTGAAAATGAAGAGGGCAACAAGGCTAGTTGCAGGGATATTTTGGGCAAAGTTTTTAATGTTCCTGAATATTCCGGTCGAGTTAGGGGGAAGGGATTTGGCGTAACTCCCAGAAGCTTTTTTCCTCAAGAGAAGCGCCAAAAACCTTCCAACGAGGAAGTATTAGAGAAGCTCAGAATCCTATCTGAGCAAGTGGCACAATTGGTGAATACAAACAAAGACAAGCAACTTCCGGTTCAGCTCCAAGGTGAACTACAAATGGAGAGTGAAAGCGGGAGTTGCAACGTCGGTTTGAAAATTATTCCCGAGGTAATTAATTACTTACTTGCTTATGTAATTACTTATGCATTAAACAATATTATATATTAACTGTACTTATGTTTTAACTATTGATTTAGGGTGTCACTTCATGTTTTCTATACTTGTCCTCGCCCACTCATCGGAAGGTGGGAAAAGCAAAATTGTACAATACTTTGGGAGAAGTATTGCACAATACTCCGATCCCAAAGGGCCATGTCAAGGTATCGCCTACTGTTGCTTTCGAACCAACTGCACCGTTGCCGATACCGGACAACGACGGAGATATGCAGACATTGGGCGAAGCTATTGGTAGTTACGTGGCATGGCCCACTAACCTTGTTGCCCTCATTAAAAGCCCTCCCAGAAACAAATCAATTACGTCTCCTGATAAGGTTTGTCACATTTATTGCATAAGCTTTGTCAATTTTTTCAGATTCAATAAACTAACATTTAACCTCATTTTTGTAGGTCCAAATAAATAAACCACCCGCACATCCAAAAAAAAGCAGCAAACCTCAAAAATTGGAGGTTAATAGAGCTGCCAATAAAGCTGCCAAATTTGCAGCAATAAAAAAATTGGATCGTGGCAAATCAGTCGCTGCTGCTGCTGCTCCTAAAATAAGTCAGCCACGCCTTGGTAAATACGGGGCGTGTCTTGACATTCAAGTAAAAAAGAACCTATGCAGCAGCGACGATTCGCGCATGATACATATGAATAAAGAAATATTCGGAGAGGAGTATGAGGAATTATTCGACAAGGAGCACGTATACGAACTTCTCGAACATAAGGAGCTCAGTGCAACTGTAATGAGCTTGTATATAAGGTAAAAAATACTTTTAATTGCATTTATTGGTAATTAATTAAATGTATTGGTAATTAATCTAGTTTAAAATTTTCATTGAAGGTTTTTGCATGAGAAGGTCGTGTGCCCTAGGAAATTATCGAATAAATACTCATTCTTCTCTCCGCATAACTTGCATATGAATATGTTGTAAATTAGATTCAATGTATATTCATACCAAATATGTTGTAAATTATTGTGTTACATGATAATATATATGTATCATAATGTGTAAACTGATTATGTTTTAAACTGATTATGGGCTCTTGTTCTGGTTCTGGTTCTGATTGTGTTACTGATTCTGTTTCTGTTTAACATGCACATGAATATGTTCTAAAATTACTGATTCTTGATGTGTTGTGTTGTGTGAACTGGTTCAAACTAATTTTGGATAAAAAGATAAAAGACAGCGCTTTATAAAAAAAGTGCCATAAAAAGCTAAAAAACTCTTTTAAAATATATACAGGGTTAAAAAAAAAATAAAAAAAAATAACACCTTTAACAGCGCTTTTTATAAAAAGCGCTGTAAAAGGTACCCCAAATATGTATTATGGGTCTGCCTTTTACAGCGCTTGTTACAAAAAAGCGCTGTAAAAGGTACCCCAAATATGTATTATGGGTATGCCTTTTACAGCGCTTGTTACAAAAAAGCGTTGTAAAAGGTACCCCAAATATATGAAATATGGGTATGCCTTTTACAGCGCTTGTTACAAAAAAGCGCTGTAAAAGGTACCCCAAATATATGAAATATGGGTATGCCTTTTACAGCGCTTGTTGTAACAAGCGCTGTAAAAGGTGCATAATAAGCGCGCGTTATAAAGGGTGCCTTTAAGAGCGCTTTTTTGAAAGCGCTATTGTAGCTTTTACAGCGCTCGAATCTACAGCGCTTTTTTTTTTTTGAAAAAGCGCTGTAGAAGGCTTAAAAAAAGCGCTGTAAAATGCTGTATTTGGCGTAGTAAATTAAATGTAATTTAATTTTACTAATTCTATTAAAACATACAATAAATAGTCATTTTGCTCAAAAAGATTCAATAAACTGTCTACATAAGGCATAATGAGTTTCTTAACATTTATGGAAATAAACAGCAAACTAATTCCATAAAGAACAATAATAAAAAAAAAATATATACAACCACAATCATTCATGATGACATCTCAAAAATAAAGTTTTTTTTTGCGAAATAGGGCTTGGTAATCTAATATTTAACTATGAATTATTGTAGTTAAAATTCGAACTCGAGTTCTCTCGAACGGTTAATTTTAATTGAAATTTATTAATCATTTATACGAAATAGAAATACATTTTTTGACAAATAAAATAGAATTAGATATATCTCACAAATAGTATTTAAAGATAAAACTTTTAAAAATTGATAATTGATCAATTGACAATATAACTTTCACAATTTTAGAATAGAATTAAAATCTAGAAAGAAAAAAAAATTATGTTGGGCCGACTTGAAATAATACATCGGATAAAGGATATAGTTTTTATTAAATTTATAATGTAAAATAAAATGAGAAAGATATAATTTTATTCTAAAAAAAAAAGATATGATTTGGAATAAGGATATAAGAGAGGTATAATGATTTCAATCCAATAATACTTAAAGTACTTTGAGAACCTTTCTTAATGATATGAAAATGAAATGCAAGTACTTTTTAAAAAATCAGAATTTGTTCAAAGTTGTTCAAGGTTTGATTCAAGGAATGTGTGTCGATTGATCAGAAGTTATGGTGTATTTATACTCCATAAACATCACTTCAGATTCGTCGCCAATGATCCAAGAGGTTTGATAAACATATACAATGATCTGGAGCCATTTCAATTTTGAAAAATTGTATTGCTTCTAGTTGTATTCGAAAACAAGATGTATGTATTCGAATACACCTCTTTGTAACGTTCAGATTTATTCAAAATTTGCAACTTGTATTCGAATACACAGTCATGTAGTCGAATACATTTGTCATTTTTGCCACTAACTTGTTGTTTGTATTTGACTACAACAGGTCGTAGTCGAATACATATTTGAAAGTTTAGCTACTGACTTGTTGTTTGTATTCGACTACAGCAGGTCGTAGTCGAATACAGATGTGAAGCTTTTGTTTCTGACTTAGCATCTGTATTCGAATACATTATGCTGTATTCGAATAAAACTTTGTATTTTGTCAAAAATATTAGTTTTAAGACTTTGTTAATATGATTTTGACTATTGAAAATACTTTATATGCATATGTAAATATCAATGGTTCTCATGTATTTGAGCTATTGGTTGTATCATTTACCCTTACATCTAAACATATAATATGTTTGGATTTAAAGTTGATCAAAAGATATTTGGACTTCTTTTTGAGCTTGTTGCCTTGATCATAATCGTTGGTCTTTGTCTTCGTCAAAAATATATATTTTACAAGAATTGATTTATTCACATGGTATTGTCTATCACTAAATATTAGATAATATAAATAAATAAAATTAATATATTCACAAGGTATTGTCTATCACTAAAATGTATTATTATTTATTAAATTAAATTTATTTTATCTTCCTACTAATTATAATTCTATATTATTAATACCAGTAAATTAAATTTAAATTTCTAATTTATTTTTATTAACTAATGCAATTGAAACATACAAATAAATGTAATTTAATTTTACTTATTCTATTAAAACATACAATAAATAGTCATTTTGCTCAAAGAGATTCAATAAACTATCTACATAAGTCATAATGAATTTTTTAACATTTATTGTGATAAACTGCAAACTAATTTCATAAAAAACGTACAACCACAATCATCCATGGTGACATCTCAAAAATAAAGTTTTCCGGCAAAATCTAATATTTAACTAAGAATTATAGATAATTGATTAATTGACAATACAACTCTCACAATTCAAAATAGAATGAAAGTTTAGAAAGAAAAAAAAATTATGTTGGACCTAATTGAAATAATATATTGGATAAAGGATATAGTTTTTATTAAATTTATAATGTAAAATAAAATGAGAAAGATATAATTTTATTCTTAAAAAAAAGATATGATTTGAAAAAAAGAATTAGATAATGATAAGTTTCCAAAATATTCAAAAAAAAAAAGTAAAGATATCTCCCCTAGTTTCGTGGTTTGTTATTAGTGATTACAACGGTCCCATTAATATCTAAGAATTTTCCATAAAAAAAGAAAAATTAACTTAAGTTCCTAATTAATTAACCATGGTCCCATTATTCCTACATATATTAAAACAAACCTATTGAAACTTATCAAACAATTTCGAAAACCTTTCAACTTCTCTTTCTCTTTGTGTATACTAACATGGATGCATCACTTTGTATCAACGGTTGTGGTTTCTATGGTTCTCCGTCACAAAAGAATCTTTGTTCAAAGTGTTACAAAGATCATTATGATCTTAAAGAAAACATTACCAAATTAGATCATGAAATCTTTGTTCAAAATACTTGTGTTTGATTATCTTGATGTAATTCATTGTCTATTTGTAAATCTTGCAATTCTTTATGAATACATTACTTCTTATTACTATTATTCTTTCATTCGTGGTTGTTTTATAATTATTAAGTATGAATGTATGTTAAAACTTTTTTTTTTTTTTTTGAAGAT
>JBBPBR010000002.1:25784700-25796966 GCA_037974775.1 Cicer pinnatifidum
AAATAGACTAAAACATTTGTTAAGTTTCTTATATCCAATTTAAATTTAAACTCAAATTTTATTTTGGGAAAGTGTGTTTATCATAAATAAAAATTAGATTTAACGAAAATGAGAGAGTATAATTGGGTGCACAATTTCAACATACTATTTAGTATAATTTTTTAACTTTGTATAATTAAATTTATCATGGATGGATAGAAACCGATGAATCAATAGCACTATATGCATTATAAAGTTAATCACATCACATCACATCACATCATATATTCATAATAAAAAAGAACCTGATATTAAGGAATAAAAAAGAACCTGATATTAAGAAAAAAGAAAACATCAATAATATCTATATATTCATATCTTACAAATCATCCCCATGACCCTAGTAATCTAAATTCTTCTTAGTAGAATTGGTGATAGTCATAGAAGTAATACTATTGCATATATTAGATATGGGACTCTTGAAAACATAACCTTCAATATTTGAATTTGTTGTGTTGTCTTTGAGATTTTCTCTAAAACACTTTCCACAAATATTCTTGATACCAACAGCATCATAGGAACCACATCCTTTATTCAAACAAATTGGTTGAACCATCTTGTTTCCTTTGATTTTGTAGAAAGAAATTGGTTGAAGCAAATTTGGAGAAAGAAAAGTTGCAATTAGCTTGAATTTGTTTGTTGAATGTTGATTGAATATGTTGAGTTAATTTATATTGGTGGGTTATCACTAATAACAAAACATGATTCACTAGTGCAATTAAACATTGTTAGATCGGTTCTTATGTACTTGTTAGATCGGTTCCTTGTACGATCTAACATCAAGCACTGTAATAAATAGTTAATTATTAAATCAGCTAAAATAATAGATGTAACAAGTCATTCAAAAATGATTTATTAGATCAGTTGAATTTGAACCAATATAACAAGTCACATTCAAAAATGATTTATTAAATCGGTTGAATTTGAACCAATATAACAAGTCATATTCAAAATTGTTTATTTTATTGAGCCAATCGATTTAAATAATTAATTTTTTAATTTTTTTTCTTCATAATTTTCACCCCTATGCATCCTCATAATTTCACATATTACACTATTAACTAGAATTTCTCATTCAACCATAAAACACAATGAGTCATAATTTTTTTACAAAATCTAAATTATTAAATTTAGAGCTACATAATATTCACTAGTTAAAAAAAAAACATTATCTTCTATTAACAGTCTAAAGATACTAAAATGATAAAAGTGCTTCAAGCATTTTCTATTAGTTCAAGAATCAAGTTTGCACAACGTTGTCGGACATTCATCATTTCTTCATCTTCGAATGGTTTTGATTCTCCAAACATCTAAATTATAAACATTGAAATAACAAAGTTATCTAAATCATGTGACTATAAAAATCATAATTAGTTAATTAATACTAACTTTGAAAAAATCTATCACATACCCGCATCCATGAATCAACAAGACCACTAGATACAATGTTCAGCATATGTATCATAATGTAGTAACTACACTCATAACCTTTAGGTTGTCTTTGGCACTAAAATTTAATATTATATATAAATTATAATGAGTAAATATTATATAGATAAAAACATATAAATTATAATTGAAATTCTATATATATAATCTAAACAACTTACAATGGGAATGCTCCATGTGGGCTTGTTCTTTCTTAATCTTCGCAACTTATTATATTCACCCAAAGCTCTACAAAAATATAATATTCATTAAAGTGTAGCAAATAAAATCACATAAAGATGAATTAGCATATAAATAAATAAAATAAAAAATAGCATATTTTAATGAGTGCAATAAAGGAAAACAAAGTTATTGTAGCAAATAAACCACATAGATCTAAATGTGCATGTGTCTTAGCATTTCCATTTTGTTCCAACACAACAATGTTTAATTGGTTTTGTAGAAGGCCAGCATAGTCATTTCTAAAAAGATCTAAATGTGCATTTGAAATACATATACTAGAAATGCAATAAACACTTACAAATCGACGATGTGGATGATATTTTTATTTGGTTTCCATCCTAACGAACATAGGAAGACTACAGTATTCTTCTTAGAACAAATAACAAACAATTGTCAATGACAACTACATTGTGCAAAAAGTTCAAAGTGTTAAGTACATTTATGTTATAAACTATATTTGTTAATGTCAGTATGTACAAAACATTTAAGCCACAGGAAAATGTTGTGCATTTGGTAGTATGAGTGTTTGAGAATATAGTTATTAAATTGAAAATATTGGATAAACAATCAAATCCTTACAGCTTCACAAAGTTTGAAAGCAATGCACCGTTCCTCTCCTGTTGGATACCGTCTGAGTGCATGTTCACCACGGAAACGAGGACTCAGAGGACCTTTCTCATATGGATAATTGATCTGCATTAGAAAGGTCGTGCATTTAATTATATGTCATAACAGAATTGACCAGCATATAGTTAAGAAGACACTCACTGTAACATTTTTGTCAAAGAAGTATTTCTGCGTCAGCATTAGACCTCGAACAAGCTCAGTGAGAAAAAGTGTGTTCATGCTACATTCGAAAACTGCCATCCAGAGCATCCACAATGATTTAGTATTATAGTAGCATTATATAAAACAGGAAAATCAAATTGAAAATGAAAGACTCCTAAATAAATACCAGCACTCCAATCCTTTGAAACTTCCTTTGCAAGTTTCTCCCTTTCTTCTTCCTCTACGGTTTGTGCAACAAAAATTGAAATATACATCAAGGGGGCATCTATAAATGTAACGCACACATGAGAAAACAAATGGAGATGCTATAGGAATGTTTGATAAGTCATTCCCTTGACTCAATTAATAGATGCTATAGGATTTGCAAGTATGTACCATTAGCAAATGCACATAAATATATTTGTCGTCAAATTCTTTAACACATAGCATCCACTACTTAGTAATATTTATTCAAAATAATAACACAATAGTAAGAGTACCACACTTTAAAATCAAACAACAATAAAATCAACATATAAAAGATTAAACTTCAACAATAAGCTATAATACATAAATATATTTTTATTGTATTTATTCTACATGTTATTAACCATTTATATGTTTACAGTTTCATATATATATTTCTAACTATATTTGACCATTTATTTATTCTTTCTCATTATTTTGTTAATAACCAAACTGAATTGAAAAAGTTTCCCAATCTTCTGTCCAAAGTAATATAGCATACATTGATAATTCTTTTCATGTTCAAGCGCTTATATGAACTCAGTGACCTTGGATTTGGAAGATGTTTATTGTTTATCCTGCCCTTGTAAATGTATCTAATAGTGTATTTGTTTCCTACCATATGGTATGATATCATTTAGTTATTTCTGTACTTCAGAAAAATATTTATTTGAATAGACATTACAGAAGAACATTTGTTACTGTGTGTCATTCTGAATTTCTCATTTTGACATATTACTTTGTTGCTGCATTACAGGTACTGTCATACTTTCATTTCCAATTCCAATTCCAATTCCAATTCCAATCAGAGATGCCTATATTATGAGTGGAATGTTTGTCTAGGATTTAGTAGTGGTC
This sequence comes from Cicer pinnatifidum, assembly GCA_037974775.1. NCBI lineage: Eukaryota > Viridiplantae > Streptophyta > Magnoliopsida > Fabales > Fabaceae > Cicer > Cicer pinnatifidum. The sequence goes on from JBBPBR010000002.1 coordinate 25,788,283, forward strand.
CCTATTTTGGTTGTGATTTTGGATTTATCTCTCTCTCTCTCTCCTTTGTAGTTGCCTTGTAATTGAGTTGAAACACCTCTTGTATTCTCTTTTTAATATATATCTAAAAAATTCATGTCACATAATAAGCATTTATATGACTAATACTAATCTTGTGATGCTGATTAATCATGAGATCAGGACTGGTTTAACTTAATCATTTCTCATGTTTGAATAATGATATATAAGCATTTATAACGCCCTGTTGATAGCAACAATCACTGGAATGAACTCTGAAGTAGACAGTTCCAATGGCCAATTCAAGATGGAATCAAGGCAAATCAAACATAAGAGTATGAACACATTAAGCAACAACCAACACAAATCACAAACTCAAATTGACAAATGTGTTTAAAAAATTATAGCAGACTTATTATTAACAGAGACTATATCACAAACACTTAACATGCAGTTTAAAAGGATGATTGAAAATTGGGGTAACTAGTGCTACTCAAATTTCTCTATCACTTTTATAGTTTTTTAGGCATTATCACTTCTCAAAATTTCACCATCACTTAGAAATTTCTTCTTCAAATTTTTCCATCAATTAAAGATTAATAATAAGAATAATTAACAATAAAATGATTTTAGATTGTTGAGTAACAAACAAGAGTTATTAGAAAATTACCGGAGAAAGCAACAAACACTTCTCGATAGTGAAACAAATTGACACTTCTCGACGGAAATGCTCCTTGATAGATGGAAGAGGAAGACAAAGAAAACTCGTCGTCGGTGCTGAAGTAGAAAAATGTTGCGCCGGACCAACTCGTCGCCGGCGATGAAGGCTGACTCATGTGTTCAGGATTCACGATTTCACTAAAGTATGAAGGTTAAATGTGGAAGAATGAAAATGTTTTCGCGGATAAGATGCACATGTTTAATTTGTGGCTGGGTTTGAAGAAGAACGAAGCTAGAATGATGAAAAATGGGTTTGGATTCGGATGACTTATGTGTGGGTTTGCAGAACAAAGGAACGAAGGTTGAAGAGATAAAATGAAAGGGTTGCGTGATTTCTTATTCTTTAGTTAATTTATGATTTTTTTAAAAAAAGGCTTTTCAGATCTGTTTAATACAACCGATCTAATAAAATTTGTAATAATAACAAATTGATTATTGTCTTTTTTTTATTTGCATAACTTTTTTTTTCTTGCATAACTTTTTTTTTTGTGCAATTTTTATTTTTATTTTTAATATGTATGTTAGATCAGTTCAATTAAAACAGATTTAATAAAATTTACTATAATAATAAATTTATTATAATTTTTTATTTTTTTTGTGTAGTTTTATTTTTTTTAATATAACTGTTAGAACAGTTCAATTAGAACAGATCTAACAAAGTTTATTATAATAACGAATTTGCTACCGTCTTATTTATTAAATTGGATGTATAACAACCGATTTAATATCGACGATGTAACAAAGTTAAAATGTACTAGTGATTCATTAGAAAACCTATCTTTTTTCCGAAAATCTTCAAAATCTTCAAAATCTAGAAAACTTACCGTTAACTAATTTTATTTAGAAATAGTATCTTTATTTTTTTCCATTATAAATAAAGCGATTCCCAAAAAATTCAAATATTGAAGGTAGGGTAACTCTTCATGGGAAGCCAAGAAAAGATAAGAGCCTTTGTCTCCTTTAGGACATTCTGACTAAACGAAATCATTCTGACTAAACGAAATCTCTAAATTATCCTAGTTGATTAGTTTCCCTATAATCTATCGATACGTGTAAATCAACTTACTCTACCTGGATACTAGATTATTGGACAGTTATGATAGTTATAAAGTTGTTATTTCTCATAGGATATATTTTTCAGTGTCTAATATATTTCATGCATCATATATATGAAGTGGAATGAATAGTCACAAAAAAGGGGAGATTTGAATTATGACTATTTTAAAATTTAATTAATACACTTTAATTGATGTTTTACTCATAATTAAACTTGGTAATCAAATCTTGATTATTAATCTTTTCACTGAATAGAATACTCTCGACAGTTTTCATGAAGTTAAAAAGTTGTAAACAAAAAAAAAAATTAATAGTGAAGTGTGTTTTGTGTGTGCAAATCATTAAAGATGGGGATATAAAGATCACACACAACAAGTATATTTGTTCATCCAACTCAGACAATCCAACCCTCACAATTGTGAGATTTTCACTACGTGCTTCATGACACATTTTCTCTTTATCCCACCTTGACCAATTACAATCTTACCCTTTCAACCTAGAAAGAATTTTTATTGTCACCTTGAAAGGATTTTCACAGTCGCTTTAGGATTTTTACAAACACCATCAATCTAACATAAAAGATAAACTTGAGTTAATTTCAATGTATACAGTAAAAATTGTCTGAGATTTAATGATTGTCAACTCTTTGTTTGAGATAAGTAAACACAAATTTAGTAAATGATTATCGACAAATATAGTGAAGACAGTTGGAGTTAGCATGAAGAGTTTTTTATTTGTTCTTACTTAAACAAGTGTTGGTAGATTGAAAATTGAACTACTTCCTTCATATTCAAATTGTCTTCAATTTATAGTTGATGAAAGGCTTCTAATATTTATTTTAAACTAAAGATAGACGTTAAACACATTATCCAAGTGTCAAATATGTTTTAAAACAATTAAACACATGTTTACATTAATGTCCAAAACGTTCTTGACAAACCCAAAATATTCTTGCATTTTGGGTCTGATGGAAAACGTGAATGAGGTTGAGAATGAGCAGTCACATGTTAGGTTGTACTATTCCAAATCAAAATTATGCAAAGCTTTTTGTAGAACAATGTAAGCACAATGTACTTGTGCTATTGTCTTCCTTGCTCAGTGCTCATCAATTTGGAGGTTGTTTTCCTCCTTTCGACCTTTAACTCAAGTTATGGGCTTGATTATTTTTGGGTGGCTCATGTGCGAATTATATCAATTTAGAATAGACTTTTAGTGATAACAAAACTAATTCATTTGTCTCTTGTCTTTTATTTAAGACAAATAGAATGAATTAGAATGTTCTACAACTAATATGTCATCAATATGGGTATCATTCTACATGTTTGTTATTCAAATTATGTCTTCAAATCTTAACTTTTAATTGTTCAGTAAATGTTGGAAAACACATGTGGAAAATGCCAACTGATTTATTGTACATTACCTCTTCCAAAATGATTTTTATTGTCAATTGTTATTTAATAGAACAACCAGAACATTCTAGTGAATGTTCTTCGATCATTCGTTAAAAAATTGACTTAATAAATGACTCAATCTTGAAATGATTTCTTCTTTAAAATTGATTCTTATTAATTTGTTGGACTAATATAAACGACTCGTATAAAAGGAGAACATTATTTCTTGAAATGACTTAATAAATCAATTATCATGAGAACATTATTTCTTAACAACTTAAAATATTGTCCTCTATATAAGAGGAGAAGTATTTTGTTGATGCAATATTTTCTACAATTTCTCTTGGTGTTTCACATGTTGTGTTTGCCCATCAAGTATCACTAACATACTTTAGTATATGTATCAATGTATTGGATATTTTCTTCATGAAGATGCAATAATCATTCTCCATAATGATTGATATATGGTATATTCCTTTTGAGATTCTCTCATTATTGAGTAGATATGCATGCACATTTTGATACAAATGGCTTCTAGCTTATCCACTTATACAATTTATATTACTTAAATAAAACTCAAGTGCAATCATTAGTAAATCACCATTCATAAAATTTAATCATTTATTTTGTATGATTTGTCGTTATTAAAACATATGAAATAAGTTTTTACCTCAACAATCTCTACTTTTTTTTATGATTAAAAATATTTTGAATAAAGCTTAAGTTTTATGGACGATTATAATAAATAAAAAAATGTAAGATTGTTCATAGATATGTAATTAAACTCCCTCTAAACACATGCAGAAAATTAATTCTTAACATTCTAAATAAACTCCCCCTAAACACATGCAAGAGTTTAATTCTTTACATTCTTCATTAATTAAACTCCCTCTAAACATATGCAAAAGGTAAATTCTTAACCTTCTTCATTAATTACTTTTATCTTATATCCTTCATATATTTCTCTTCCCCTTTTGGCATTTATCAAAAAGATTGTAGAATAAAAAAAATATAAGATACAATTATTGGGAGAAACAATATGAATATATTGCACATAGAGATTATGTGATTCATAAATGCATTAATATATCAAACTTGTCAAGTTTGCATTTAACATTAAAGAACATATTATGTATGATGATCAATAATCATTCTTGTCAATATTGCAATCAATATATGGACAATAATAACAATAGATAACTTACTTTTTTCGAAAACCCAAAATGTAAGTGACACCCGAATTCACTGTCAACTTTAGGGCCGCCTTGCTACCTTTTGAATACTGCCACTACATGGTTTACAGACTGTCACTACATGTTTTATAGATAACGTATTAATAATTATTAAATTAAATTTATTTTATTTCCCTTCTTATTGTAATTCTAAATTATTAAAACTAGTATATTAAATTTAAATTTCTAATTTAATTTTTATTAACTAATGCCATTGAAACGTAAAAATTAAATATAATTTAATTTTACTAATTCTATTAAACCATACAATAAATAGTTATTTTACTCTAAAAAATTAAATAAACTGTCTACATAAGTCATAATGAGTTTCTTAACATATATTGTGATAAACTGCAAACTAATTAAATAAATAACAGTAATAAAAACCGTACAACCATAATCATTCATGGTGACATCTCAAAAATAAAGTTTTCCAGCGAAATAGGGCTTGGTAATCTAATATTTATCTATGAATTATTGTAGTTAAAATTTGAACTTGAGCTCTCTTGAACAATTGATTTTAACTAAACTTTATTAATCATTTAAACTCAATTATTTATTAACTTTATGAAATAGAAATATATATTTTGACAAATAAAATAGAATTAGATATATCTCACAAATAAAATTTTAAAAATTGATAATTGATTAATTTTGTCTTTTATAAATTTAAGCTTTGCAAAAATTTTAGGGTCACAATTGTAACTTACTCTAGCTTTTTGTACATAACCAACTTCTTTAAATTTTTGTCATTTTGAAATTTTTCTGGTTTACACACTGCAACACAAAGAAGAAAAACAATAATATTCACGGAGAAGAAAATTAGAGAGATTCAAGAAGAAGAAAATCGCAAATGGAACATCATAAAGAATGGGTTGCTACAATCTGTGATACATGTTTGTTCAAGGTTTGTCACTTCCTCCTTCAAACTCATTCGTTTCTTTTTAGAACTGAAAAATATATATAATATTAGAGAATGGAAAAACCAGTGTCGGTTCATCGGTTTCCCACTCAAAATGTTACCCCGCATGTTTTCCTCTCGAATCAATCACAAATCAAATATAATTGCACATAAAACTAAAAAAAGAAAAGAAAAGAATTAAGCGAAACATAATTGTCTTTTACAAAATTACAAGAAAATAATATACTATCAAAATTACAACATTGTCCACTTAAATTTGGTGTTTTGATTAGAGAAGAATCTGGGGTTGTTAATAATGTTGGAAATATACGAAATTTGGGGAAAACCGAGGGAACAAGAAGATGTTGTTGTTGTTGATTTTGGGGAGTTAAGAATGAAGTTAGAGAGACGAACTTGAAACTGAAATGGTGGTGAGGCATAGGCATTGTAAATTCATAAATTTCCAAAATTAACATTGACGAGAGTAAATTCAGTAATCACAAAAAAAAGAACACTTTTTTTCATTGATAAAAAGGAAAAATAGAGGAAAAAAAAATATCTTATCCTGAAAGTTGGCTTTGGTTTTCTCCAAGCCAGATTTGGTAGAGGCGCCAATTTTGATTGTGGTTTCCTTAATGGTCTCAACTGCTTTCTTTGCTGGTTAATCAAACTAATTTAATATATAATTTTGAATTAAAACCAAATAGAAAGAAAAAAAGACAGATAACATTACTTTATTTTATTCATATAATATTTTAGTTTTTTTTATTTATTTATTTTAAAAAAAAAATCTTAGTTCTTTAAATTATTCTTAGTAACATGTCTAATTTCATATTCCTTTGCATTTTTTTTTAGATTTTTTGTTTGTACTTCTAAATATTATTACATACTGTAATTGTATCTTCAACTTTATATTTTCTTCGCTCTCTAAAAGGCGGATCAAATACATGTTATATGACAAGATGATTCTGTTAAATGGAGGGGCAAACTCAAAGAGAATCAAACATACATCTCTCATAACAACTTAATTGGTAATACTATCAATTCTTTTTTTTTTTTTTAACAATATATGTATTTTTATATTTTTCGTGTTTCAATGGATAACTTATCTTTTTTATTTATAGATATTATTGGGGTACTAGATGAAGCCATTTCTTCAACTTCAACATCATCAATCAAAAAAATTTGTGTCACCATCAAAATCAAAGATCTCAAGTAACAACAATATTTACATTTAATTAATATACTATACAAAGCATGTTTCAAATGATATTATTTATTTCATCAGTGGAAACATCGTTACTTGCTCCTTATGGGAGGCTTATGGTACACAATTCCTCAATTATGTTAATGTTCACCCCAACTCTGGTCCCATCATTATAATCTTCCATCATGTACGAGTCAAGCCTCTAGAAGGTATTATTAATTCAACACAAGTACTGACTGTTTAATGAAATATTTTGTTTGTTACAATATACTTTAATGTAGTTATTAATTAATTACTTCTATATGGCAGGAAACAACGGACCTACAATCACAAATGCATGGAGTGGAACTAAAATTCTTATCAATAAAAATACACACCAAATCAAGAAATTCAGAAATCAGTAAGTTGACCAACTTTTTACAAGTGTCTTTCAAATGTTACAGTTATGATTTAGCCTGATTAGAGGTCAAAGGATTTTAATTATGTCGACTACTCATCTTCAATGAATGCAGGTTACCTGCAATAGATGATATAGATAGCTACATTCAGGGCCGTCAACTACAAACTCATATCACATCTTCATCTCAATACACTTCAAAAGAGAAGTTTATGTACAATGCTCAAGCTAAAACTCTTCGCCAAATCAAGGCTATTGGACATGTAATTATAATTTCATAACACTATTTTTATGTAGATATATACATTATTTAATTGTTATATATATTTTTTTTTAATTACAACATGGTTTTTAGGAAATGATTTGTGTCACTGTCGCAACTCTGTCAAAGGTTGTGCCAGACAAATTCAGTTGGTTTTATCTTGGTTGCACCAATTGCACAGTCAAAGCTAAAGAAAAGATTACAAATTATCAATGTAAATGTGGTGTTCCGGTTGACGAACCAATTCTAAGGTACATCAAACTTTAATAGATGATGTTTATTTATTTATTTATAGTTTAGAAGTATGTAATTTTACTTGTTCTTCATAATTCAAAATATATTGTCCAATCAAAGTAAAACTAAATGGTTACAATTTTCTAACTTATAAGCATATGGAATAAAGTAGAAACAATTTGTATAGTATTAAGGGTTAGTGTTACTATTAGAAAGGTTTTCTCTTAATTGTCGTATAAGGATATGAATTTGTTCGCAAACTAAAAGCAAATACCCCATAAGAGTAGTTCAATATTCAACCTTAATTTATTAGAATTTATAAATCAATATTAGAGTCCTTATATCAAACACTTATTGGTATCAATACTAACAACATAAAATAGGTACAAAATGATCATTGAAGTTTTCCATGACAATTGCTTTTGTAACTTCCTTATGTGGGGCCAGAATTGTACTTCACTACTTGGAATTTAAGCATCTAAAATGAGGAAGAATATGATTGAGGCATGTATATAATATTTAGTCCAAGTAACTTTATAGTTTGGATATTTATTGTTTACCACATGATATGACATAACTCATTTACTTGAAACATGTTAAAGGCTGGTGATACTTACATAAAGATATATCCATAAAAACTTCAAGACATAATGGGACCACTTTAGTTTTTCGTGTAAAACTACAACCATCGTCAAAACAGTGTTCTGTTAATAAGCCATGGAGTGATGCTGCAATTAAGGAACAATTCCAAATTGAAGAGGTATTCAAACCATATATTGTCTTATTGTATATTCTAATTGTAATAAATTATATATATATATATATATTAAAGATTGCACAACAGAAATTAATAGAAGTCTATTTTCAGAACACATCTAAAGGAGAACCGAGTCGTGAACTTTTTATTCAAGAAATACTATTTGACACTGTAAGTATATCTACACGACCCTATATAAGTGCATCATTTTGTTATACATATTGATTTCACAAATTTTTATGACAATAATCTAACAAGATAATGCGAGTAACGATGCAATTGCAATTGCCCAACTATCATCATCAAAACCATTCAAGAATATCAAATGTGAATAGGAACTACAATGAATTATGTGCTACATAGTAGATGATGACGTCAATTATGTTAAAAACTACTATTATATGTTGTAATTCTAAGGTCTAATTATGTTTGGCCTCATGAAGTCTGAATCATGGGATATATATATATATATATATATATATATATATATATATATATATATATATATATATATATATATATATATATAT
>JBBPBR010000002.1:25803982-25818030 GCA_037974775.1 Cicer pinnatifidum
GTTTATTGTTTTATGGTCAACTTTTTTTTTTTATTAAAATGTTGTTTAAAATTAAAATAGACCTTTGGAATAAAATGCACGATATAGTTAGTGGATTATTAAATGGTTGAAAGATATTTTCAATGGTTGAAAGATATTTTCAATAGAGCTTCAACTATATGTTTATTAAATGGTTGAAAGATATTTTCAATGTTGTCATTGAGCTTTTCATATGTATTTTTTTTTATAGAAACTTGTATGTAAGAGTAAGATGCAAAATTTAAATATTGAGCAAGACATTAAGCGAATCTATAATCTAATCAAAATCTTAAGTAATGATTATATACTCAACAACATATATAAAGTATCTATCATAGACATGCATGTTTAGTTAACAATTAGATTAGAATGAACAATGCAAATAAAGTTTGAAAGTTTACAATGAGAGTATGGTAAAAAGAACTTTGGGACATTTTCATCTGATTTAGCATCTATGAATAATTCTCCATAAGTAGACATTCATTTATTAATATTGTCGGATCGCATGAAACTGTCAAACAAACATTAATGTGGATTACACACATATTTGTGTGATCAATAAAATCATATATTATGCAATGTTTACGGTGTATTTGTTTGAATAATATGAAGTGTAAATATACATTTCTGATTATTCTAATGAAATGTTCGAATAAAAGTTGTTGAAGGTCATCATGAATGAGCAAGATATCCAAAGGAAAGAAAACCAAATGGAAGGAATTCAAAACCAAATAACTTAGACTAAACTCTTGCATGTATATATAGTTATATGCACATGCATTATTTGTTCATCATGTATGTTATGAATGGAGAAAAGAAATCTAAGGAGTTAGGCAACAATTATACTCATTTGAGGGAGAAAAAGAGTGGATCAGAATAATCATATTAGGGATTATAGTACAATATGAGTGAAGGAAAGGAATGTTAAGAGTTATGCGGCATGTTTACTTTTTTTAGGGAAGAAAAAGAGTGGACCAAAGCTAATACTAATGGAAAGTCGTGTGTAGTATTTTGAGTGGAGAAAAACTAATAAATGAGTTTGGTAATACGCAAATTTTCGAGATAGCTTAGTAAATGATATATGTAATTAATATGGACGGTTGGTGTATTTAATGTTGGTCATTTGGTAATATGCATAATGGATGAACACCTAAGTAGATGTGAGTTGCAACTAGACTATTACATGAGTTATTATTACATTAGTTAATGAAAAAAAGCTAATTATAATGGAAATTCAAGTAATACATTATGCTCATAGAAAAGCCCATAAGTAAGTTGAATGGTATATGTAAATTTTTGAGATAGTTTAGTAAATGTTATATTTAATTAATATGGACAATTGATATAATTAATGTTGGGTGACTAGTGTAAAGTTTCCAGGAAGAAATACCACATGTCAACTTTGAACTTTTGATCTCTTAGAATCTTGGGAATATAAGTAAACACTTAATTTAAGTTTATAGAGAATTGTATTCAAACATTTGGGGTGACATATGTCTTCTCAAGTGAAGTGCATTGATTATATTTTTGAAATTGTGAAAATGAATTGATTGTATATTTTGGAATATGTGAAATTTGATATATATGAGAAGTTATAGGTGCATTTAATGATGAAGGAATGGTTAGAAGTTTTCATTTAGGATAGAGTTATGGAAAATTGGAAGTGAAAAGTTTAGTACATTAACTATAGGATTAAGAAATAATAAAATATACCAACTTAATTAATTAGCTTTAACTAAGTTAGTTACATTGTCTTTGATTTGGTCTTGAGACTCCTTTATACCTCCGGAAACTAATAGCGGAATGATTAAGAACTCTAAGTTAGGTGCGATAATGTAGAAATTATCTAGTTGTGAATTACTTAACTAACACGTCAACAATTTGATCTAAGGAAAAGATATCATGAACCTGCAGCTCTTTAATTGGAATTTTCTCATAAATGAGCGATAAATGACATTGACCATTTATGGGATCTCTTTAAATGACACTTGTCTCCCATGTATTCATTCAAGTATTGTGTTAAAAATAATTTTTCTTCACATTTACATCTTTATCTTCACACACACACACAAAACACTAGAATGCACATTTCTATCATGTCGTTAGGACAAAACTATACATTTTAAATCGCATGTATCAAATTTATGATCTTACCTCTACACATTCCAGTAAAAATATTAACAGTTTTATATAGTAAACAACAAAAGAAGACATGATAAGTGTTATGAAAAATATGATTCAATCTTTTTTTAATGAGTATAGGGATATCACTACTTTATGAAAACTAGATGATATATAAATGTAAAGACATCATGAGAGATCAATTCAATTTCTCCAATATCTTTCATTTAATTTATAAAAGAAAACAAAATAATAAAGATATTATTTAAAATACAGAAGAAAAATTATTTAAAATTAAAATTTGATAACGATAAGTTTCTTTAAGCATAACTATAATCTAATCAAAACTTAAGTAATGATTATGTATTCAACGACATATATAAAGTATCTCTCATAGACAAGCATGTTTACAAACATTAACGTGGATTAGACACTAAATTCGAGTAATCAATAAAATCATATATTATGCATGTTTACAGTGTATTTGTTTGAATAATATGAAATGAAAATATGCATTTCCAATTATTCTAAAGAAATGTTCAAATAAAAGTTGTTGAAGGCCATCATGAAAGAGCGAGATATTTGAAGGAAAGAAAATCAAATGGAATGAACTCAAAACCGAATAACTTAGACTAAATTGTTGCATGTATACATAGTTATATGTACATGCATTATTTATTCATCATGTATGGTATGAATGGAGAAAATAAATTTAAGAAATTACACGTCATGTTTACTATTTTTAGGGAAAAAAAAAGAATGGACTAAAGCTAATATTAATGAAAATTCGTGTGACGTATTTTAGTGGAGAAAAATTAATAAATGAGTTAGGTCATATGCAAGTTTTCGAGATAGCTTAGTAAATTGTGTATGTAATTAATGTGGACGGTTGGTGCATTTAATGTTGGACATTTGATAATGTACATAATGAATGAACACCTGAGTAAACATGAGTTGCTGACTAGACGATTACATGAGTTATTATTACATTAGTTAATGAACAAAAGCTAATTATAATGGAAATTCATGTAATACACAATGCTCAGAGAAAAGCCCATAAATAAGTTGGAGGGTATATGTAAATTTTTGAGGTAGTTTAGTAAATGTTATATGTAATTAATATGGACAACTGATGTAATTAATGTTGGGCGACTCGTGTAATTTCCGAGGAAGAAATACCACATGTCAACTTTAAACTTTTGATCTCTTGGAGTCTTCAGAATATAAGTAAACATTTATTTTAAGTTTATGGAAAATTATATTCAAACACTTGGGGTGACATATATGTCTTCTCGGGTGAAGTGTATTGATTACATTTGTAAAATTGTGGAAAATAAATTGATTGCATATTTTGGAATATGTGAAATTTGATATATGTGAGAAGCTATAGGTGCATTAATGATGGTGGAATGGTTAGAAGTTTTTTTTTAGGATAGTGTTATTGAGAATTGGAAGTGAAAAGTTTAGTACATTAATTATAAGATAAAGAAATAATTAAATATAACAATTTAATTCATCAGCTTTAATTAAGTTGCATTGTTTTTGACTTTGGTCTTGAGACTCCTTTACACCTCCGGAAACTCATAGCGGAATGATTAAGAACTCTAACTTAGGTGTGATAATATAGAAAAGAACTAGGTTGTGGTTGACTTAAATTAACACATCAACAATTTGATCTAAGGAAAATATATGATGAACATGTAGCTCTTTAAACGGAATTTTCTCATAAATGAACGATAAGTTGCATTAACCATTTATGGGATCTTTTTACATGACACTTGTCTCCCATGTAATCACTGAAATATTGTATCAAACATCTTTTTTCTTCACACTTACATCTTTATCTTCACACAAAAATCACTAGAATGTACATTTCTATCGTGCCATTAGGACATAACTATACATTTTAAATCGCACATGTCAGATTTATGATCTTACCTCTACATATTAAAGTAATAACTTTAACTGTGTTATATAATGAACATCAGAAAAAGACTTATGATAAGTGTTATGAAAAATATGTTTGATACAATTTTTTTTAGTAATTATAAGGAGATGACCGCTTTTTGAAAACTAGATGATATGTAAATGTCAAGACATCAAGAGAGAACAAATCAATTTCTTATGTATCTTTTATTTAATTTATAAAGGAAAACAAAATAATAAAAATATTATTTAAAATAAAAATAAAAAAATTATTTAAAATTAAAATTGGATAACGATAAGTTTCTTTAAGTCATTATAAGTTTCCTAGATTGTCTCATGTCAAAAAATAAAATAAAATAAGTTTCCTAGATTGTCTCATGTCAAAAAATAAAATAAAATAAGTTTCCTAGATTGTCTCATGTCAAAAAATAAAATAAAATAAGTTTCCTAGATTGTCTCATGTCAAAAAATAAAATAAAATAAGTTTCCAAGGTTCCTAATTGAATATGATCTATTATTAGTGATAACCATCTTGCTAGTAACCCCTATAAATCAACACAACTCATTCAATTATCATCCAACAATTTCACAAACTAGCAACTTTTCTTTCATAAATCTTTCTACTTTTCTTGAGATCAAAACTTAGTGAAAAAAATATGGTTCCACCTATTTGTTCAAATAAAGGATGTGGTTCATATGATGCTGCTGGTATCAAGAATATTTGTGGAAAGTGTTTTAGAGAAAGTCTCAAAGAAAACACTGCGAAATCAAATATTGAAGGTGATGTTTTGAAGGGTCCTATCTTTAATATATGCAATAATATTGCATCAATGACTCTCACCAATTCTACCATCACAGAGAAGACAAATAGGTTCAAAGGTTGTAACAAACTGTGATTGATAAATTAAAATATTGATTATAATCTATGGTCTATAGAAGATAAATAGATATAGATTATTGATGTTTTCTATATTTTCTTGAAAAAAATTGTATCTTTTTATTATGAAGTTATGATGTGACTTTTTTTACTCAATATATAATTATGTGACTTAATTATTATCATTATAATGCATATTATTAATTATTATATTGAAAAATTGTTTCTTTTTCTTGATCTAATACTACCCATTCTTGATAAATAGTATCTTGAGATTATGTACAAGATTGGATTTCCTTTTTTCTTTGAATTTAATTTTAATTTATGATAAATGTGGGTGCTCTAGAGATTACATTAAAAGTACAATTTGAATGAAACTTGTGGTGGTTCAATAGAGAAAAGTGATTTCTCAACTCTTGGATTTGTACAATTGTTTGGAAGGACTTGTAAGATATAGTAAAGCACTTCGATTTGGCTATGGCTCATCCCATCCCCAGTAACTTTTTGGTGTTTTTAAAAAAAAAAGTCGATTTGATAATAAAATAAATGATATTAATGAGTTTATTGAAAGTTTCGATGCAAAATAGTATTTATTATATATTTTAAATAAATATTATATTTGGATGATATTAATAAATTTATTGAAAGTTTCAATGCAAAATAGTATCTATTACATATTTTAAGTAAATATTAAATATGGATGATATTAATGAGTTTATTGAAAGTTTAGATGTAAAATAGTATTTATTACATATTTTAAGTAAATATTAGATATGGATGAAGAGTCACCTTGCCTTTGGTATCATGTAACTTGTATTTTGGGCCACTCCATGCCACCACTAAATGGTTTAAAAGCCTTGTGAATCTTTTATAATCTATCATTGGTCTTAAGATGTCTTCAATTTAATTTTCTCTTTTTCTTTTTTCACATAACCATTGTTCCTTGGCTCCAAAGATCAATAGTCTTATATGTATATCACTAATAATAAAAACTTGATTTATTATAAGAATATAAAGATGATTTAGTGGTTGAAATAAAAAAGTTAGAGAATTGAGTGATAAAAGTCCATTTATTAGGAGATATGATGGGGAGAGGGGGAGAAATTAGATACACATTTGTTTTGTTCAAAAGGAGAAAGGTAGGAGAAGAAATTTTTGTTGATTTTGTGTTTGGTTCAATGAGATCGGAGGGTAATTTAGTCTTTTAACGCAAGTTAGTGACATATCAGTCTTATTTCTCACTTAAAATACTATATTTTAAATGATTAAACGAGTTTATGTGTAGACATCACTCTAATTTATAATTTTTTAATGTTAGTATTTAATAAACACTTATTTCTTCCATCAAATTTCTTAAACAAAAATTATAAAATGAATTTCACCAACAATTTTATATTATTATATTTCACCGATAAACAATTATGAGAGAGAGAGGGAGAGAGAGTTTATATTGCCGCTCTCCTTAATAAACATCCAAATTTTTTCTCTCTACCGTTAGGGTATCTATTTAGTTTTGTGCTAAATAAGGGATTATCTATTTAGTTTTGTGCTAAATAAGGGATGCACCCCATTGTAAAATAATACAATAGTTTTTTATTCTTGAAATAACAATAAAAACTTAGGTAAAAGTATATAAATATCTTTACAATTAGTTTTCTTTAAAATGAAATTCAATGGTATAAATTCACTAAAAAAATGCAAATAGTTGATTAACCAATGATGTTAAGTTGGGGCCAAGCAGAGTTATAATACTTTTTTATTAATGGGGGTCATAATAATATTGATAAAGGAGTAACATTTAATTATAATTTAATTGGACCAAGTGTTATCTACAAACCTATGATCTATCTATGTATATGTTGTAATAAAAGAAGATTCAGGAAAAAGAGGAAAAGTAATGACAAAAGAGATAAAAGAAAACTAAAATATAGCAATAGATATGAACAAGTTGAAGGCAAAAAAATTGGATTTTGTCTTTTTTATATGCTTTTGCATAATTTAATCAAATAATTAGACCCCCAATGCCTTCACAATATTATTGTAAATGTGGATGATTACCCCATTTACCATCATACTTTTTCTCCTTTGGATGGATTGATTTGGTGTGATGATAAACAATTAGAAGGCATAGAAGAATCAACACATTAAGGAAAATAATACATTTATTTGAGATATACTTGAGAGTCTAATGGCTACTAAAATAACAAGAAAATATAACTTTGCATCGAATCTTATTTTAGTAGTGAGAGTTCAAATCCTGATTTTGTTTTTCAAACTCTTTCAAGTATCTAGTTCAACCAATTATATTCACAATCTATATTCAAAATTAAATTCTTATAATTAAATAATTTTACTAATGAAGTTTCATTTTTAATAATAGGAGGGACCACTCCACTCTAAATAGTTGAAATTAATGCTTACAAGATAGAGTATTGATTACAATTAGTAGTTTATTACTCACCACATGAATCACACCAAATTGAATCTAGAATTATTGATCCAGCCATACAAAAGCAAACAATGATAATTAATTACTAATTTAAAATTTATATATATAGTCAGTGTAAGAGAATTTTACACTATCGGTTAATCACAATCGTTAGATTATTAAAGATGTTTAACTTTTACTAA
Organism: Cicer pinnatifidum; assembly: GCA_037974775.1. NCBI lineage: Eukaryota > Viridiplantae > Streptophyta > Magnoliopsida > Fabales > Fabaceae > Cicer > Cicer pinnatifidum. The sequence continues at coordinate 25,811,556 of JBBPBR010000002.1, forward strand.
AATAATTAAACCCAACTAAAATAAGTGTCAATAACAATTGATATAAAATATAAAATTTACCTTACAATAGGAATATTTTCACATGAGATTATGGAAGCCATGAATCATGAAAAAGTCCATTCCATTTCTTTGTAGATTTTGCTCAAAATTCATACACCTTTACATACATCTATATTTCATATACATACTTCTTAGAACCAAAAAACCCTCAAGGCTCTGAATTCAGTTCCATCAACTAAAACCAACCACCATAATATTTATAGAAATACATAATTACCGAAATGGATTTCTTACCGTCGGAAGTTCTTGTAGTCAATAATCTCATCAAAGATCGAACAGTTGAGATTTCGACCTTTCAATTAGTTAAGGTCACAATGCAAGTCGTCGATCTCTATCCATCGACTTAGTACAAGTTCATAACCACATTTCCAACACACAACTATCAAAAGCATGGATTTGTAGCTTCAACATTTCCAATCAGATGATTTTGTGAAGCAAGAATCAGAAACAAAACACAAATCCAAACATAGGCTTAAAACTGACTGCAATGACCTTAGGAAATTCCAACCGAAACCCTAAGTTCCAAAATTGACTCTCAATTTAGAGAAGAAAAAATTGGAAAGGAAAATAATCATTTCCTTTTTATTAGTTGGATTTATACAAACTTAAAAATCCATTAAAATTATTGCTACATTCAAACAAAGCCTTAGAAGTCATTTCTCTCTCAAATCTCCAAACATAGTTCAAACCAACAAGCAACTCAGTTATAGCAGCTTCTGTCTTCACTTTATCAGCAAAAAACAATGTTTGCAAAAGCAACACATTAGATTTCTTCAAAACCAATCTCTTTTCTTCAAAGCTCCTTTCACTTTGCCACCTAATCATATTATGTGCCAAAGGTAACAACCAACAAAGTATCCTTCCCAAAGCAATTTTCCATTCATTAGCCAACAAAGGATCACAAGCACAAAAACCAATTGAACCTTTCAACCTTAACCTCAATGATGATCTTATACTATTTGGTAACATAGCATATAAATCATCTCTTGCATCAACACCAACTAATTGAGGTGATTTTATCATCTTTTCCATAACAATAATCAAATTAGCATAATGTAATGATAAAGCTGAATCACCTAAACTACCTTTTGGTGGTTTCAACACTATGCAATTTGAATCAAAAAACCCACTTTTTAAATCCTCTTTTTTTCCATCAAGTTTGAAACTTTTTAATGACCCAGATACAAAATTCATTGAATTCTCAAGATTTTGTTGATCAGATGGATGAACAGTTGCTGAAGCTGATAAACTTCGTGATAAATAAGGTAAATATTGACTTTGACTTTGACCATTACCAATTCCAAAAACAACCTTAATTCTTGCTAACAAAGTGAAAACAAACCTTGCAAGTAAAAGAACAACATTGTCAAAACCTTTGTTCCATAAAGATTTTTCTTTGAGATTCTTCACTTCTTGTTTCAGCCAGAAAATCTTCTGCTCAAGATCACTGATTTTGTTTTTGTTGTTTTTGCTTTTGTTGTTGTTGAGAAGTGTTTTTCTCAACGTGCTTTCTAAAAGTGAAAGCTCATCTATTTCCTTATGAAGAGTTAACGTGAGAGTCACGTAACGTTCCATTCTTCTATGTTTTGATTCGATTTCTTTTGGGGTTGTGAGGGTCCACGCGACTGAGTCAAACCCCGAGTCAGCGAACTCAGTGAAAACTCGGTGGAAAGTTTTCAATATTGGGTCGTTGCAGTTTTGACTGAGTCGAGTGACCGAGTCAGCAACGAGTCGGAGCGAGTCACAATACTCAGCGACAGCGAGTTTGAGAAGAAACGACTTGTCGTTTGAGATTAGTTTCAAAACGCCTTCGAGTGAAACGATGTCGTTTTGGAGACGAACGATATTTGCGTCAGAAAGTGATTGCCAGAGATGGAGAAGCTTCGACATAACTCCGGCGACTTCGAATGCTAAAACGGCGATGCGTTTTGGGTTTGTTTTAAACGACGGTGTCGTTTTGTTTGGGTTTGAAAACGCGGTTTTTACTCTTATGAGTAAAGTTTCGAGAGCCATTGAAAATTTTGATTTTTGTTATGATGATGAAGAGAAGATTGGATTTGGTGAAATGGGTTGTTGATTTTTCTTTGTGGGTATTTGGGTTTTGATGATTTTGAAATTGAGCTAGATTGTGATTACCATGTGTTTGTGAAATTGTGTGAATGAGAAAGATAAAAATATATTAAACATTCGAGAGGGATAGATTCGAGTGTGATACAATAGAATGTGTATTAGAGAGAAAGGGGAAGAGTTAAGTGTGGTTGAAGAGAGAGAGAGAGAGAGGGAGGGATGTGATTGTATAGAATGAGTATTAGAAAGAGTTAAGTGTGGTTAAAGTTTAGATCCAAAACACATGCAATTTTGCAATGGGTGAGTGAGAGTGGATACGAGATTGATTGGGTTGGTTTAGTGTCAAATTTTGGTTAATGTTATAGTCACTACAAAAGTGGGTAGAAGTTTCATTCATGATGAAGATAAGCTCTTTGCTTTGTAATGGTGTTTATAGAGTGTAGGGAATGAGATTGGCTCCATTACATTTAGTGAGTCTACATTTGCACATCTAAGATATCGTATATCGTTTGATCAAAATCAAGTGATTTAAATTTAAATTTAGTGTTTTTAATTATATAATTAAAATTAAAATAATATTTTATTGATTATTTGATCAAGATCGCATGGACATTGATTATTCAAATGTGTGAATGAATTGAATTTCCTTGTAGGGAATGGAAGTTGATGCACTTGGTTTAATTCTTTATTTGATTTAATTTTTTGGGTTTGGGAAAGTTTTTGTTGTATTATTGATTTTTCTTAGTTGGTGATAAAAGAGACCTTTTGTGAAGTGTTTGGATGCATAGAAACACTTTTTCTTATATGCTGTTATATTTTACATTAATTGAGGGCCATGTCATTATTGGCTCTTTCTTTTTTGTAATTTATAGTTTTGTTGGCATAGGTTTGTTTTTGTTGTTTATGTGATTAGAGCTTTAATTGATCACTAATTTTATTAACAGAAAAGAAAGTTGATATTAAGAATTTGGCTCCCTTTATTAAAAATTTAGATGATGTATAAATTAATAAATTAATTATTTGATAATAGATGAATTTATACTAGATATCAAATAAAATTAATAGTTTGAATTAGTTGATAAATATAAAATATATAAAAAGATACTCTTAATTAAGATTATTTATTTTTTAATTAAAACAATAAGAATATAAAGACGAAAAAAAATTATATATGAATTAATCTAACTACTAAATTAATAAATTTGTCAACGAAAAAAGCAAGTGTTTCACCTTGAAGTTATAGTCTCTTAAAAAAGAATTACCTTATTGAATACTCTACTAACATGATTAACTTATAGAATATAAGTATATATGAGGCTAAAAGAAATCTATTCTCAATTGGTTCAAAGATTCTTTTATCAATTCCATTGACCATCATTTATTGTATCTTTATCCTAATTATCATATTTATAGGTTCAAGATCCATTCAATTTTAGTAAAATCAATTATTGAAGGATTGGATATCATATACAATATATATGTACACTTTAAAATATTCAACCATAATTTTCGGAAATGCTTATCACTTATCCAATGTTATTAAAAATGTAACATCTACTATTAGAATGTTGTGTACTTGAAACACTATACATCAAAAAATTAGGTGGCAAACATGTGATAATAATTGCAAAAGAGCAATACATATAGTGTGGTTTAAATTATGTGAATAATTAATAAAGTTTGACTTGAAATAGTTATAAGATGAAGAAAGGCAATAAAAACATATAGATAGTGGCGTACGCCTAAAAGAATGATACATTTGAGAATAGCATAGACATAGTGCAAATATTTGGTGGTTGAAATATAAAGAAAACCCATCCACTAGGTCACTCATTCATGTCACATGGTTAGTGGGAAAGAGTGTGTGTGTGTTGGCCTAGGTTTGATATAGAAATTTGGGGTCATCAAATGCTCTAAATATTTTTTTATTTAGAATGCAATTTTTTTAATGCATTTTTGGAGATCTATTGGCTATATATAAAGAATTGATAGAGAAAGTCAATATACAAAAAACGATGCAATGTATGTAAAATTAGAGTAAAAGCACCAAAGAGGGATAAATAATGGATCTTATTTTACATATTACATATATATGTTACTTCGAATGCTTCTTTTATATATATTTTGATTTAACACGTTTTCACAAAATTGGTTTATAAAATAAAAAATGTTATTTTTTTTATAAAGTTTTTTAAAATTTTATTTATGTAAAATTTAGTTTTTTTTTCTAATACACTCTCTCAAATTCAATAGTTAGTAGGCTGATTGATAAGCTCTAATATTATCTTATATTTTTATATTAAATTTAATTTATCTTCACAAAATAAATTTATAAAATAAAAATTATCACTCCTTATAGAATCTTATAAAGTTATCTCTTATCACTTTAAACAGTTGAGTTTTTCTCAATAATAATATAACAAGCAATCATGATTTGAATTTTACTTGGGATTTGCATGTAATTCAGATTTCATATTAAAATGAGACAAAGTTTAAGAAAAAATTATACAGAAGGACTCTCATCACTAGATATCATTTTAAAAAATATTGAGAAAGAAAATAAATTATTAATTAAAGTAATATTAATTTTTTTTATAACTATCTTTAATGAGATTTAATTTTTTATTTCTTAATGTATAAAATTAAATATTGAGCTATTCAACTAAATGTATGTTTAAATTTACAATGAAATGAAGAAAATCACATCAAACTACCGTTGTTTTATCTACTACACCATAAAACTAAACATGCACCTATAGATTATGTTTGATTAAAATTATTTATTCAGATCTATACAACTTGAAAAAAATTTAATGAAATATACATAATTTAAATCTATGATGACATAAAAACAAGTGGTTTATTCTAAAAATGAAATGGTCACTAAAGTTATTTTTCTTTTCAACCTTTGTCTTGTCTTTAGCCAACCAATGGAAGAGTAATGAAGCATTTCTATGTTAACTTGTCGGAAAATGAATAGCCATCCATCTCTATGAGTTCATCTTACATTGATATTGGTGCTATTGTCATGCATTCCCTCCCTAATTGATTTAATCATATATACTATAGTTTTGAATAATTTTTATCTTCTAATACAAGGAAGACAGCTTCTACTTGTATTATTTTATCCATTCACACACACCCTTATGCACATGGGACAAAATTTGTACTATAAAGAACCTTACATTATTGGAATACTAACAAATATTTGTCCTTTTGTAGACAATGGTTTGTTCTAGCCCTACATTTATTTTCCTCACATTTATTTTGCTTGAGATTTCCCTCAATTTGATGTGCATATATTCAATTTGCACTCAATTTAATGTGTCTATGGTACATTAATTTCTTATGTATTTGAAGGTTTCAAAGCTGCATATATGACTAAAGGAAGCAAAAGGATATTTTTTAAAAGAAATTTAAGAGAAAAATATCTAATAATCAAAATAACATTAATGGTCAATTTATAATTTTTTATAAAAATAATTAAATTTTATTACTTTAATATTATAAAGGTAAACTTTTACCGTATAAAAATTTACAACGAAAAAACAATATATAAAAATTAAGTTTGTTAAATTCCATAAAAATAGATTTCTTCAATAAATTTTAAAAAAAATGTAGCATCCCAAATCTTCATGCCCCATTAACTAATTACTTTGAATGTAACACATGCCATTCAAGGAATGGGTGATTTTGAACAAGACCTTCTTTGTAATCCTAAATTGATTTTGTCATGACCAAGACATATATTTAACTAATTTAATTAGTCCATAAGTATTGATTAACAACAATAATTAATAACAAAAAATAATGAAATGCTAGACAAAGTTTGAAAGACACAGAAGAAGGGTTTTATTGTATTTTTGTGTTTGTGCAATGAACTACAACACTCCATTTGCAAAATCTAGGAAGATATTTAGATTCTCCTGCCGACTTAATTAGCCAAGTACCCAAGTACATTTTCATAATCTTAATTAACCAATGAAAGAATTTGAGGATAACGACAAAATATGATTAAAGTTGAATAAAAATTATATATATAAGATAATAGCAAGATAAATACATATAATATATTTGATTTATATGTGATAATAAATAAAATAATATTATTTATTATATTTTATTTTTATATGTTTGGTATATATTCATTACATAATATAAAATATATTATATTTAAATAATAAAATTATCATTGTAAAACAATTACATTCTATTTTATTCAAATTAACTCATAATACTTTTAAACATTCTAAATTGACAAAAAATAATTACAAAAATTATATAAATAATGAAATGATTTTATATTAAAAAAATTCATTGACACTTCTAAATAAATAATTTTAAAAAA
>JBBPBR010000002.1:25829660-25845397 GCA_037974775.1 Cicer pinnatifidum
GCATGGATCAAAATGACAATGTATTTTAAGGACAATTTATCAGTAAATTTGTATTTCAAAAAAAAAAATCAAAGAATTAAAATTTTGCCCACAATAATTTTTAAAAATTTTTTGTACCTGCATAAGAATGTCATAATAGTATATTGACACAATAAACTATATGCAAATATGAATGCTAGATCTCCATGTCAGACAATTTTTTCTTTTGAAATGAATATCATGACTTAAATATGCAGTTAGTTTGCATTCTTTTTAAGAGTGAAATTTTTTGTGACAAATGTAAGAATTCGACATGACACATCAAATTTGATTTTTTTTTAGATGGTGCTAATATGAGAAATGATTTGATGTCACATTTATTTTGATATAAAATGACAAGTAATGCAAAGAGACACACATTAATGCTATTGAAAATGTGACTAAATTTCACTTGATCATAATCACTTTATTTATTCTTTTCTTATTTTTATGGAATATAAAAAAATTGATAAGGAAATATATATACACAATTTAAAGGGGAAAAAAATTAGAGTAGAAAAAAAATGAGATTTTTATTTTGTCCCTCTAGGAAGATAAAATTAGAACCCTGTAAAGAAGAATGTTTTTGTTTAACAAAAAAAAATACTATTTTTTCAACAAAGTATAATGTTGATTTGAATCTAGAAAAAAAAAAATGATCTCATTGTGACCTACATAAGTTTTGCTTACATTTAAAAAATTCGTGAGTTTTCTTAGTTAGTGACCCTCTCCCAAGGTGGCTCTATATTTTGACTATAGTTCCTAGAGCCATGAATTTCATGTTGGAATATTATCAATAATAATATGTAAACTATTAGAAGTGACAATAATTCTTAAAAGAAATGAAACTCTAGATGAAGTCTCCATGCTAACCAAACAGGATGTACATCTAGAAAGCTAACACTACGCAACTTCAAACGAATTTTAAATTTTACTCAAATCGTATTTTAAGATCTCACTCAAGTGTGTGCAAATGTGTTAATGTAATGTGTGAAGAGAAGCATAATCAAATAAAAGGATGCAAAGTACTCAACACATACATATAAAAAATACAATGTACACAAGAAAACAACTAATAAATAATAAACACATAAAAGTAAAAAAATATTTGAAGGAGATATAAATATAGATATTAAAAAATTTTGCAACGTTAATTATGTTAGGTTTGACTCTCTAATCATCCCCAGTGAAGTCGCCAGCTATCGCGGTCTAAAATTTCGAGTGTTTCTCGAATTCAATGAAGTCGCCACCAAAATTTATTTTAAATTAGGGAAAATATTGGAAATTCCTTAAAAATAAAAAATATAAATAAATGATCTTTGAAACCAAATTCTGAATTCGGTAGCCGATTATGCATAGGGAAGGTTTTAGCACCCCTACGACATTCGTTAAAAAAAAGTTACCTATAATTAATTGCATAAAATTAATATTAACTTTAATATACTTATTTCTCCTTACTATTAAATATGAATATCAATTTTTTTTTTAAATTAAATGTGTGCTTAAAAAAGGGAAGAAAAAAAAGATTTTTTATTAATGTGCTTGACAAGAGTGTGATCTTGCTCCTACATATCTTCCGATACGATGGAGAAATCAAAGTTACGTAGTTCTTGGGAAGAAAATTCGGATGTGTTGATTGTTTTTAAAGAAATTGTGTTTTGTTGTTGATAAAAATGAGTTGTTTTGACGGGAAGAAAAAAAAAGAGTTTGTTTGATTTGAATAATTATTTTCAAAAAAATTAGTTTTCAGACTATCAAGTTGTACAACTCGTGTATCAAAAACTCAAGGAGTAAAAAGATGTCTCATATAGTTATTCCGTTTAAGAATATATTTTATTATTTTCTATTTTAAAATTGAGTTTTAAAGCCACAAAGTGGTACAACTTCTGTCTTAGCAACTCAAAAGTTAAAAAAATGTCACATCTAATTAATCTAATATTTTATTATTGTGAATGTTTTTTTTTAAATAAATAAATACACATAGAGAAATAAGCTTTATTGTTAAGAGAGAGAGAGAGTGAGAGAGAACAAACTCACAAAAAACGGTCACGAAAGGGGAGTTGCTCGCGGTGGTGGTTCGTCTAGGGTCAAAGTTGAAGGTGGTGGCTGTGTAAACGCTCTAGCGATAGCACTCATGGTGGTGGTTCGTCGGAGGTCAAAGTTGGCAGAGGTGGCTGTGTGGACTCTCTAATGGTAGTGCTCGTGGTGGTGATTTGTGGAGGTCGATTTGATGATGGTTTCCTAAGGGATTGCAAAGGATGATGAAAATGGTGATGTGTGGCTCATGCTCTCTCTAACTCTCTACATTTTAAGAAGATTGTGGTTTTCTTTGTTGACCTTACAAGCAAAGAGGAACACTATTTTCTCTATTCTAATTTTTTAGCAAAATCAAAACTCTCTTCAAACTAAATTTTGTTTCTCAATTTATAGGCTACAAGGATGGATCGTTGCGTCTAGTAGATAAATTAAGTTCCGATTTTTCTATTGTTTGGCATAAATTATGGAGTGACAATTGAAGATGAGACTTCTACTTTTTGTTGGATTGCAAAGTTGGTGAAGATGAGACTTCTATTTTTTGATGGAATGCCAAGTTTGATTGAGTGCAAAATTTGATAGAGTGCAAAGTTTGATTGAGTGCAAAGTTGGTGAATATTCAAAAGGAGAGAAACATGGAAGCTTAGAAGGTGGAGGAGGGAAACTTGTATTATTTCTACCAAAAACAATATTTTTATTTGTTTGTTAGTTATTATTATTATTTTTTTATATATATTTTTATCATTTAAATTTGACACTTTGTTAAAACATCAATGAGAATGTAAGCTCAATTATTTGAGTAGATTTAAGAGTTTAATTTTGATTTTTTAAAAAAATTAGTATAATAAAATATGATCGTAAATATATAAAATTAAAGACTTTGTTATGTATATTATTTTTTGAATTTTTTTTTAAATAGTCGGATAAAATTGAAGTACTACACATAACTAGAAGTTACAGTCAAATTCATATATAGTCAACCAACTGAGGAACCGTGGAAGCGAGTTCAAGGGAAAGTTAGCTTATCTTTGAGTGTATATATAAAAATTGATTTTAAATAAATTAATTTAATAAAATTAATTTTAATTAAAAGTAATATAACTGTGAAATAATTTATATAAATTAATTTATGTAAAAGTGAAATCGAACAATAAACTATAATTTTTAAGTTAGAATTAATTCATGAGACAATAAATTTTAATTGATAACACCAAATATATCAAATTTTATATTTTCAAAATTGATTTTACCTTCTCCAAAAATACAGTAAAATTTGTATTTAGTTTGAGAACTTAAGACACAATTGACGTGGAGTAAACCATCAAATTCATTCATGACTTTGTAGAATTCTTTTAAATAATTCGTTGAAATTACGAATATTTTAAATATATCTTTTACTCTATCAATTATATCGACCCTTCTTTCAATGGTATTTTTTAATACGGTTTTATTTGCAATTTTGAAAATAATTTTAAGAAACAAATTGATAGTCGGTAAATAAAATAAATACTTAATTGATAATAAATGGTTAAAAATAAAAACCAACTTCACACTTTAATTATACATGTTTAACAAAATGTCTTATATATGTAACATTTGACATAGGTGCTGGAAATATTCATAGTCTTATAAGGGACCTATTTGAGAGGGTCCCATGGACTGACACTTGTTGTAGGTAGTGTGGACAATGACATGCAATTAGTTTTGAAAAATAAATATTTTTTAAATATTTAATACACTAAAATCATTATATAATAAAAATAAGACATATATCATAGATTTTCCTCCACTATATTTTATTTTTTAATTTGATATGAAAATTATAAAAATAAACTTAAATATGTCTTTTATTAGTGGTTTATATTTTTTAATACATCTTAATAGTTAATTAGTTTAGTCTTTTTTTTGTTAGTCACATTGGTCTATAATTTAATACTAACAAAAGATACATTTGAGAATATGTTAAAATTTTGATAAATTCAACGACTACTACATTACATGCAATTACAATTAAAAGAGATATATGGTGTCTTCACAATTCAAAATTTATGCATCCGTCTTTGGAGTACTCTAGTGGTTTACTCGTTGATGTTAGTGCAAAAGTGGTTTTAGCTACAATACACTAGTTGATGTTTTGATGATAGTAAAAATAAACAAATAAAGAATAATTATCCCCTAACTATATTTGTTAAGTGTACAAATTAAGTTAGAAGACAATAATTTATATTAATGATTATCTATTTTAAGGTAAATTAAATTATAAGTTAGATATAATAATCTAAGCGTTTCTAACAAAAAGTATATTATCATCTAATAAATAAGTAATTATGTTCACTAATAGAGTAAGTCATATTATAACAATAAGTATTGTATATGCATCTAGCAATCTATTGTTTAAGTCAAAACGTTAAAAACAAAAGAAATACAAGTCAGTGATTATCTATTTAAAGACAAAAGAAAATAGCTCTATAATGTTATATGTCTTTGACTAAAAACCCATTTTGATCATGTAACTAAAAGATCAAAAGAAGAAAACTCTAAGGGAAGCATCACATAAAAGCGTATAACACATCAAAAGAAAAGAATGAATGAAAAATCCTCTCAGGAGACAGTTACTAGATTTGATATAAATCAGTCAAAGTGTTTTATACGCTTGATTTGATATAGAACTCGAATTGTAATATCCTTTCAACGAGAGATAAAATCCTAGAAACAGACTTTGTGTCAATTCATACACAAATAACCTCAATTGCTTGATCGTATTATGCTATAAGGTTAAGAAGACTTGAAAACAGTCAGTTGACTAGAAGGTATTCAGTAATCTTGTGATTCTAATGGTTACATCCTAGAAAGGCTAAAAGAAGACTACTCAAAGTCTAAAGATGCATAGTAAATAATACTTATATGTTATCGCTAAAATAATGAATTAAATCTTCAAGTGTACTGAAACAAAATCTCTCAGTAATGGGAGAATAGTTATGTTGTTAACTAGTATAAAAATATGTGTTTCTTCTCTCTCTCCCTTTGTTTCTCTAATATAAGTTCTTTATGATTTAACTTCATTATATTAATTTGCTTACATTTGTTTCATAATTTTTATATTTATCACGTGACAAATATTTATCATCGATACATAGAAAAACAAGAGATAAATATTTGTCAATGAAAAATATTAAAAATCACTAAAAAAATATTTATCACTAATACATAAAATAACACGAGATAAATATTTACTAGTAATAAATATAAAAATTATGAAACAAATATTTATATTAATAAATATTAAAAAATATATAATAAATATTTATAACTAATGCATAAAAATCAAGAAACATATTTATCAATGAAAAATTTTAAAAATTATGGGACAAGTATATGCAGTTATCTAAAACAACTCGAGATAAATATTTATCACTAATAAATACTAAAAAAAAATGTGATCAAATATTTCACAATCATTAGCCATTCTAATTTTATTGGTCATTATAATTTTTTTTATCTGAACGAGTGATTAACTTTTTAATTGATTTTCTTTAATCATCATGTGAGAAAATATAATCGCACGGGTACTTTATTAGTAGAGATATAAAAAGCAACCAATCAAAAACTATTTAGCAAATATGAGATGATTTGTAATGTAAGGAAAAAATACATGTACAATATATTAGTAATATATGTTATTAGTAGAGATATTAAAACACGGAGTACCTTTTATTTCTGCCAGGTTTTGAAAATTGCCGAATATGGATAACAAACATACTAGCAATACAATATATTTGATTTAATAATTAAAAAATACAATATATTTGGTAGGCAAATATATCATTATGAAATTCAAATTTTAATTTTATTCCATAAGGACGTCGTACATATGGAAGTTACATTGCAATGTCATTTGTAACTAAACCTTCATTCATATTTTGATGTGGAGAAACACTAGTTACATGATATTACAAAGATTTGTCAAAAAAATAAATGATGTTAGAAAGAATACATAATGCTGACATACATAAAAGAACCTACCTTCTAATGGTTCAGTTTTCCAACTTCCTTTCTGGGTGAATAAATAAAAAAATTCACATTACATTACATTCATCTCGTCCCATTATGGAATTTGACCCACTCATCCTTCCCAAGCCTAGAAAATAATAACTTGATTCCCTCAGATGAAGGATAAGACAACTTAATCTTTGATATACAGAGTAGGAAACTTACCATTGGAATCAATCAATTTTGGAAATCACTGTCCAAAGGCTTCCTGTATCCACTGCTTCCAAGGACGGTAGGATATCACGGCTATGCTTTAATGACTTACCCAAGCTTTCAATCATATTGACGCAATTAATAATAAGATGCAACTGCAACAAAGTTAACAACTTTGCCAAGAACTTGGTAAGACATGGGAAGCATTATTTCTTGATTTACAAATGATATCTGTGATCATAAGAAGCTTGTTCCAAGAGACAGGTCACTTAGATTTGAGAGAATTTGCGATCGAGTTGTTCCAACCTGGTGAGCAATTTCAAGCTGTTCCTCCAATTGAAGCATTTCATAACTGTAATAATGCAGACCAAGATAGAGTTAACAATTCAAAACAAGGAACCAAAGTATTAATGTCAATAACTGCAGGGTATAGCTTTTCCCCAATTGCCTATCATAGATTGATTATGCAAGTGAAGGAAAATGACCTAGATTTTCCCTTAGTGTGTGATCCATTTGTTTTAACTTTTAACATCTTATGATTCAGCTTATGTGCATGTTGAAATATGTAATTTATCAGGGTTTTTATATTAGGCCCATTAGTTAGAGCTTGCCTAACTATTCAGATTAGTGCTTGTGCTTATTACACAAATTGAAATAATATTCAGAAATATTTGTCTACTATGCGTTTTATATTGCAATGAATCTCTTGTTGCAAACCACAATTCTTCACCATATCTTGAATAAATTACTTATCATTTTTATTAAGGCTCAAAGACTGAAATCCGTTTCTCAATAGCTTATATCATAATGTTTGGGTGAGAGGATATAACATACTGGCATAGCAACTCGCAGTCAACTATACTGTCGGGGCCTGGCCGATGGGCCTTTCCATTCGAATGGAACAGTCTGAAAGCTCTTGGATTTAGGCCAGCAACGTGTGATACAGCATCAACGAGCTTTCTCTGCAATGACTGCAGTCTACGGAATGTGATTTCATCAAGAGGAGCAATGCAACCAATACTACCATCCAATGTACCAAATAACAAGGCAAAACGATTGGTTTTATCTGAGCCTGGACCAGAACCAGTTTTATCAGAAGTGGATAACATCTGCAACCTTAAGAATTTAGTAATGTGGGCCCCGACATGAAATTCAGCTCTTGAAAGAAGCTTCTGCCCTTTCCAACTCTCAGACATCTTTGGTGCATAATAAAAAATCTGCCATGCAAAAGGTAAAAAATCTGTCGTCAGGAAAAGGTCAAAAAAATAATACAACACAACAAATAAACTGAAACAATATATTACCATGCAATCTTAAGACAAACCTGGATATTTTTTTGTTCATCTGAAACCATGAGACTCAGAGTACTTCCATCAATCAAAAATTCTGTGGCAAAACAATCAAGAGAACCAAAATCCTTGGCTAACAAGCTAAGTTGAGCACCCTGCTCTTTCCAACTAAGAAAGTATATGCTTTTGTGGACGTCACCAATAAGGATGAAATTCTTTACCTGCAAAATTGTTAATAGCTATAAACCAAAACAGAAAAAGGAAATCCAGCTATTTGAGTTTCTAATTTATGAAATTTTTACTGAGGTATATATTAAGCATAAGTAGATAACACTAGTGAAAACAACTTGAACACAAATCAATATACCACTAGTGAAATTTTAAATCAATTAAAAGAAAATTGGAAAAATTAAATAGATGAAAATAATCAAAATTCGCTTACAATTTTCCATTTTTGACTTTATCATAAATTCATAACAAAAAATATTTAAGGAAATATCACTTACAATATTTAAGCTCACAACATGCAACGGTGGCACATCAAAAAATGCAACACCATTCAACTCGGTGCCAGTCCACTTATGCAGGATAATTTTTGGACCAGATGCTACTAATAGATGACCCTGAAGTGCGGCCAAGGCAGATATAGCACCTTTTAATTCCTTAGAGTACACCTCTGAAACCTGTAAAGAATATTAATATTTTAATGATGTCTAGATAAGACATTATCCAAACTAAGAGTAAAACTAAAATATTTTTTCACCAAGAGATACCAGATTTTGTGGATTATCAGTATTTTTCCCCAAAGAGAACAAGAGGATACGTCCTCTTGCAGCAACATCCTCTCCTTGAACGTAAGCAGTACCAATGGCTAAAAGTGTTTCATTTTCTTTTGACGATGTATTCTACAATTAAGATATATGCCACATATAGAAATCAATAATTGCAAGCAGCATTCATCATCATCAATTGTATTACCATATTTAATATTCAGCTTGCTTAGAAAACCAAAGGAAAAAAATTACCATCAGTGTAACCATCCTCACGGTGAGAGCATTTTCTGAATTTTGCATGGGTATTGTGGCCTTTAGTTGCCAAGGGCCACCAGACTTTTCTGGCTCCATAATACGAACCTCAAATTCTTCAATGGTATACAAGTGGCTTTGCTCATCATTATTCAAATTCTGACTCTCAGTCAATTGGTTAGCATCTTGGTCAACCAAAGCAATAACTTGATTTAGTGGCTTAGGAACCTGATGAGAATGGTTAAAAATTTGCATTACTTGTGATGCATATAGAATTAGAAAGCAAAGGGAAAAGAGTTGTTCCGTTGAATTATAAAAACAAAACTGAAGTACTGCAGACATCCAGTTAATTAGGAATCAATCATGTAACACCAAACCAACAAATTAATATAAATAACCAACCACTCTCGATCACATAAATATTGAAATGAACAGCTGATGGAGTAAAAATGCACTAGAAAATTACAAAAAACATGAAAGTGGTTATTTGGTAAGTATTTATACATTTTTTAAAATATATGCACAATTATAGAGCACAGCTTACTAATCAAAATACACACATATGGAAAAAGATTAGGTAATGTAGTCTAATTCTTAGCTTAAAGTTGAAATAATTCATAAATGTGCTATACGTATTTGTTTACTATTGCTTGAATTGTGAAACATTGTGTTCAAGATTCCATCCATGACGAATACTTGTAATTATAATTGAGTGTGTAATAGATCTAACCTTGTATGTCTATCAATTGTGCTGTTCAATTTTGCAGGAAAATTTGGGGACAACAAAAACAGTAGAAGAGAATACATATACTCACAGGATATGAAACAATAAGCGGATACAAATTCTTCTCTGCAAAGTAAGTTACTTGATGTGGAGTAGCTTTAAGGGGAACCTAAGGATGATGTCAAAAATTAGATAACATCAAATAACATATAACAGAAAATCAAGATAGAGGAGAAACTAAAAAAATCTCACTTTCTGTACAGGCCAGTAGCAATCATAGTTTGAGCCAGAAGGTAATTGGCATATCTTTAAAACACCCTATATAGAAGACACACAATAAAATTCAGCCACAATTGCAATTTAGTTAGTGATAAATTATCAATAAAAGGAAGGTATTGTCATTTGTACCTGGGACGTAACATATATGAGGCCATGATTGCAGTTTACATTGTGAAGGACAGTAAAAGCAACAATAGACCCGTCACATAGCTGACATGGAAGAAAATAGTAAGATGAATGTCAACTTTCTTCTACAACAATACCAATAAAATGGATATACTTTATTCTAAGTATAAACACCAAGCTAGAACAATGCAGCAACCCATTGTGATGGGCTGATAGCTCAAATTAGATATGCATTCCAATCAATAACACATTACAACTTGTACAAAAATTGAATTCACAATTGGGGGTAGTGCCTATTCCCGAGCCTATTATACCAAAATCCAGCCAAGGTCTAACAGAGAAATACCAGAAAACATGACGCCAGCATTTATTAACTTTGTATAAAAAAAATACGAGTCTAACAATTTTAAACTTTGAATTCAAAGTTTTTGTAAACTAGAACAAGCTTATAAAAATTCATGCAAATAAAAAATTAATTGATACACCACCACACTACTTTATTTTAACAAATAATAGTTCTTTAATATATAACTAAATGTAATGCTCCTTATTAGATAACATACCAACAAATACCCAAATTGTTTCAAAGTTGATAATATCACGTAATTCAAAAGGTCAAATTTATAAATTTAGTGCATGTTTGGATTAACGGTGGGATTGTCAAAATCACATTGAATCACCGTGATTTTGACAAAAGTCACACTTTGGAGCTTCAAAAACTCATGGTGCCACCGTGATTTTCCCAAACTCATCGCCAATCTGAACATACACTTGATTTCTTGCAAGTTATAATTGGTGTCAGTCTTTAAGTTTAACATCTTGTGTCATTTGATCTTGTCACTATATATATATAGACACACACAACATAAATGTGCAATGTTTGTAATGAGACATTCACATTACTAATTTCTCATTAATAAACATATTAGTAGTCAATATATGATGATAACAATGTACAATTAAAACACTTGTGATCATGACAAGTATGCATAGTTACATATCTTTCCCCACCCATATCATAATACATTCTTTATACAATGAATGTGTCACAAAAAACATACAATTTAGTGTTTTTAGTTGGTAAAATGAATATCAAAGATCTATATATGGATGACAATCGTGTCTTAACTCTTAAGTTGGTAAGACAGATGTATCGGAAGAAAATATTTATAAAAAGAAAAAATATATTGGATACTTTTTGGGAATTTATCTGGAGGTATAGAATGTGTACCGGTATCAGATATTGTCGGATACATACCCATTTTTGGACAAGTGCAGCAAGGCACATTCCATCCAGCAAATGACACGGTGTAACCATGACTTGAAGAAGCAAGTAAATTCTATTAAGATTTTTATAATCTTGGGATGTTAGGCCTAACATAACCTCTTAAATATCTTAGTATGAAGCATCAAATTTATTGCAGTTGTCTCATGCAACACTACTTACAGTTAAGAAAGGTGGTGTACATTTGAAAAGTCACATTCCAAACCACCCAATATTATAGCTAAATGGCCATTGCATAAATTAGCTAATAAACATAGATATAGTCATGTAAAAAAGACTGGTTCTGACCTGCGGATGAACACGAAGCCGTTCTCTCAACAACATAACCCAAGCCGGTCTTGACCCCGATAGAAAGAATCCTTCATAACTACCAATGTTCTTGAAAATATTAATTTGTTGACAAGGTGGTCCATTTGATGTCTCCTCCCTGGCATGTACATCCAAGGGCACACGTACAAATCTCAAATTTCTAAGCCTAGAAACACTACTATTGCTAAGGCCAGCTGATACTGAATCCTCAACCTTAGAAGTACCATCTGGACTTTCATAAAGGTAAGCATGGTAACAAAGAGTAGTTCCATCACTCAAAATCCCAAAAAGAAATGGGCGGCTATGCTTCCCTGACCATCGCTGCATGGCCAACTCCACAACTTTCATATTCAGGGCATCCTTCCTGCCTTGGCTGACCACACCATCAGAAACTTTATCCCCCTTTTGAGAATCTTTTGGCACCTCTTTTGTCAGAGCATCAACAAGGTGGCTCTTCCCAGACAGAAAATTTTCCACAGTAAAAACACAACTGAAATTCGGCACATCAAATATTTCAAGGCTATCATTTTCATAACATACAACACAATAAATATCCCCATGGTCCTGGGCCGCACCATCAGTGCCATCAATGGCCTCACCAACACCAGTAGAAAGCCATGCATCTGTACTAGTCTTCCTTAGCCATGGCTCAGGTCCTTTATCATGGTAGAGTGTACATGTCGAAACTGGTCCTTTTGAGCTCTCAAATGAAGCTGGAGAAGTGACCGAAATGGTGCAGGTGCTAGGATCTGTAAATTGAGATGAGTAAGGGAAGCAGGGAATTGCAAGGCAAAAAACAATTAGAAACTAGACCTTCCCAGAAACATTCATAGACGCTTGCAATATGGTATCGATCACTGCGAGTCTAACATAAGCAGTGCAAGTAATAGAAGTACCACCACCAGCAAAAGTAAATTCATAAGAATAAACTGTGTAAGAAACTATAAAAAGAAACTAATAAAATTGATAACAATAATTTTTTTGGACCTCAGAAGCTAAAATAAAATTACCTCCAACCAAAAGTCGAAGACTTCCATCACTCATTTTGAGCAAGACATATGGATCAGCTATAGAAACGGATAGTGCCAAAGCACTCTCAGATCCATAATTAGCTTCAGAGTTAGAAGCTCCAAAGCTTACATCTTGGGTCATAAAAGAACCATCCAGAATTCGAGCACCACGTTCGTAGACTTGAATAACTCGACGTCTATCAACAAGACCACAATTATATTAGCTATACCTCATAGTCATACTTAGCACCGAAAGATTTATACAATAGAGAGAACAATGCATAAAAATAGGGGATTTGACCGATCAGATTCTGGCTGACCATACATGAGAGAGTGAGTGGTTATTACTTATAAGTCAGACATGCTTATGCTGCCACATAGGATTTTTGTGTTTCTTGTCAAACTTCTCCCGTAACAAAAAGCAGTTTCCTTGAAGATATACCATTTAAATCCAGATCTCTCTTAACGGTTTGGCCAATACTTTTCTTTGGTTTCTCTGTCTATAAGTATTGAGCTATTCACCATATAATTCACCCTCCTTCCCAAGGATTCTATGGATCTTCTCACACATGCCCAAGCCACCAAAAAGGAGACTCTATCAGCTTTCTACAATCAGAGGAACTACCCCAATTTTTTCTGTAAGAATTTCAATTTGAACCCTATTTTGTCTTACATGACTATTCATCTTTCCAATTAAGCTTGAAAGGTGCTATTAGCTGTCGTCTGACTAAAATTTATCTCTACGCATGCATTAGCAACCAACAATAAAGCACAACAGAGATCATAAAAGCAATAAGCAAAATCTGATAAAGACTGACCTTCCAAATAAATTCCCTGCAGCAAGTGTTTTTCCTTGAACATAATAGTCAACACTTTCAGTAACCTCACTCAGAAGATCAGCTGTTTCTAGTACCTAACCATAACAGGCAAAAAAAAGTGTCACTATAACTTTGTAAGTAACCAAAAAAGAATACCGCCAATTTTTTTCAAATATTTGAGTTGGGAAGTTCCATGGAAATGACAGAACAAATAAATCTAGCAAACAAATACTAAAAAATTAACACTTGAAAAAATGGCAAAAGAGAATAAAAGAACAGCAAGGGGTATATAAAAGGAAGAGAGAGATCGTATAGATAAAAATGTTAAACCAGTGTCCTTCCTTCTCACCCTTACAGCACCAACCCTATTGTTTGCTTAAAATTTTATCAGTCAAAGATTAAATCAAGGCAACCATTAATAATTTTTCTAAAATAACATTACAAAATAATCTTGCATCCAGAATCCAGATATATAAATGTTGTATATCTAAATCCTCTATCTTCAATGTTTAATAGCAAAAGTAAAACAACCCCAACACCATATATCTTGTATATATATAGGGAATACTACAGTACACCCACTCTCTTTTATGAAGGTGTAGCAAGATGCAACTTTTTTAATTAGACAAAAAAAACCATTACTGTTAATCCTAAGAAAAATTAGATCTGTGGGTAAAGAATGTAATTTCTCACATCTTGTGCCAATCCTCTTTCTCTCTTGCCTCTGTCGCAAACTTACAGGGTCTCCTCCATCGCCACGCCGAGAAGCATTTCACCGCCGGCGACATCATCCGTCACATCATCATTGGCATCTCGGATGAACTCACCACCCCTTTGCCCTCGCTGCTGGTCTCTCTGGCGCCAATTACCTTTTCCATTGTCTTCACAGCAGGCATAGTTGAAGTCAGCATCGGCTCCATCTCTATGGGTCTCGGCAGGTACTTACAGAGGCTTTTTTACGAGTTTAGTGGGTAACAAGGAAAACATTTGTGAAAGAATAATTTCACCGCCGGCGACATCATCCGTCACATCATCATTGGCATCTCTGATGAACTCACCACCCCTTTGCCCTCGCTGCTGGTCTCTCTGGCGCCAATTACCTTTTCCATTGTCTTCACAGCAGGCATAGTTGAAGTCAGCACCGGCTCCATCTCTATGGGTCTCGGCAGGTACTTACAGAGGCATTTTTACGAGTTTAGTGGGTAACAAGGAAAACATTTGTGAAAGAATAAATAGTTGGCAATTTTTTGTTGTTGAAATGAAGAGGTTTCTTCGTTGAAATATATTTTTTTGGTGTCATGGAATTTGCTTTCATATCTTTAAAACAAAACTAAACAGATCCAATTTGATGCAATTACACAAGGGGGAGAAAAAAACACCTCCATTAGTTGCAGCAAGTGAAAATCACCGATTTCTTTTTTAAAATCTAGTTTTCAAAATATCCAACCAAAAGATCAACAATTTTTAGTTTTAAGAATCCGTAATATTTCCTCTCAAAATGAGATGTGTCATGGTCCTTCATTGAGCCATTTTCTTTTTCAGTTTCACGTTGACAGTGTTGAGAGGAAGATGGAGAAGCGCAGAGGAAAATAATAGCTAAAGCTACATTCCTACCCACCAATCTAGTTTTTCTTAATTAAAAATAAGGACTTTTTCCCAACCAAAAAAGGTGCATGTTGCTATTGTACACCTTCATTAAAGAGAGTGGGTATACTATAAAAACCATATATGACTTTCCTAGAGAACTAGAGCTTTAAAAGCATTCTATTATGCTAACTACATTAATTAATTTTGAAACAGAAATATATATCAGTCTCGAAAAGCACCAATCAACTCATCCACTATTATGGCTGAATATAAATCTATTCTTCAGGAGGATATTGTGCCTGTCTCTCTCTTGCATTTAAACTTAAAACAAACCAAAAGGGATGCAGGTATTACTGAGTTTAAAAGGCAATTGCATATAATGGTATAAAGGCAAACTGTTAGGACCCCAATCGTGGGTCATACTTCCTAGCCCACACTGGAAATTTATGTTAGGAAAATAAAAGAGATGAAGGGAATGCTGATGTGGCAAGTAGAGTGAAGTGGTTCTATTCATGTTAGGGAATTTTGTTATATAGGGATTGCATTGAGAGAAACGGGGTATCAGTTGGAATATCAGTGTTAGTTATGGACAGAGAGCATTGTTCTCTGTAGGAACTTGGCACTGGGGGCTATTGAAAATATATTTATATTTATTACATATCATGTAAATAGGGATGATATCTCTCATATTTATTTCTGTATTTATTGCCTTGAGCCTATATAAAACGGACTCCGTTGTGTAGTTCAAACACACGGTTTCACCATATGTCTCTCTCATGTTCTCTTATTCAACATGGTATCTAGAGCCTATTAAGAGAGACAACCCTATACCGTGATTACCCGGGACCCACTGTCTTTCGGTGAGATTTTTTTTTCAGTAAAACCGTGTCTCAATTCCGGTTTACCCTTTCTTTGTCGCTTTTCGTTCATTTTTTTTTTTTCCAGAAAATCAGTCCACTGTTCATCGCGTGGTACTGTTCATCGTGTCGACACTGTTCATCGGCGCGCAGTACTGTTCATCGACAAAAAA
>JBBPBR010000002.1:25845785-25864798 GCA_037974775.1 Cicer pinnatifidum
TATCCATTCGCACTTTGCGCAGTGATAATGCCCGCGAATATTTGTCCCATCAATTTCAAAATTTTATGACCTCTAACGGCATTCTTCATCAAACATCTTGTGCTCATACACCTCAACAAAATGGGGTAGCCGAACGCAAAAATCGGCACCTTATTGAAACCACTCGTACTCTCCTTCTTCATGGTAATGTACCATCTCGCTTTTGGGGCGATGCTGTTCTAACGGCGTGCTATCTTATAAATCGCATGCCTTCGTCTGTTCTTGATAACAAAGTCCCTCACTCGATCCTCTTCCCTGGTACCCCCCTTCACTCACTTCCTCCTCGAGTCTTCGGATCTACATGTTTTGTCCACAATCTCACTCCTGGTCTTGATAAACTTTCAGCTCGATCACTAAAATGTGTCTTTCTTGGTTATCATCGGTCCCAAAAAGGTTATCGTTGTTATTCTCCTAATCTTCGACGATATCTCATATCGGCTGATGTCACGTTTTTTGAGTCTATTACATATTATGAGTCACTTCCTGATCCTTTGTCTGCAACTATTCCTCTGGACCTACCAAAGACTATTTCACCTTCTCTTTTACCACTAGAGCCTATTATGTATACCCCACCTGAGACACCTCCGGTGGCCCCTCCCATTGTCCAATTTGAGACTCCTCTTGTTGATCCTCCAACTATACAACCTCTTCAGACATACCGTCGTCGTCAACCACCATTGGTTGTACATGTCCCTACACCTGTTCTTGATACCGAGGTCACTCCAAACACTACTTCACCGCCACCTCCTTCTTTATCAGATCCAAATCTTGATATTCCTATTGCTATTCGTAAAGGTATACGTCCTACTCGTAACCCATCCCCTCATTACATTGGCTTGAGTTACCATCGTCTTTCTCCTTTGCATTATACTTGTTTGTCTTCCCTGTCTTCTGTTTCTATTCCTAAATCTCCAGGTGAAGCTTTATCTCACCCAGAGTGGAGACAAGCAATGATCGACGAGATGTGTGCACTTCAGAGTAGTGGTACATGGGAATTGGTTCCTTTACCGTCTGGAAAGTCTTTAGTAGGATGTCGTTGGCTTTATACTGTGAAAATTGGTCTTGATGGTAAGATTGATCGTTTTAAAGCTCGTTTGGTGGCAAAAGGGTACACTCAAATTTTTGGCCTCGATTACAGTGATACTTTCTCCCCTGTGGCTAAGATGGCCTCTGTCAGACTACTCATCTCTATTGCAGCCATCAGACATTGGTCTCTACATCAACTTGACATTAAAAATGCTTTTTTGCATGGTGACCTTGAAGAAGAAGTGTATATGGAGCAACCACCTGGGTTTGTTGCTCAGGGGGAGTCCTCTACCATGGTTTGTCGACTTCGGAGGTCTCTCTATGGCCTTAAACAGTCTCCTCGAGCTTGGTTTGGTAGATTTAGCACAGTAGTGCAACAATTTGGCATGATTCGAAGTGAAGCTGATCATTCTCTTTTCTATCGCCACTCAACCCAAGGGTGCATTTACTTGATTGTCTATGTAGATGATATTGTCATAACTGGTAGTGATCAACAGGGCATACTCCAGTTGAAACAACATTTATCTCATCAATTTCAAACTAAAGATCTTGGCAAGCTCCGCTACTTCTTGGGCATTGAGGTAGCCCAATCTAAGGATGGCATAGTAATTTCACAAAGAAAGTATGCCATGGATATTCTTGAAGAGACAGGTTTGTTGAATGCCAAGCCGGTTGACACTCCTATGGATCCAAATGTCAAACTTCTACCTAATCATGGGGAGCCATTTTTAGATTCAGGGAGATATAGAAGATTGGTTGGTAAATTAAACTACCTCACAGTCACCCGTCCAGACATTTCTTTTGCAGTCAGTGTAGTAAGCCAATTCTTAAACTCTCCTTGTCAAGAACACTGGGATGCTGTGATACGAATCTTGAAATACATTAAAGGTGCTCCAGGAAAAGGTCTAATTTATGAAAATAGAGGTCATACTCAGATAGTTGGTTATTCAGATGCCGATTGGGCAGGCTCACCCATTGATAGGCGATCCACTTCTGGGTATTGTGTACTTGTTGGAGGAAACCTAATATCTTGGAAGAGTAAGAAACAAAGTGTAGTTGCAAGATCTAGCGCTGAAGCTGAATATAGGGCTATGGCATTAGTGACCTGTGAGCTTATTTGGTTGAAACAGTTACTCAAAGAGCTTCAATTTGAAGAGGCAACTCAAATGACATTAATATGTGATAATCAAGCAGCATTGCACATTGCCTCTAATCCGGTTTTTCATGAGAGGACCAAACATATTGAGATAGATTGTCACTTTGTAAGAGAGAAGATCGAATCAGGCGACATCACCACTAGCTTTGTTAATTCCAATGATCAATTGGCAGATGTATTCACTAAGTCCCTGAGAGGTCCTCGAATCAGTTATATATGTAACAAGCTTGGTGCATATGATTTATATGCTCCAGCTTGAGGGGGAGTATTGAAAATATATTTATATTTATTACATATCATGTAAATAGGGATGATATCTCTCATATTTATTTCTGTATTTATTGCCTTGAGCCTATATAAAACGGACTCCGTTGTGTAGTTCAAACACACGGTTTCACCATATGTCTCTCTCATGTTCTCTTATTCAACAGGGGCATTAGGATATTCACCTTTTTGCAGTTATCTTTCACTTTCAGAAATAATATACTCTTGCTTTCCACTGTTGATCTGTTTTCCTTCCATTTATCAATCTAATTTCTCTGATAATTTCTACTGCGAGCGCGAATTGGGTTAGCATCACAAATGATCTATCTAGTTAAGTTTAAATTTAAAGTGGGAATTCATTGTGCTATGTTGTCATTCTTAGGATTATTTTTTCGGTGCCTATAATCGAGTTGTCCCAAAAATGACAATCAAAATTCAAAATTAAGAAACTGTGAATATCTCCTAAGATGTAACGTAATATTAGAACTTACCCCCAACTGATTTGACTAGAATTCTTTTCACAAATTGCATTAAAATCAAAACTTACCAACAACTATGAATTATAAACTTATCTTTCCACAATTGAATGAAATAAAAGAAATTACCATAGTACGAGACTCCAAACTTATAATAAGGTATGCATGATATTCATCTTCATCATCAGCCAGTTTAGAAGAGTCGGCATTAAGTGAACGTGTGCTCTTATGATAAACAGTCCAAATTCCTTTGCAGCCAGGAAGTTCAACCTGAAATTATGCATTAAAAAAACATAGTAAATGTTCCATATAGCTTTGGGAATTATTGTCAATTGGTTCATAAAACACACATATGCCATTCACCAAACAACCGAAAAATGAAAGCAGTAAATCACTATCAAATACCTGATCTGAAACTAACATATTTACAATACCATCATACAGATATACTATCAAAAACAAAAGTATTAGCTTTTTGATATGAAAGTGCAGAGAAATTTTACAACTTCATGAACATAAGCACCAAGATACGTGAAACAAAAAATGGCTCAAGATAATGAACCATGGACAAACCTCAGTAATCACTTCTGGGCGAATTGATTGTCGAAGGACACACAGAGAACCATTCTTTCCATGACCAGAACAACACACCTGCATATTGGCCCAAGACATGTGAAACAAAAAATAGTGAACAGTAAAAAAAAACAATGACAAACACAATGGAATGCTAAAAATATACAACTAGATTCATAAGTACTTTCACTCGCCTTACCTTTTCTTCCTCTGTAGTCAATAGCGGGGTTGTATAGTGTAGCGGCCCTAGGCACTACACAAAACCCTGTTGTGTTGCATTTTTAAGGGCCAGTTTACTCTGTGAAAACATTTTCTATTTTTTATTTTCTTAATTTTACTTGCTAACAAGGAAATAAGAGACTTCAAGTGAACAACTATCTGCATTTCCGAAAACAATAAAAATGCCAAGAGAATTGTTTTCATTAATTCCAAAGATGCATCATCCTTGGCTAGCATTTCGTCTTATCTTCATCACAGTTGTTCACTTCAAGTGTCTCACACATCACCTTATTAGCAAGTTAAAATAAATACATTTTAAAAAATGAAAACAAAAAAGGTTTTTCACAAAGTAAACAGACCCTTAATAACAACAAAATGGTGAACAAATAGAGGCTCTAGCAGCCGCTATAGTGTAGCTCCTCTCAAAACCTGAATATGCCCTCAACTTATAGCTGTTTCCTCTGGTTTTCATTGGACTTTTTGGTCATTACAAAAAAAAATTATTTGCTTCGTATTGGGTTTGAATATCGGTAACAATGAACTTTGATTATTAATCTATTAGAAAAGAATATGTCTTTAATTATGCATATTCTTCTAATTTTTTATCGTTTAAGTGTATGGTACTATGGTATAAATTTCTTGTATTGTTTCTCAAAAACTGAGGTAGCAACCATACCGCTATTCATTATACCACTACAGCATTTTTGGGGTTATCCACTACACTCCATTATCCGCTATTGACTACATAGCTTTCTTCTCAGCCCAATCTAAGCAAGTTAATAGTGGTTTGATTAAACTAATCATAGCATCAAACAAAAAATACTGACCAATTCATAGTTACTCTGTTTGGCTATCCCCGTAGCATTTGCATCAGCATTTATTCTTAAACCGTAAGAGAAATCTTTCAAAGGACCAACATTAATCAATGAATCCCTCACTGCAAATGAGAAGGATTTCTGCAGCCAACATATAACTAGTTCAGCATGTTAAGTACACCTAAACATTTCAGGAAATACCACAACAAAGTTGGAGAAGAAAGTGTTTCAACAAATGAAATGAAAGATGTTACTTCCTCTGTGCATAACGAAACACTACCTGTGCTGATTCTGTTCTATTTGCAGCAGATCCATACAAGGAGAGCTCCTCGCCACTAACCATATCTTGCAAAGTATCAGAAGGTGACCTACGCATTCTCTTTGCTGAAGAAGTATCAACATCAAAATCACCAACCTATAAAATTGCAGGAGAATGTGTTCAAAATGACTATACAGATAGACCATAGAAGTAACAAACAAAGATAGCAGTGTCAAAGTAACACATTTTAATATACTGAAAGAGATATCTCTAAAAGATCTATATAGAAGGCAGCAGACAGATTCAAGGCATCCAATACGCACCTCTTCTTTTAGATTGGATGACAACATTGAAACACCCGATCCGCAAGAAAATTGCACCAACATACTGTCTCCTAATCGACTGGCGAGAAAAAACAGAGAATTTCCAATTGTCGTGACACCCTAAAAAATTGCAGATATTGAAGAAGAAAAACTCAATCTGAAAACTGATCTGTAAAGGCTAGAGTGAAACCTATTACAACAATAGCAAAATAGGTAAGACCTTTAAAACTTACAGATGATAGAACTGAAGCTTTTGACTTGGAAAGATCAAGTCTCTGTACAACCCTGAAAAATTTAAAAACATTTGTAGGTTTATGCTTCAAAGAGGTTCAATCATAATTGTACTTTGTATTGCTTTGAGCACACTATGGAGCAACAACAACTGCAAAAGGAAAAAAAGAAATTGTCTTGCTCTCTTCTTCAATCATACTGTTTACTCTACAAGTCTTAAAATTAATCTCCTTCTACCTACAGACTACAAAAAAGTTTAGTGTAGAAAATAGACACAGCCAAAGGTTACCTTATACTTTCATAAAAGAATTATAACACAAGTCCAACGGCAAGAATGGAAGTTTACAAATTTTATACTGTTGAGAATAAATAATGGAATACTATCAGTTTCTACGTCCCAAAGTAGAACAGTAGAAGCCATACCTATCCTATGTCAGTTGGAGTGTAATCTTAATCTATATCATCTACCTGTCAATCAGCTAATATTGACATAAGATCCACAGCATAAAGAACTTGAATAACGGAGATGAAAAAGGATGATAAACATACCTTCCATCATAAATAAGAGTAAGCAATAGCAGTTCACCAGTTTTTGTTGACAGCAAGGCTACATCATTCAACAACCAAGTTGCATTGGCAGCATCAAGTTCCACATTGAAACTCGATCTTGGCATCTCCTGACTGAAATGAGATTGACAACCAATAGAATTTAAGAAAATTACAGATCACCAAATCATTTCACCAAGAAAAATAATATGTGAATCAAATAGATAAAGGAAAAGATAGGACCTTGGAGAAAAAATGTTTAAAAAAATATATAATAGGAAAATTTTAATCAATATGCATCATAAAGGGAAGTCAAAAGACTCAACATTACATGAAAAGAGATAAATTATGTTCAAATTGAATTTTTCTTTTTCCTTTTTACAATGATTACAAGAAAGAGAGAGAAAGAATCACCACCTATTATCAACAGAAACAGCATAGCTGTTCAAGGCCAATGAACATGAAGCAGACTGCAAAAACAAGCTTTATAATTAGATTGTCATTGCCCAACTGTTTTCTGAACCATAAACTAAAGAATGTGGGATAACCCACCACACACACACACATACACACAACATCTATTCGAATATCTTTACAATATATAGAAATCAAGTAGACATTGCATAATTATGCCTGAGCAACACATTTACCTGACTGTGATAATGAATAGTGTTCGCACCAATAACAAGAACACCACCAATTGGTGAGGGCACTGCAAGAAGCTTGTAGGCGTCGTGGGGGAGATTCTAACAAATGAATATGATAAACACAAATTAAAATCTTAAAGAGAGCAAAAATTTAGCAGAAGTAAAAATATGCTGATCTTTGAAGATATGTATGATATCCGTGAGGAAATGACATTCAAAAGATTATAAATCTCTATGTGCACATTAATTAACCATTTACAAAAGAGATCTTAAGTGCAAGAAGTAACTAGTGAATAAATAAGAAAGGTAACATAACATGATAGACATTATTCACACACCATTGTGTTTGCCAGTACCTACTAAATAGAGAACAAAAAATAATTATTATAAAAAAATAAATAAAAGAAAAACTAAATCCGAAACAAATTAATGGGAGTCACAAATGAGCTGACTAAGTAAACCAACCATAGTAAAAAAATACTCCGGCTTATCTTAGATATTGAGCATGGGGGAAAAACTCATTAAAAAATTTCATTTTGTCAGAGTCACATTTTAACAAAATGGTCTATTGTTAAAGCACCATCTACGCATCTACGTTGAACTTACAACAGCTGACCAAATAAGTGGATGCTGCTTCAAAGTTGTGCTGATACTAAGTGCTGATATCATGCAAGTATGATGTTTCCATGAGACACGCCCAGCCCAAGTAAGTTCACGTTCATGTAAGATCACCATCACAGGTTCAATATAGCCTATACAATCAGTTAAACCAATTTATAAAAGACTCCTTAAATCAAAATAGCACAAAATAATGAACATTAATACTTCTTTGAGCAAAGAATAGATAAACAAAGCATGAAACAAAAGCACCATAATTTTTAATATTTTGACTTCTGAAGACTAGTTTCATTAAAACTACAAAAGGTTGCTAGACTAGAGAAGGAAGAAGGAAATGAACTTAGAAACATATTATTTCCACTGAAACAACAGTCAATATTTTAATCACACTTTGAACCATGTATTATAATCATAGAGTTAGTATCTATCTTTAGTTTCTGAATGGATTAGAATGCATGCATGTAGATTACAGAATTCTATTATTAACAAAAGAATTGCCAGGTAAGTTCTTTAGCACTAGAAATGAAATCCTGAGATTCCATGTTAATTATCATTTATCATTTCTCTCCATAAGAACACAGCATAGTAACATAATTAACTTCTCCTTTTAAATAATAATAATATGTCAAATGTGACCTGTCTATCGTAGGAGTTAAGAATAAAAGCATTGAGTTGGGAAGGCAAAGTTCAAATCAGGAGACCATCTTTTTTGCCACATTCATATGTCAGGATTGAAGTTAAGGCCTCAATAATCAGTCACCCTTACTGAGTGTGAAAAAAACTGGAGCCTATCAATTGGAGCATGCGACTTTCTCCTAAATGTCATGTGATTTTGGTCACTTCTAGTGACCTCTCCATGTTTATAAGTTATAATTGATGATATGGTGGAGATATCTTCGCCATAGATACTTCTTTTTGACTTTCATTCATCCCCGCTAAAAAATTTGCATTATCTTTATAGAAACTTAGACTTTTTTTTTGACAAATTAATAGAAAATTATACTTAAAGAATTAATTAACATTAATGTTATTTGTATCAAACATAATTCCATTTCATCATAAATTTAACCTGAACTCCATATCTTGAAAACTAGCATTGTTATCATTGCCATTAAAAACGTATATCTAAGTGGCAAGATGATAACATACAATACTCTGTGAGGCTCACCATGAAGAAATGTGAAATCTTTTACATGCCTCATATCCAAGTCACGCAAATTTATCATATAAGATGATTCGATACGAGCAGCAACTGCACCTCCAGAACCCAACACATCATCCTCCCCAACTAAACCGGAACCAGCCTAACAACAACAACAATAATACATAAATAGGAGAGATTAAAAGACAACAAAAATATAATTGACAGAAATTTTCCCATGAGACAATAAAATGAATCATTGCTAATGTTCATTTTATCAAATATATATGCAATACTGTAAGTAATAACAGTTGCAGTAAAGCGCATTCTAGCAATGGTGTTGCTTCGGCAACAGAAATACATGCAGCATATTCTTATAGGTGACCCCAAAGAAAGACATGTAACAGATCAGAACAGTCAAGAATTAATTGTTCAATGAGGGGAAATAAATGTTTTAACAATAAAATGAAACGGCTAGAAATTGTTTTTCTCGCTGATTTTCAGCTTTGTGGTTAATTGAATATAGAACAACTCCCTGAGTATACACAAAGCCTTCAAAATATTTATTATTATTACTGTGTTAATATACACTGTGATTTTCCATTGACAATTCACTGTGTAGTCACTCAATCCTTAAAACTCTTACAAATATGCTTGTTTACACCGTATTTTTCATATAAAAATATTATAAACGCACAAGAATTTTTGTGGCTTGGTGATGTCCTCCAGATCCCATTTTGCAAGTGCATCAAATCACTGTATGCATAGCACACAGAAAAGGTACATTTCCGTCCTTGGCCCCATACTCCTACCAAAAACCACTAAAATGACATATAAGAAACTACTCCAGAACCCTCTCAGAGAAAGATCCAGTTTTCTATAATTACACAAACTTAAAAGTCTACATTACAGATGATTCACTACTTAATTGACCAGAAAGGATCAGAAAACAATTATTCGGAGAGACAGCTTTTTATGGTCTGCAAATCATCCATAAATCATTTGAAGTAATCCTTTTAGGTACAGCACAGCTATCTAAATGGAACCAGTAACCACAAGAACAGACCCCATAAGAAACTTGAGCCCAAATCTTGCTGTCTGCCGAATAAGCTGGACAAGCATTTAGGAAACTAAAAGTTCCTTCAAGGGAGTTACATTTTCATATATGAACAGAGATTGACCATTTTAAGATGCATTTGTCTTTTTGTCCGTATTATCTTTCTAGTAATTTCTTTTTTTACATATAACAAGGTAAAAGGGAAATAAGGTAATACCAAAAAAAATTAAATCAATGTAAAGAAGATAAACCTGAGTAGTCTTTAGTATTATCATTTGCAAATCATAGACAAGAACTCCACCACACCTGCCTTGAGGATCAACCTTTGCTACCGGACCTCTTGCAAAATGTTCTCTGCCTCTTTTCAAATGAAGCCATTCTGGACCCTCAAAACAATGTAAAGAACTGGAAAATATAAATTGGTTACAAGATTACAGATAAGCCTCAACCTTTAGATGGTAAAAGATAACCTTTAACCCCCAAACATACATAATATAGCCAAGAATTTCTCACAGATTAAACAGCTAAAATATTGATAAGAAAAGCTAGACATAAAAACTGTCAAAATATGTGACATGAACAACATTAACACAATTTCAATGTCATCCAATTGATATAGCCTTCTCTACCGTCATTTCTTTTCCCCCATTACAAACAGGAAATATCTGTTAATGAAAGATTTGAGAAAAGAACTTCACATGTGAATAAGGGATCCGCAAGACAGAAAATCAAATCATACATATATTATATAAAAATAGAGCAAGCAAAAGAACAAGACAAATTTAATACTATTAACACTAAATATATATATAAAGCCCTCCGGTCCCCCAAGATAACTGTCACAGAAATGCTATAAAATTTGTACATAGTAGGATGATATATGGCTTGAAAATGTGTTATGTAAGTGGGAGGTATTTCTCACCTTGCAAGCCGGTTTTATAGCGTTGAGGTAGGCTCAACCCAAATTTTAAGATGGTATCAAAGTGTTTCCAAGATCCATTGGGTCACTTGCAATCAGGTCACACTCCAAATATCCAACCCTCGGCATGAGTGATTTGTGTTAAGAGTCTCACATTGGATGAGATATGGCTTGAAAATATGTTTATCAGTAAGAAGCATCTCTCACTTACAAACTGATTTGCAGGGTTGAGTTAAGCTCAACCCAAATTTTAAGAAAATCTATCAATAATAGAAGACATTATCCACCTCTAGGGCATTTTTTATGAACTTCATAGCTATTTGCCTTCATAATTAATATTCTTCATCAAAATGCTAAGGTCATTTCCCTAAACAAGCAACATTACAAGATTTCAACGACAAATTTATGATCTAACATCCTGATAAGCCATAAACACTTCATCCCATCCCACTAAGTTGAATCACAATGTCATGTACCAGCCATATCATTTCAAATAAAATTTGACTCTGTACAATTCAGCCAACCATTTCAATATCAACCCAGAAGAGTAACTGTAAAGAAAGAATATAACTTATAATTTTAAAACCCTTATAATTTTAAGTTGACAAAAGTGCAAAGCCAAACATTAAGAACATGAATTACCAAACAAAAGCACGTTCATTTAAATGCGGATTTAAAACCGCCTACATACCTGGTACGAAGTCCGTGGATAGAATCATCATACTCTAGAACTGAAATCTTCGCATCTTTAAACGTTAAGATGATAGAATCTCGCCTCCTAGAAGCATCACCACCCCCAACGCTCAACACAGCCACGCTTTCAACATTGCCATGCAACCTAAATCACAAGCATAAAACCAGGACCGAGATACCAAATCAACCACTCAATTCATCAAGGAAACCCACAAAACCATAACAAACTAAATTTCCAAAGCCAAAACTACAATTTACTCTCATGAAATTATTCAATTGCATAAAACATCCATTATGATATAAGCGCTCTTTATCAAATCTTACTTTTGGGATAAAAGTTCGCAAACACAAACCATTTCATTTCAAACTTAATTCAGACCATAACCAATTTTGCAAAATCAAGCTCATCTAAAATCAAGTTTTCACTCCCACATCCAAACGCATACCAAATTCACAATGTACTCCATCAAATCGACCAATGGCATGGAAGATAAAAATACCTCTTGAACTTCAAATTCTGAAATCATATAACCTAAGGAGACACCTAACACGACATGGACATTGTGACCCGGGTAATATCCAAAATCTACGACAACGAAGCACCGCACATGTATACTCAACATGCCAAAAGACTAAATTGAGAATTAAAGTTAATATATTCACCTTCTGAAAACAAAGTTGTGATAATGACATTCACAAAAATATTACTAAGACTAAGAGGGATCATTCACAGTGTAATCCTTACAAAAATAATAGTATAATACTAAGATAAGAAAGAAGATGAGTCATTTCTCTTATACCACTAGCATTTAGTGAATCCTATTATAGTGAGCCTAAAAAGATGCTAAGAGGCGTCATTTTGCTATTTGTCTCACAAAAGTAAAAGACCTAATCTAGAGTCAGAAACCCGTAATCTCCTCATCATCATGGAAAAACATAGCCTCTAGTTCTGGTTCATCAAATTAAAAATTAACAACTTCAAGAATACCATGCTCATCTTTGATATTATCTTAGAACATCTTAGTTTATCTTTTAGGATTAGTTTTCAATCTTATCATATCATATCTTATAAATAGAGATATAATACATGTAGTTACCTTATTGCTTTTAAGCCTATACAAAAGAGTCTCCTATGTGCAATTTAAACACACAGTTTCACCCTATTCCTTTTTATTTTCCTCTCACTCAACAACATATACAAAAGCATTTTCTGCTATATTCCACAAATGGATTTTCTCAGGAGAACTTATAGAAATAGATTATAACAATGTACACACCAAAACAATAAATTCTTCCATCAAAAACAAATTTTCAAATATTAGGAATTTCTATTGTTTCTAAAAATACAAATAATTGTTAACTACAAGAATCCCTCATCAAAATGATTAACTGCACAAACTAAATGAACACTAAATTTCCATATAATTCCACAGCACAGTGACTAATTCCACAAACTCTGATTTGTGAATTCCAGAACTGAAAAATTGAATAAAAGAAACAGAGATTAGAAAACCTGTAATGACAAACGAGTTCAAGCGATGCACCAGCGAGACCATCGAGAACACGAGGATCAGCGGACGACTTAGGAGGATCCTGTTGAATACGAACTGTATAAACTTCAAGAATATTAGCGGCAGTGATAATAAGATTAGGAAGCGGAGCAAGGTCGCGAGACTGTGGGACCCAATCGGAATCGATATCATCGTCGTCGTTGGGTTGAATAGGAGGAATGCGAGGTGTGGAATCGGAGCGAGAGTGAGTGAGGAAACCGGAGGCGCAGTTTTGGATTCCGGTTGGCCATTGCATCATTTTATATGCTGCGAAACTCATGCTGGATTTTTTGAAGTTTGTTTCGTGATTGATGAACTTTTGGAGTTAAAGTGTTAAACCCTTCAATGAATGAAATTAGGGTTTGGGTTTTGAGTTTGGCGGGAGGGAGTGAGTGATGAAACTGTGATTCTCTCTCTCTCTCTCTACTGAAATTGGCTTGGGATAAAAATGATTAAGTCTGTGTTTGGTTTTCAAAGGAAAGGAGAAGGAAGGAAAGAGGATAGAAAAATGGGACTATGTTTAGGTTGTTTGGTTGGAATAAAAGATGGAGAAACGAAATGTAAAAATTTACTCTTCCATTGTTTGGTAGGGTAGAAAATAAGAAGAAAAAAATTAGTATTGAATTGAAATGACATTAAATAACGAAAAGTAAGGGCAAAGTTGAGAAAATGAAAAATATTGTGGTTTTTCACACTTTTTTCAATTTTCTTGCTCTTGTGTTATGGTGTGGATCATAAATGGGTAACTTTTCCTTGCTCTTGTGTTATACAGCTAAAGATCTAAAGGATTGAAAATTTTTAGAAAAGAGTTGTTTTCAGTATTTTATGCTAATTTTCTACTTTCTTCCCCTATTCTAAACAATGTGTAAATATAAATGTGCTTGTACTGTTTAATTTGATTAATGAAAAATATTAAGAAGTACTTAAAAGTACTTATTAATCAATGAAACCTAGAAATAATTTATCTTAAAAATTATGTATTCAATTCATAAAAATTAAGTTATTTTCTTAAAGATAACATTTTTAGTTTAGAATTTTTAATATATGTTCATATGGTACATATAAGCAAGATATTTTTATTAAAATAATATATTATGTCATATAATATAACATAATAGATAATAATAAAAAAAATATTTAATTTAACAATATCGATATTTATATGTTAAATTAAATCTTACAGATAAATGTATATTATATCAATTTAAATTAATGAATACATGTTTTTTTTTTAAATATGTGGTTACATGTTTATAATTTATAAGAGCAACACATTTTGTGCTTGTGCAATTAAGATATCTAGATGAATGGAAAAATATATATGGTAGCTTTGGTCCAAGTAAGAGTAACTACTAAATGAGTTACTTTCTCACAGCCTTGAATAGCACTCTCTCTGAGGTCACTTTAATATAAAAAATATATATTTTAAAATAAATATCATTTTTAAATCAACTTTAATTCTTCTTTTTTTTCTAATTAAAGAACACTTTTTATTGGTGTGTTTATAATAAAAAAATATACCAATAATTAATAATGATAGTTTCATAGGATAACAATTTTTTTTTTAATTATTGCAATTTTTAATATACGTGCAAAATTCTTAAACATGTTAATTTTTAAATCGGAGAGAATATTATTTTTTTTTTATTGAAACAATAATGTATTGTTGGATAGTACCATTTATTGTATGTGATTATTATAATTTATTATTGGTGTGTGAAGTTACTCCCTAAAAAGTTTGATAATGTTACAAGGGAAGAGAGAGACAACAATTCCAGTCACAAAACTGCTTAAAATTTTGATTTCCAAAATCCTTGTATAAAATGAATGAGAAATGTATAATCTCCAATCAGTGTACAACAGTATTTGACATGGAAATCTAAACTCTAAAGGACATTAATGTATCCACCACTGGTTGATAAACTTGAGTGAAAAGGTATAGTCAATTTTCTCTACAGGAACTTGCAACACCAATGTTCAACAAGGATCATCAATCAACCCTTTATCCCAGCAAATTTCTTAAGATTGTTTCCTGATGACATTCCAATCAATATCTCCATTTGCCTACAAAAAATACAAACCATATTTTATTGTCATTATTAAGAAGTTAGTCGGCCAAAGTGAATAATAATATATACTTCTTATACGACACCGACACATTTATTATGTTTAATTAATTCATTTTCTAAAATTATTATCGGTGTCACTATCCGTGTTGCACAGATAATAACATGATAGAAAATGAAACTTACTGATGTTTTAGCAATCTCTTTGGCTTTTTCATCGTTGAAACCCAATGCAGACAAGACCTTTCGACCTGCCGATTCTTCTTGTGACCAAATTCCTAGAAGTAAATGTGTCACATTTGTTTCGCCTTCTTCACCTACATTTTATATGATAATAATTTTAGTATTACAAAAGAGAAAATATCAAAATTAAACTGAGACTATTAGGAAGCAAGACAAACAGCACCCCTGAAATAATAGAAAATTTCACTCAGCCTCCCCAGAGGTAGGTGCTATGAATACAAAAGAGAATCTAGGCAAGGAGCTGCCAATAACCGATGAATTAGAGGAATGTAAGGGACACTTGGCGTGTGAGGGTAGGTGTGTACAATCAAGGAGATCAGTGCCGTTCACAAAATAGACAGGGTGAATGTGTCATTTAAGCATACCTCAAAGGAGATGAATGCAATTTCTCCTTGTTAGAATGCAACAGCACAAGGGCTCTACTTGAATAAACAACTTAATTAAGCACTTCTAGCCTAAGTGCTTATACGTGTTTATGTATAAACAAATTTTATAACAAAAAATAAAATAAGGTTAAACTATTTCTATATAAGTTTTCCCGAAGAGTTAAACTGAAAACATTTTATGGACATGTCATGCTCATAAGCTCTCCCAGATGATAATTACATTAGGCATTGAGACATAACTTAAGACTCAAGCAGACTATCAACATGACTGAAGCTTAAAAGTTATAAACACGCTAAAGCTGGAAGAATTTGATAAGATTTTCACTTTCTCTTAAGAAGCAAGAAAAGTAAACAGTTTCAAATTAAAATCATTTTAAATATTTCGGCTTTCAGTTTTTATTTTTTCCTAACAAAACAGGCACAGACCAAGATAACAAAACGCTTTTTCTTTTACTTGATAAAACACTGGCAGGGTCACAGGACACCACACTCACATGTAAACACTGAGAACAATTAAAGAAAAGAGGCATGATTGAATGTAACTACATGTGTCGGTGTCGAACGTCTGACAGAGCAATGGCACAAAAATTGAAAACAGGACACTCCCAACAAAAATGTGAATCTAGCTGATCAATTGGGAAAAATGGCAGGGGGTATTACTCGATACATAGACATGTCATCACGTAAAACCATCCATACCTGACTTTAATTTATCGTCAATTGCCCAATCGACGGCTTTCTGAGCTGGTTCGGTCAAAGAAGGACGTACGGGACTGGAGAAGTAATAGTCAGATTTACCAAGTATCTCTATCGTTTGTTCGCGTACTTTGAGATAAGTAATTCCATTAGCTCTTAAGAATTTCGCAGCTTTACTCGTACCTGAAAAGACAACAAAAATTAATCAAATGCTCGACAGCACCAATTAGAAACCAGAGGATAGAGTTATTCAAAATTCAATTAATACAACTGCCTTCAGAATAAATGGGAAGATAAAGAGATCTTTGCATGATTTAAAAAAAATGGCATGATATTTTTCAATTCTTTATTTTTAAAATAATCATCATTGTTTGTGATTCTAGGGCAGAGTTATTTTGAATTCAAACCAATTTGTTGTTTTATCCCCTATATCAGTGTGTATATTTCAAATCCAAACTGATATCCCTTAGTACCTAAGTTAAAATTAAATTCACGATTCAAACTAATTATGACAAAACTTAGATGTAGTTCAATTTCAATGTATGCTATTCAAAATACCTAAAAGTAAATTGCTAATCTTTTAAAGAATTCAAAATACCTAAATGCACAATGCCAATATTCCAAAGTAAATCTTGTAGGGAAAACTATGCAGTTGCTAGAAAACATCAGTGCTTATCTTTCTACATCCACTCTTGGTTCTTACATATAAGCACAAAGCATTTAAATATATTTTGACAAGCACGCATCCATATAGGAACCGAACTTATGACAAATGATGTCAATGAAAAATATCAAATTAACACATAGATGGCGTATGGAAGAGTTTATTAAAGTTGATATTATTGTTATGACAAAAGCACTTGTATAAATATTGGGAAGAGATTGTAAAAAAAAGTTTATATGTGAAGATGCCCATAATCTGTTTCCGAGTTATTTTAATAAACTACTCATACATAGCTTATGGAAACAACTTATGTAAATTTTCCTCCAACGCAATATTAAGAATGCAAAAAACTGTACCCAAATGCAAATAGCTTATTAAATTAGGCATTTATAAAATAAACTCTTATGTGTGACAACCACTTATTGCATAACAACGAAGTTCAATTTTAAATTAACATAACACAAACCACATATTGCATAACAGCTTAGCCAAGCGCTCTCTTGGACAAGTTCAATGGGAGAAGCACTTATTTCAAGCCAAAAGAGAAATACATTTTGCTATTATAATTTGAAAATTAAAATAAAAGAAACCAATAGCCATTGCAACAAACCTTCAATTAAAATCCCCATGAGAAGTGCCTCAGTTCCTATGTTAGGATACTTAAGCTTCCTTGCTTCCAATTCCGCCATTGCATATGACTTTATAGCCCTTGCCGACCAACTTAAACCGAACAAAAAAAACAGAACAAAATGAAGGGAACATGTCATCTATCTAACCACAGAACAAAGCAGCCCAATTACATGAATGAATTATTGAGTAGTAAACCTTCAATTTGGTCCTTAGACTATCATTATCTCTCCTATTTGGTTCTAAACTATAAAAATGTAATAAATAGTCCCTAAAGTATCATCAAACAATCAAGTTGCTCCCCAAACTTTCATTCTCACTTCTATCGTAAAAGCAAATGAGTGACTAACTTAGTATGTGTTTGGCTGTACGGCAATAAAAATTGATTTTGAATGAGTTGATTTTAGTTAAAAGCGAGTTAAATGTAAAGTGATTTATGTTTGAATATATTCACGTAAAAGTAAATTTAACAATAAATTTAAGTGTAAAATTCACGTTTGGACTCTAAGCTACAAATTCTAGCTTCGAGTTAGAATTAACTGTGGAGTCAAAACCAATTCTACTCAATAGCACCCAAATATGTCAATCAATTTTACATTTTTAGAATTGATTTTAACTCCAAAAATGGAACCAAACATGAACTTAAAGAATTGAGAATAATTTAAGGAGACTAATAATTATACCAAATACAAAATTACAAATAGTAGGGACCAAATTGAAGGTTTACACACGGCTGAGTGCATGTTTAGTTCCACGCTTAGACAAGCCAAATTCAATTTTGGAGATATCGAGTAGAATGATATCGAGTAGAATTAATTTTGCCTCCATAACCGAGTCTAACTTGAAGCTACCATTTGTAGATTTTGAGGCCAAACTTGACTGAAGTTTATTATTCAAATCACTTTTCCTTGAATATATTCAAACATAAACCACTTTACATTAAAGACACTTTTAACTAAAATCAATTTTACACAATCAATTCAATTCATCATCAATGATAAAAACATGAACAAGCAAAAAACTCACTTTGGATTTGGGGTTTTCTTAGGTTCACCAGATTG
Organism: Cicer pinnatifidum; assembly: GCA_037974775.1. Classification (NCBI taxonomy): domain Eukaryota; kingdom Viridiplantae; phylum Streptophyta; class Magnoliopsida; order Fabales; family Fabaceae; genus Cicer; species Cicer pinnatifidum. The sequence goes on from JBBPBR010000002.1 coordinate 25,864,081, forward strand.
TGAATTCCTACAAAACAAAAAAACAAACAAAAAAGTCAGAAACTTTAAACAAATTAGAATCAACCCATAGCAAAATTGAAGAGAACAATGAACTTACGGAGCAGTGGGGAGACTAAACGACACCGTTGCTGAAGTTGCACGGCAATTTGTAATGGAAAAGGAACGAGTTGATGAAATGGGTCGTTGGAAAGTGAGTTTGGTTCCATAGAGAGAGGTGAGAGAGAGAGTGCATAATTGGTGATTGTTGTTTGAATGGGGAAAGAGTGTGTTGTTGGGTTTGAGTAGAAGAGAGTAAGAAGAGAAAGTGGGAATGGAAGCCATTGAAGAGAGAGAGAGAGAGAGAGAGAGAAGAGAGAGAGAGGTTTTGAGAATATTGATGGAGGGTGGGGTTGGATTAATTGAATGAATTTGTAGTGTGCACACTTTCATCTTCTTTTATGTTTTGTTGCTTATTTGATGAAATTGTAAAAATATTCACAGGTTTTTATATTTAAATTTAATTGTAATTTTAATTTCTTTATTTTAACTTATTTACGAAAATAGTCTCTCTATTTTAAAAGTCTACAATTTAGTTTTTTTTTTTAATGTTTTAACTAAAAAGTAATTCGTCAAATATTTTAAACAACGTGATATGATACGATAATCTAAATTAATTAACACTCATAAAATTAAAATAAAATGTACTAAAAATTTAATTTTCAACTTTAAATTATTTTTT
>JBBPBR010000002.1:25865197-25907171 GCA_037974775.1 Cicer pinnatifidum
CTTGAGGTTTTGAATTTCACATAAAAGATAAGGAAAAGTAATCAATGAGTAAAAAAAATGTAATTTTTAAGTATTTTGTAAGATGAAGTATTTAGATGATAAAAAAAAGAAAAAGAAAAGTACTTAGATATTTTTACTTGATTCTTATTTATTTATGATATTGAAATTTAATTTTTTAGTAAATAATTATTTTAATTTTTAAAATTTTTAGAATTGATTTATTTAATTATTATTTAAATTAAGAAATGACAATTTAGTATACTAACTTACTGTGCATAAGATTTGATGAAGGTGTGAAAAGCTCACCAAACAAGGTATGATGATAATATTAAATATAATCGCAAGGTTAGAAAAGTAATTGTAATATAAAATTAGTGTAATTCTTGTATTTATGTATTTATAACAAGAAGCATTATTGAATTGAAAATAGGCTTAATTGCACTTTTAGTCCCCCTATTATAGGTGAAAATTGAAAGTAGTCCCCCCATTTTGTTTGTCCCCAGTTTTAGTCCCCTAAATAGAATTTGATTCCAAATCATGATGAGTTGTCATTTTTTAATGACGTATCAATAAAAGGGTGACGTGGCAGACACTTATGTGGAATAAACTCATTATTATATTATTTTTGATTAAAAAATATAATTTATATTTTTAAAAACCATTATTATAATTATGATAATATTTTTAAAAATACAATTTAATTATTAAAATTAAATTAAAAGAAAAAACACCTAAAATCATGAACCCTAAACAAATCAAAATCAAAATCAAAAGAACCCTAAAATCATGAACTAGAACTAGAAACCTAAAATAAAATGAACCGTAAAAGGGTTTACAGATCAGCTTGCAATCATCCATTTCTTGTGGGTTTTTTAGGTTTTTTGCTTTTCTTGTACAGACCGCGTTTTTGGAGGGCGAAACTGTTGTTTCTGATAGAGATGATAGCTATTTTGTGAGAGGATATTCGAAACGTAGGAGTGATATAGAAGAGAGTGGTATTGAAGAAGAAAGTTTGGTGGGTGAGAAAGATGACAGGACTGAGGAAGATCGTGTTGGGGAGTCCGGAGGAGCACAACAATTCGAAATGGGCTAAACAAGGATTAATAAGAGACTTTGACACCACATCACAACCCAAAACCTTAAGGCATTAGGTGTATGAGTCATTCTCCTTATATATCCAATACAACCACCATTCCTGGTCAATGTGGGACTAAAGACTCATAATTGAATACCCAACAATCTCCCCCTCAATTATGAGTTCCCACCACTAGACTTGATCCACTTGATCACCGAGTCCAGTCCTTTATTGACCACTTGACCACTAGACTGATCCACTTGATCCGAGTCCTTTTTGGTCCACCGCTAGACTTGATCCACTTGATCCAAGTCCTTAATTTTGCTCCCCCGTCAAGCCGAACCCGACTCTGATACCACTTGTTGGGGAGAAACCGGAGGAGCACAACAATTCGGAATGGGCTAAACAAGGATTAATAAGAGACTTATACACCACATTTCAACCCAAAACCTTAAGGCATTAGGTGTATGAGTCATTCTCCTTATATATCCAATACAGCCACCATTCCTGATCAATGTGGGACTAACAACTCATAATTGAATACTCAACAGATCGTGGTTTGCTTTATGACTCTATGTTGGATGACGAACACGTCTGAAGTTGTTTCAAGTGACGATGAAGCTATTGAGAAACAGTATGTCATGGTTCAAAATGTAAATGATCATATTTTTGAAAATGAGGATGGGAAAGCTTTGGGAGGCAAGTTTGATTCTTTTAAGGAAGGTGACGCAGATTGTTCACCCAGTTCATCTTGGAAACAGGTGGAGAACAACAGTGATGAGGATGACTCTGAGGATTCGGGATCTGATAAGGCAGAGAGTTCTTCGCCGGATGCTTCCATGGCTGACATCATTCCAATGCTTGATGAGCTCCACCCACAGGTGGAGAAAATGAAAGAAAGTTTTAGTTCTAGTTCATGATTTTAGGGTTCATTTTTGGGTTATTTTGATTTTAATTTGTTTAGGGTTTATAATTTTAGGTGTTTTTTCTTTTAATTTAATTTTAATAATTAAATTATATTTTTAAAAATATTGTCACAATTATAATAATGATTTTTAAAAATATAAATTATATTTTTTAATCAGAAATATTATAATAATGAGTTTATTCCACATAAGCTTCTATCACGTCACCCTTTTATTGACACGTCATTAAAAAAAATGACAATTCATCATGATTTGGACTCAAATTTTGTTTAGGGGACTAAAACTGGGGACAAACAAAATGGGGGGACTACTTTCAATTTTCACCTATAATAGGGGGACTAAAAATGCAATTAAGCCTTGAAAATATGAATCACTTAAGTCAATTTTTTACATTTTGCATTACAATGTTTTTTTTTATGGATGCATTACCACCGTTAACTATTTTATGTTTGTTTTGATGCAACACAAGATTTTTTAAGTCAATATGTACGTTTTTTATTAATTTTTTATAGATATTCACAAAAGAAATATTTTAATTGAGAAAATAAACTGATTAATATTTTTAATTTTAAAATTAAAATTAAATTGTTGTTTAGTAAATTTGAGAGAAAGAATAGCTATCATGCTTCTGAATGCTTCTGGGTGAACTGATGCCGAGGGAAACAAATGAAGAGAACTTATGAGACGTGAAAATCGATAATGTAGAAACAACAACAAAATTATGATCGTCGACGGCGAAGAACTAAGATTTCAAGAAAAAATAGAGCAGAAACAACAAGGAAAACTATGATTGACATCGGCAAGGAACTATTATTTCAAGAAGAAGAAAAATCGAGGAACTCAAGATTTGATCGCAAAAAACAGAAAAATCTGATTTGGAGCGCAACCTAATTTGATACCATGTCAAACTCAAATTTTCTGATTTGTTAACTGTGTCATTTTCATTGGAGAATTCTCTTTTTGTTACTTACATAATAACATGAGTCTTACTATAACGGCTAACTAATTAATTGTAAGAATAATTACATCATTACATAATTACAAATATCATCAAATTTGCACAATTACTCATTACAAAACTGTCAATTCTATTGACACTCCTAACTAGTACTTATAAGTCCAAGTCCACGGGGCATTTTCTTGGAACTCAAGTCTTCAACATCCTTGAGATTGTAAAAATGGGGGGCTAACTCCAACAACCACTCGGGCTTTATTTCCGTGACCTGTCTCATATATTCCTTGGTGGTGAGGACTAGTTCATGGTACAAAACACATCTAGGAACGACCTCTGCCAGCCCCGAACTAGGATGTATGTGAACAATCTGTTGATGTTTAACCATTCGATAAGTACCATTCTTTTGCAGCCGTGCTGAGTTTGGGAAAAATCCAGATGTTATTGATTTCTTGATGGCATCCAAATCATTGAAATTTGAAGTAAGTTCAATCTCGACCCTCTCCAATAGACCTGCAAGCTGGTCACGGATATCCCTAGCACGTTTCATACTCCTTACCTGAATATAATTCTCATAACACCATTGTGTTGAATAATTGTTCTCCTTCCACGAATTGTAGACCTTTAGATGAGCAATGTGATCACCAACATTTCCGGCGTGAAAATTCATTCGTGCATTGTCTGCATGTACTTGTTTATCCTTCGGACGGTAGAATATTGAGTTGCCAACAGATAGCATAGCAGCAATGGAGAGGATCTCGTCGGAACACTTGTACTTTTCTGAAGCAACTATCATTTTTGACAACTTAGGATCAAGTGGGAACTCCGCCATCCGTCTGCCTACCTTAGTTAACTTGCCGTCCACATTTAAAGCACTCAATGAAATTAAAAGCTCTAATGCTTTCATGATGGAATCAGTTGGTGGAGGATCCATGAACTCAAACTGCAACAACTTCTCAATCTCAATACCAAGACTAAATAAAGTTAACACTACATTTGCAAGGGTAGTTCTTTGTATTTCAGGTGCAGTGTTATCATCCAATTCATTTTGAAAACTGTATGCAGTATACAATCGGAAGCACTTACCAGGACCTGTTCTTCCTGAACGACCAGCTCTTTGCATTGCTGAAGCTTTTGAGATGGGAGTTACTAATAAAGACTCCATTCCAGTCTTTGGATTATAACATTTCATCTTACAGAATCCTGGATCAACGACATACTTGATCCCATCGATTGTCAATGACGTTTCTGCAATATTGGTGGCAAGGACAACCTTTCGAGCACCTTGAGGTGTCGGTTCAAATATTCTAGCTTGCAGTTCAGTTGGCAAGTTTGCATATATAGGGCATATAATTAACTCAGCTATTTTAGTCCCCAAACCTCTCATCCGACGCTTCAAGATTTCTTCTGCTGTTTCAATTTCTTCTTGACCAGTAAAGAATACCAATATATCTCCTGCAGGTTGAGTGGCGTGTATCTGAAGCGTCGTGACAATAGCAGCATCCATGTAATCAGCTTCTGGTGCTTTGGTAAAGTGTATTTCAACTGGATACCGTCTCCCTGGAATTTTGAATATTGGAGCTAAATCAAAATAGTTACTGAACTTCTCTGCATCAAGAGTAGCACTTGATATCAACAACTTAAGATCAGGTCGGGCACGAGCAACATCCTTTACTAATCCAAACAAAACATCAGTTGAAAGTGTTCTTTCATGGGCCTCATCCACCATCACAACACTATAACTTTCCAGATCAGGCTGAACAAGGAATTCCCTCAACAACATTCCATCCGTCATATATTTCAAAACAGTCTTCTCGGACGTGCAATCCTCGAAACGTATGGAATAACCAACCTCGTGTCCTAGTTTAACCCCCATTTCTTGAGAAACTCGGGCAGCAACACTCATAGCAGCAACACGCCGTGGCTGAGTACACGCAATCATTTTTCCATGCTTTGTGTAACCTGCTTCGTGTAGATATTGGGGAATTTGCGTAGTTTTTCCAGAACCAGTTTCACCAACAATGACAATTACTTGGTGATCATGAACAGCTTGAAGTAATTCATCTCGGAAAGAATAAATGGGGAGCTTTTTCCTCTCCTCCTGAAGTGCATCTAAAACTGACCTAGCTCTAGATTTTTCCAATTGGATTTCTTCTTCATGATCGAACTTATCGCCATCCATCATGGCTGCCTTGATAAAATCAATATGATCCTCAAACACAAACTGATAATCATCAGGGACTTTTTTTGAACCAAATTTCAGCTTTGCCTTTCTAATTTGATGTTCCTCCCAACCCTCTTCTTTTTCGGCATTTGGATCACTATAACGCTCCATAGCCACAGAAAACCTCTTTTCTTGATTAACACCACCTAGTCGGTCATCATAAGCTTCTGGCATTTTATACTCATTGTCTCCACTCTCTAACCCCTTCTTATTTACAAGCAAGTCGTATATCTCTTTCTTGTGCTTGAGATCACAATGTTCTGCTTCTGAAAGCTTCGCTCCTTCAAATAGATATTGCTCATCTTCAATATCATCTCTGAGTTCTTGTAATTTCTTTTGCTCTCTTTTCGTCAAGTACTCTTGTCTTGACACCTTTCTCAAATGAGATATTTCTTTTGACTCTGATTCATTGTCTTCGTTAGGGGAACTCTCCTTTTCCTTAACTTGAAATTCTGTTCTACTTCTCTTCCTGTCTTCCATGATATTTGACCTAAAAATAGAACCACATACGTTAACAACAATATTTTGAAATTTAATGATGATGATAACTCCACTCTATTTCAACTTTAAACATGTTGCATTAAATTAAAGGACAAAATTTAGGTGCATTTCTTTAGTTGTTATTCGTATGGTTCATAACTTAAAATACACTTTTTGTGATCATAATAACAAACTTTAAGAATATTATGAATTTGAAGAAATCTTATGAACCATACGGAAAGCACATAAGAAAGCGTAACTAAGTCTTCTCCTAAATTAAATTAAAATGACTCTGGATGAAAAATAAATAAAGAGACCCTAGGGAAATTTTTCTAAATTTTAGCCTATAAAATGGATCTACGAATAGTTCAGTCGCAGAAAAACACACAACACCACATAAAAAAACTCCAATCACAATCTATATACTCAACTTTTCTTGTTCCCAATTCATCCATATACCTAATTGTTTAGAATAAACCACAATTTTAGTCTCTGAATGAATAGGAAGTTATCACTTTGGTTCAAAACTCAATCAAGAACCTATTTAGTCCTCAAATCATCAAGACTTATCCCTGACTGAGTCAAAACCTAAATTAGTAATAGAATCATCAAAATTTCGGTCAATTTAATTCCTGACATGATAATTGAATAACTAATTTGAGTTTTTAGCCAAAGTTGATGAAAAATATCACAAGTATTATTATTAACAACGCGAAAAAAAAAAAAAACTGAAGCAGAAAAAAAAAAGAGAAATAGGGAGAAAGCGAGGAAGTCAAACCGTGAACGGATGGAGGAATACGGTGGTCGAAGGCTGGCGGCGACGGAGGTGTGGCGCGACTGCTTACGAGCGAAAGTTTAGGATTTGAGTGAAAATAAAAATAATAATTAGTAACTTGTTCGTTCAATTCCTTCTATAGTAAAACAAAGATGCTGAATTTATTATAATTATAAAACTGAATCTTTTTTAATTTAGTGTATCATTTAGATTCAGATTTTATTTGACAATATGAAGATTATTTGGTCTGTAACGATCACGGAACGGATTTACTAACTTTTGCGCGCGAAACATTCATATGAAGCCGCGTGACAATTTTATAATTTTGAAAATAAATAAAAACAAGACATTAACAAGAAACCCAGTTTGGTTCTATCCAAATTATTTTGTATAAAATTTCTTAAAATTTGAGTTCGACCTTATGCAACTTCGTAAAATTAATTTGAAAAAGTAAAAAGTGCATTTTTTTTTATAAATTATATTATTATTTATCAATGTAAGATTTGATTTTTCTCAAAATATTATCGTATCCAACACTATTTAGTTTGATGCATGTATATAAATGATAGATGGCTCGACTAGACAGGTTTTAATATCATGTAAGACTTAATATTAAGTCTAACTCATTCTTACAAAATCGGTATGTAGAGAGACTATTAAATCTGTCAAAACGGATATGTAGAGAGACTATTAAGTCGAACTGCGTATTTAGAGAGACTATTAAGTCGAACTGCGTATTTTTTTGATATGTAGAGAGACTATTAAGTCGAACTGCGTATTTAGAGAGACTATTAAGTCGAACTGCGTATTTAGAGAGACTATTAAATCTGTCAAAACGGATATGTAGAGAGACTATTAAGTCGAACTGCGTATTTTTTTGATATGGATCAAAAAATTATGTTTTAATATGGACTAAAACGATACTATGGCTCTAAGCGGGTAGCTTCCACATTTTTCTTAATATTTTTGTTTATTTTTAAAAAAATTTGTTTTGCAACTATTTTAATTTGAAAAAGAAAAATTCATGCACATTTTTTTTCAGTAATACTATAAATATGTCAATATTTTTTTTAAACTGGTTATGAGAGTTGTGGGTTATGTAAGACCCGTAATTTTAAATCATAAGTTATACAATTTTAGGGTAATTTATGTTAAATTGTTTAGGCTTTTAACCCAGTTTTCGGTATTTAGTGAGTTAAATGCCAAAAATATATTTTTTGGAAATTTGATTAAAATTATTTGTCGAAGAATAATTTATTTAGGTTTCGAAGAATATAATTATGGGCAGTTTTGTTCAAAATATCTCAGGTTGCCGAAAAGTGTATTTGACAATTGAGTTGCGACGAGAGTATATATTTTTATCAAAATAGTTGGAGATGTGAGCGAAAGGATGGATGTGAGAGTTGTTAGATATTTATTGGTTTAGGTTTAATTATTATATATATATTATATATTATTATTATTAGTAATATATATATATATATATATATATATATATATATATATATATATTTGTGTGGAGGGAAAAGGGGAGAAAATAGAAAGAAAAGAAATATAAAGGAAGGAAAAAGGGAGAGAAAGAAACAAAACATTTCCATCTTCTCCTTCCTCTACCGCGACATTTCCTCTTCTCCCCCTTTTCTTCTTCCATTGGTTTTGCTTCCTTTTTCTTTCTTTGGCTTCAAGAATAGAAACCTAAGGCTTAAGGGGTAAGAAAGCAAAGATTTCTCAGCTTCATACTTCCTCGTTGTTTCGAAAACGAAGAAAAACGGTATTAGGGATTCAAACACAAACCTTCCCGTTTCACCTAGATCTAAACTTCTTTTCGTGAAGAGATAGAAGGGAAAGTTGCTCACTACCACGCTACGGTGCTAGGGGACTAACTTTGAAAGCGGCGTTACGAGCGGAGATTTTACCGGATTTGCTCGCGGTACTGTAATCGCACGTTACAGCTAACGTGAAGGTAAGGGCTCCTTCCAAACTTTTAGTTTGCATTTAGGGACTTACTTGTGGTTGTGTGGAAAAGAATTTGTTAGGGTTGAAGCGTTGATTTGGGGAAAAATGAATTAATGCTTTATGGGTGAAATTCTAATGTGGGGTTTTGGTGATATTGATGAATGTTTTATGGAAAATGAATTTACCTCATTTATGTATGATTTTGAGTAAATGAAATTTGTTGTGTTTGAGTGATGGATTGTGTTGATTTGTGTCGTCGTATTCGACGTGTTCATAATTGGTAATTATAGAATTTGAGATGTGTTTTGTGTTGTTTGTGTGGAAAATGATTTGGTGTGAATTACGGATTGAATGTGCAAGTATGTTTGAGTTGTTTTGTGCGGAATTTGAAAACTATTAAGTGAAACGAGTATTAAGAATGGGGAATCTCTTAATGTCTTGATTACTTAATGTGAGTTTTGTGAAAATCGTTAAGTTAAATGAGTATTAAGAATGGGGAATCTCTTAATGACTTATTTACTTAATGTTGTTTTGAAAATCGTTTAAGTTAACTGGGCGTTAAGAATGGGGAATCTCTTAATGTCTTGGTTACTTAATGTTGTTTTGAAAATCGTTTAAGTTAACTGGGCGTTAAGAATGAGGAATCTCTTAATGTCTTGGTTACTTAATGTTGTTTTGAAAATCGTTTAAGTTAATTGGGCGTTAAGAATGGGGAATCTCTTAATGTCTTGTTTACTTAATGTTTGTTTTGGAAAACCGTTTAAGTTAAAAGAGTATTAAGAATGAGGAATCTCTTAATATTTCTGTTTGCTTAATGTTTTGTTTTGAAAATCATTAAGTTAAATGAATGTTAAGAATGGGGAATCTCTTAATATCTGCGTTTACTTAATGTCGTCGTGAAAATGATTTTGTGGAGAAATGAATTGTTGTGTTTTGGCGTGAATTGTGTAATAAATTTGTGAATACGTTTGAGTTCGTTCTGTGTGGAATTTGAAAACCATTAGAGTTAAACGAGTATTAAGAATGGGGAATCTCTTAATGTCTTGTTTACTTAATATGTGTTTGTTTGTGAAAATCGTTTAAGTTAAATGAGTATTAAGAATGGGGAATCTCTTAATGTCTCGTTTACTTAATGTTTGTTTTGAAAATCGTCTAAGTTAAATAAGTATTAAGAATGGGGAATCTCTTAATGTCTTGTTTACTTAATGTTTGTTTTGGTAAATCGTGTTGACCCGTGATAGGTGGCACCTTGGTAAACGGTACGGGCCCGTGATAGGCAGTACGTTTATGGTTTACGCTTTTTAGTAATTCGTGCAGACCCGTGATAGGTGGCACCTCGGTAAATAGTACTGACCCGTGATAGGTGGTACGTTTACGATTTACGTTTCTTGGTAAATTGTGTTTGTCTGTGAGAGACTGCACAGGTGTTTGTCCGTGAGAGACTATACCCTGGTAAATTGTGTTTGTCCGTGAGAGACTACGCCCTGGTGAATTGTGTTTGTCCGTGAGAGACTGCACAGGTGTTTGTCTGTGAGAGACTGCACATGTGTTTGTCCATGAGAGACTACACCCTGGTAAATTGTGAATTGTTGGTTCATTTTGCCTGTGTGGGGATTGTCGCGTCAAGATGATTCCATGTGGTTTGTTGGTTCATCTTGTCCGTGTGGGTATTGTGTTATAAGTGTTAAGTGTTATGTTTTGGAATTTGGTGATAGCATGTTTGATTGCAATACTATTTCGAAACTCATGATGTTGTAGTAATTGTGTTATAAGTGTTAAGTGTTATGTTTTGCAATTTGGTGATAGCATGTTTAATTTCGGTATTGTGTTATAAGTGTTAAGTGTTATGTTTTGGAATTTGGTGATAGCATGTTTGATTGCAATACTATTTCGAAACTCATGATGTTGTAGTAATTGTGTTATAAGTGTTAAGTGTTATGTTGTGGAATTTGGTGATAGCATGTTTGATTGCGAAACTATTTTGAAGCCCAATTTGTCGTGGTGATCGCGTTGGAATTGCTAAGTGTTAAGATTTGGGATTATATATGAATGTGATTGAGTTAGTTTATGTATTTTTGGAAGATTACGCAGGGAAATCGATTGCCCCAATCGATTGGATCAGTTACAGGGACTTCTCTGAATTGATCAAATCGATTTGTCAAATCGATTTTGTAATTTGTCCTTCAAAACCCTTTAAGAATAACAGTTAGAGTTACAAATTATTTCACTATTGTTAGTAAAAATGGGAATGTGCACGATGAAGTTATTTTGATGGATCAGTTGATCTACATTTTAACTTTTTCTTTATGTTTGGTTAACAAATATCTTCATTCTATTGTTAGTATCTCATTTTATAAATTATTTGTTATTAAAATGCTGATCAAACCCATGTTGTTATACGACAAGATGATTCTATTAAATGGAAGGGCAAACTCATAGAGAATCAAACATACATCATCCATAACTTTTCAGTTTTTCCAAGTACTTTCCAGTTCAAATATTGCCTCCATGAATTCAAAATTGTTTTTAATTCTGCTACTTTTGAAGAAGAGTTTGATCTCCCTGAAATCCCACTGACTCATTCTGGTTTTTAGCATCATTTGGAATGGATAGAACCCTCCTAACAACTTAATTGGTAATACTATCATTTCTTTTTTATTCTTTTTTTTAATTGAATAATATATATATATATATATATATATATATGTTTTATATTTTTCGTGTTTCAATGAATAACTTATCTTTTTTATTTATAGATATTATTGGGGTAACAGATGATGTCATTTCTTCAACTTCAACATCATCAACAAAAAAAACTTGTGTCACCGTCAAAATCAAAGATCTCGGGTAATAACAATATTTACATTTTAATTAATATACTAAACAAAGCATGTTTTAAATGATATTATTCATTTGATCAGTGGAAGCATCCTTACTTGATCCCTATGAGAGGCTTATGGTACACAATTTCTCAATTATGTTAATGCTTACCCCAACTCTGGTTCCATCATTACAATCTTCCACCATGCACGAGTCAAGCCTCCACAAGGTATTATTAATTCAACACAAATACTAATTGTTTAATGAAATATTTTGTTTGTTACAATTTACTTAAATGTAGTTGTTAATTAATTAGTTCTACATGACAGGAAACAACGGGCACACAATCACTAATGCATAGAGTTGAACTAAACTTCTTATCAATGAAAACATGCACCAAATCAAGGAATTCAGAAATCAGTAAGTTAACTAACTCTTTACAAGTGTCATCCAAATGTTGCAGTTATGATTTAGCCTAATTAGAGGTCAAATGATTTTAATGATGTCGACCACTCATCCACAATTAGCAGGTTTATTTATAAGTAATATTTTTTCTATTAAGTAGTCAATTTTCAACGAATGCAGGTTACCTGCAATAGATGATATAGATAGCTACATACAGACAACCAACCTCAAACTCATATCACATCTTCATCTCAATACACTTTACAAGAGAAGTTTATGTACAATGCTCAAGTTAAAACTCTTCACCAAATCAAGGCTATTGGACATGTAACTATAATTTCATAACACTATTTTTACGTAGATATATACATTATTTAATTGTTACAAATTTTTTAATTACAACATGGTTTTTTGGAAATGATTGGTGTCCTTGTGGCAACTTTGTCAAATGTTGTGCAAGACAAATTCGGTTGGTTTTATCTTGGTTGCACTAATTGCACAGTCAAAGCTAAAGAAGAGATTACAAATTATCAATGTAAATGTGGTGTTCAGGTTGACGAACCAATTTCAATGTATATCAAACTTTAATAGATGGTGTTTTTTTATATTTTAGAAGTATGTAATTTCATTTGTTCTTCATAATTCAAAATATGTTGTCAAATCAAAGTAAAACTAAATCATTACAATTTTCTAGCTTATAGGCATATGGAATAAAGTAGAAATAATTGGTATATTATTAAGGGCTAGTGTTACTATATGAGAGATTTTCCCTTAACTGTCATATAAGTATATCAATTTGTTCCGAAACTAAAAGCAAATATCCTATGAGAGTAGTTCAATATTCAACCATAATTTATCAGAATTTATAAATCAATATTACAGTCCTTATATCAAACACTTATTGGTATCAATACTAACAACATAAAACAGGTACAAAATGATCATTGAAGTTTTCCACGACAATTGCTTTTGTAACTTCCTTATGTGGGACCAACATTGTGCTTCACTACTTGGAATTTCAGCACTTCAAATGAGGAAGAATATGATTGAGGCATGTATATAATGTTTAGTCCAAGTAACTTCATAGTTTGGATATTTATTGTTTACCACATAATATGACATAACTCAATTACCTGAAACATGTTAAAGGCTGGTGATACTGACATATGGATATATCCATCAGAACTTTAAGACATAATGGGACCACTCTAGCTTTTCGTGTAAAACTACAACCATCTTCAAAACAGTATTCTGTTAATAAGTCATGAAGTGTTGTTGCGCTTATTGCTACAATTAAGGAACAATTTCAAATTGAAGAGGTATTCAAACCATATATTGGCTTATTGTATCTTCTAATTGTAATAAATTATATATATAAAAAACTGCACAACTTAAATTAGTAGAAGTCCATTTTTCAGAATACATCTAAAGGAGAACCGAGTCGTGAACTTTTAGTCAAGAAATACTATTTGATATTGTAAGTATATCTACACGACTCTCTATAAGTGCATCATTTTGATAAATACATTCTGATTTCATAAATCTTTATGACAATAATCTAAAGAATTCCTACAAATTTTATGAAATATGTAGCGATCATTATCATTGATTGGTGAAAACGGTAATGAAAATGTTCAGTCAACTACACCGGTTAAAAGACCTCCAACTGATGACCAACAAGATCATGGGGATAACGATGCAATTGCAAGTGTCCAGCTATCATCATCAAAACGACTCAAGAATATCAAATATGAATAGGAACTACAGTGAAATTATATAGTAGAAAGTAGATGATGACATCAATTATGTTAAAAACTATTATTATATGTTGTAATCCTAAGGTCTAATTATGTTTTGGTCTCATGAAGTCTGAATCATGGGATATATATTCTCAAGTCATGTATTGTTGTAAACACTAAACACAAGTACACTTTTTGGTTAAATGTTATTATTATAGAATGGATGTTTAACTGATTAATGTCTTTAAGAACAGTAATCTGGAAAATGTTGATATGTTGTTTATTGAAAAAATATAAACTCAATGAAACTTTCATACTTTATAAATAATATATTATATTTTATTTTATAAACCAAACTGGTTCGTTTATTTTATAGAAATAATGACAATTAATATCAAATAATAATGACAATTCAGTATAGTACGGTTCTCAAAATCGATTCCCCGATAAATTATTTTCTTTAATTATTCAATATGAAGACTTAAAAAATATACACAACTATAGACATTGAAAACATCTAAATGATCAACATAACCTATAAGTTTAGATCACCACTCAATTAATCAACTTTTCAATTAGTTAAAAGGTGTTGCTCAATTATTTTGTAATTAAATATTGTACTTTAGACTAATCTATTGAGTATTCCATCATGAATATGCCACATTAATGATTTACCATAATATACATAAATCTAATTAAACAAATGTGCTTAGTTTTATAGTAAAGAATACAATTAGCAATTATTTTTTTGTCGATTTTTGTAATAAAAAGACAATTTTCAATCATTATTATTTTGCTGAGATAGATCGTCAAATAACATTAAACATGTTATACAAATAATATACTATAGAGAATGTAGTCCAACCATTAAAAGTTAAAATATGTTAACTCTATTTCTCATATTTTGTTATCTTATCAATCAATCAAAATATAATTGAAATTACTTCATAAGATCATACTAATTAACATACATCACTACAAGAATTTCTCTATTTTGTGGCTAATTTTATAAATATTTTGTGGCCGAATAAAACCCTCACAAATTTGTGACCGAAAAAGCCCTCACAAAAGCTAAAATTGAAATTGATCATTTTTTGTGGCTGAAAAAACCCTCACAAATTTTTAAATATTTAACTGGATTGTGGCTGCCTAAGCCCTCACAAAATCACAATGTTGTGATTTTGTGAGGGCTTTTACAGCCACAAAGGATTAATTTTGTAAGGGCCAAATCTGTCACAAATGCTTGAAAAGACCAGTGAGTTTGTGGCGGCCTATACCGTCACAATGGATTGGGCACGTGGCGTTTGTGGCTGCAAAGGCCACCACAAAAGACGCCCAAATCCAGCTGGATTTTGTGGCCGCTCAGGCCGTCACAAGTGTCATTACCGTTGCCTTTACTGGCGGCAAAGGCCGCCACAAATATGCATATATCCGTTGCCCTTTCTGACGGGCCAGGCCGCCACAAAATTCATGTAGCCGTTGGCATTGTGGCTGCTTTGGCCGCCACAAATGCTCAACGCCAATCCTATATATATTTCCCACCTCCTACTTCATTTTTCACATCCAACTTCTCTCTAAAACTTCATTATCACTATACTCTCCTTCTTCTCTCTACACAAAATTACTCTTCATTTAAAATTTGGTAAGTATATAAATTATATTATATATGTAAATTTTTTATTTTATATTTTAATTTGATATAGCTAATTAATGTTATTGATTTTTATTTTTGTAGTGGTTGCTAATTATTTCGAAGACTTGCAAGCATCGTACGTGAGTGAAAGCTTGAAGTCAGACGCTACTCGGCATCAAGTTAGTATTTTATATATTTTAAAATATAGATTAGTAATATATATATTTAGATTAGTTTTATAAATTTATTTTTAAAAAAATAGGAATGATGTTGGTTTTAATATATTTAGATTAGTTTTAAAGTTTCAAACCACGGTTAAAATATATTGGTTTTAATATAATTATTATTTAAAAAAACATTATTAAAATTGATGATATTATTATTTTTTGTTATAAATAAGTCTTGATTATTAGTCTTGATTTTTAAAAAAACATCATAATTGACATATATATTTGTATAATGATATAGTGTCGATTAATAATTGATTATATTATTTACAAATTAATTAATATATAATCCCCTAATTGACATATATATCAAAGTTGTTGATTTTAAAAAAACATTATTAAAATTTATCATATTAATTATTATTTTTTGTTATAAGTATTAATATTTTATTATATTATTTATAATTTATTATAAGTATTGATATTTTATTATATTATTGTTATGTTATTATATTATTTATAATTTATTATAAGTATTGATATTTTATTATATTATTGTTATAAGTATTGATTTTTGTTATAAGTATTGATATTGTATAATGTTTATTTAATTAATATTTCTTTGTTAGTATTGATATTTTTTGATAGTATTGATATATATATATATATAATTTAAAATTTTATTTCGATATATATTTTATTATTGTATTGATAATAATATATTATATTGTGTGCAAATGCATGCTCCCCTAATTGACATATAAATATGTCAAAATTTATATTAATGCTTTTGAAAAATAAAGCAATTAATATATATATATATATATATATATATATATATATATATATATATAAAGCAACTATGGATTTAGACCGTAGTTGGATGTACGATAGGAATTTTCCTAGAAGAAAGGGTCTTAAACAACGTTTTGCTAACAAGGTCGAAGACTTTCTCAATTTTGCGAGAGTGCAAAAAATTGTCCAAGATGAAGGGGGAATGAAATGTCCGTGTTGTTTATGTCGATGTAGACGGTTTAAAAGTGAAGATGAAATAAGAGTGCATTTGTATGCAGACGGATTTATGCCTAACTACAGGATTTGGACTAATCATGGAGAAGAGTCTCCGGTCGCGCCTAATACTAGTACATCTTTGGAGAATTATAACATAGGTCCTTCAAGTAGTACTAACATGTTAGGTATAGATTATTGTAACTATCAACACTTTGAGGCGATGAATGATATGATCTCGGATGTTGTTGGGGTTAATTTGTCATTCAATGAAGATCAATATGATGATACCGATGGACTTCCCAATGAAGAAGCTCAGAGATTTTATGGTCTTTTGAAAGAGACAAATAAACCATTATTTGAAGGTTCTTCAAACTCAAAGTTATCAATATGTATTAGACTGTTAGGTCTAAAGTCTCAATTTCATGTTCCTGATTTAGCTTTGGATTTGATGACTAAAATGATGCTAGACGCAACACCTGTTAGAGATGGTTTGCCGCAAAGTTATTACGATGCGAAACGGTTAGTGTCAAAGTTAGGATTAGGTGTCAAGAGGATTGATTGTTGTGTTAAAGGTTGCATGTTGTATTATGATAATGAATTTGGTATGGATGATGCAAACTTAGTTGAATGCAAGTTTTGTCAAGAACCAAGGTATCACCGAAGGAATAACTCAAGGGTAAGTAGGGGAAAATCAATTCCAAGGAAATCAATGTTTTACCTCCTTATTGTATCAAGATTGCAAAGATTGTTTGCATCAATACAAACTGCAGGAAAGATGACGTGGCATAATGAGAATAGAAGAAATTCAGGCGAGTTGCAACATCCGTCTGATGGTCAGGCATGGAAACACTTTGATCAAATACATCCTGATTTTGCGTCAGATCCACGCAATGTAAGACTTGGATTATCCTCAGATGGATTTACGCCTTACATACAAGCATCGTCTACTCCTTATTCTTGTTGGCCGGTTATTGTTACTCCTTACAATCTTCCTCCTGATATGTGTATGTCTAAACCTTATATGTTCTTAGCTGTTGTGATACCAGATCCTTCTAATCCTACAACTGGTATTGATATTTATTTACATCCTTTGATTGACGATTTGAAGAGGTTGTGGAATGGTGTCTTGACATATGATATCGCTCGGAGAGAAAATTTTATGATGAGAGCTACATTGATGTGGACCATTAATGATTTCCCCGCTTATGGGATGTTGTCAGGATGGGGCACCCATGGTAAACTAGCTTGTCCTATTTGTATGGAAGATACGAAAGCATTTACTTTAAAATTTGGTGGGAAGGCATCGTGGTTTGACTCGCATCGTAGGTTTTTACCTGCTGATCATGCATTTAGAAGGAACAAAGCTGCATTTATGAAGGGATATGCAGAAAGTCTAGGATCCCCGATGAAATTGACATCAGAACAAGTTTGGAATAAAGTAAATGATATGCCAAAGGTACATGTTGTTAATGGTGTGGCTTGTAAACCATAAGGTTACGGACAATGGCACAATTGGACAAAAAGATGTATTTTTTGGGATCTACCGTAATGGAAAGATAATCTTTTGAGACATAATCTCGATGTTATGCATATTGAGAAAAATTTCTTTGACAACATCTTTAATAATGTGATGAATGTGAAAGGGAAAACAAAAGATAATGACAAAGGGTATATATTGCAAACGACCAGATTTGTTGTTGGTGGAACAAAACGGCAAGACCCTAAAACCTCGTGCGAATTACACTTTATCTAATGATGAAGCCAAATCTGTTTATCGTTGGATCAAAGAGCTGAAGACGCCTGACGGTTATTGTTCGAATTTAACAAGATGTGCTGATGTGGAAAATGGGAGGATGCATGGGATGAAAAGTCATGATTGTCATATATTTTTAGAGTGTTTACTTCCTATTGCCTTTAGTGCTTTACCGACACATGTATTGAACCCACTTATTGAAGTGAGTCAATATTTCAAGAATTTGTGTTCTTCAACACTCATTGATAAAGATCTGATCAAGATGGAAAATGACATTCCGATCATTCTATGTAAGTTGGAGAAAGTATTTCCTCCTGGGTTTTTTTATTCGATGGAGCATCTCTCAGTGCATCTTGCAAGTGAAGCTAGGCTTGGTGGACCAGTTCAGTATAGATGGATGTATCCATTTGAAAGGTGATATATATATACATACATCTCTTTAATTAATTTCAATATACTTCAACTTATATACATCTCTTTGTATATTATAGGTTCATGGGTTATTCAAAACGGTCGGTGAAAAACAAAGTTAGAGTTGAGGGATCAATTTGTTCATCTTACCTACACCGTGAAACAACACACTTTTGTTCTCATTATTTCAACAATGAAACATTGTCACCAGTTAACGGAAGAAACGCTACTGATAGTGTTATACGTCATCCACATGCTTTATTAGTTTTTTGCTTGTCTAATCATCATGCTGGTAGGGATTTTCCGATTTTCTGGTCAAGCGACAAAGTATTTAATGCGGCACATGTTCATGTTTTGATTAACTGTACTGAAGTTAAACCATACATTGAGTACGTTTCAAATTCCTCTCCGATCTTATTAAATAACTATATTTTATTATATGATTAAATTGATATTCACCATATATATGGTCATCGATCAGGGCATTTTTAAATACGGGACAATCATCTGATGATATACACTCAAATTTCCCATTATGGTTTCAACAACAAGTGCATCTGGAAGAACAAACTCCTATCAACATACACTTAAGGCACTTATCTATGGGCCCGAGTAGAAGTTTCAAAGAATAGCACACCTATTACATAAATGGATACAAATTTCACACTGAATCTTGGACTAAAGGAAAAGAAACAATTAACAGTGGAGTTTGTATGAAGAGTGTCTCTGATAGGGGTGTAGTAGAAGATTTCTATGGCATAATTGAGCATATTTATGAAATTGACTACACGTTCCTAGATTATGCGAAAAAAGTGGTGTTGTTTTACTGTAAGTGGTTTGATCCATCTAGCAGAGGAACTAAAATCAATTTCATATCCAATACTGTAGACATTCGAATGAGCAAAAGATATCCACGGTTTGATCTATTTGCCATGGCCCATAATGTAAGACAAGTGTATTATGTTCCTTATCCATCAACTGTGAGAAGCAAGCAAGGTTGGTGTGCTCCAATCAAAACAAGACCAACGAGTGGAATAGAAGAAGTTGAAGCAGGTCAAAATGAAGAAGTTACATTTCAAATGGATGAAATGTCAAATTTAGATCATGTGATTGGATATGAGACTATTAGTCAACTTTGTCATGAGTCACACATTGGAGAAGAAGTTGATGAACAAGAAATAAATGAATTAGAGAACGAAGAAGACAATATTGACTCATCAAATGAATATACTGATGATGAATTAGATGACCCAGACGAAGACAATTAATTAATTAGGCATTATATATATATTTGTATGGATATGTATAATATTATATATTGTAATGTGAAATGAACGACAATATATATATTTGTATGGATATGGATAATATTATATACATTTATATTTTATATATATTTCTTTATTTATGTGAGTGTTAAAATTTATTTATGTATATTTCATTCTTATAATGTATATTTCTTTATTTCATTATTATTTACATATAATTAATCTTATGTTAATTGTACATACACACATATATTATATTATATATATATATATATATATATATATATATATATATATATATATATATATATATATATATATATATATATATATATATATATATATATATATATATATGGATATGGAACGTGTATATATATATATATATATATAGACATGGCTTCAGGGGGAGTAGGAGGATCAGGAGGATCAGGAGGACCAGGAACGGCGGCAATACAAGGAATATCCAAAACATCACGTGGTAAGAAAAAAGTTGATAGACCACGTGTTGTTAATGACCCATCTCTCATGCTGATGCCGACCATTGGTACTAGTGGTGGAGCTATTCCTTTATATCCGGAGGTCCCAGTAGAGCCTTATACGTTAGAAGAAATCATGGAACCCGTATGTGTTGATTGCTACAACCGCATTGTCATAATTCGAGAAGGAGATGAGTATGTAAACTATGATTGTTAAATATTTTATTATTATTGCATATCATGTTACATTATTTTATTAATTAATTTTTATATTTAATTTGCATGTAAATTTTGAAGATATCTTCCTTTTAAACCATCTGCAATGGCAATTGCTGAAGTCATACAAGAGAAATACAAAAAGCCATGGTTGTCTTGGGGTGAGATTAAAGAGGATAAGACACCTCAATTTAGAGAAGTTGATCAGTTTCTACATGTTTCAGCAACAACAATATTTTCATAATTATCAGTATGCTCCATCATCTTCACATCCTCAACCAGATCATCAAACTGCATACCGACCGACTATGCCAACAGCTGGGTTGATCAGACCAGATTTAAATCAACCTCATCCAGCTAGGGCTCCTCCTTCGACTACTGGTATTGCCATTGAAGATGAAATTCAATTTCAAAGCATGATGTCTCCTCCAACACAAATGCATAATACTTTTGAAGGACTTCTTTCGTCGGGTATGAATGCAGGAAATAATGATGGTGGGAGTGGAGCTGATCAGACGAATTATTATGAGGATTGATGTGATCATTTGAAGAATTTCATAATTTATTTTTGGGTTGTATGACATTATTAATGTGTGTTTAATTAATTTCCACTTTGTAAGACATTATTTGTTAATTTTGGGTTTGTAAGACATTAATTGTTAATTTTGGAATGCATGTTTTATTTGATTTTATCATGATTGCTATAGCTAGCTTTAATTATTATTAATATTATGCTTTTATATATAATATTTATTTTAATTTTAATATTTAATATTTAATTTTAATATTTAATATTTAATTTTAATTTTATTTAAATTTTAATTTAATTTTAATTTAATTTTAATTTTAATTATAATTTACATTAATTTAAATTAATGTTTAATTATAATTATAATTATTAATTTAAATATTTAAATATTTAAATATTTTATTATTAATAATTTAAATATATTTTTATTCATTTAAATATTTTATAATTAATATTTTATTATTTAAATTAATCTTTAATGTAATTATTAATCTTTATTTTTAATTTAAATATTTTATTTTAAATTTTTAATTATATTAAGATTAGTTTATTATATATATATATATATATTAAATTTAATTTATAATTACATTATGTTTCAAATTTAATTTAATTATAATTTAAATTTTAATATTATAATTATATTAATTTATTATATATAATATTATAATAAACTATTAATTTTGAAATAAAAATAAATTAATAATTACGTTGGCATTTGTGGCGGCCAAAAGCCCTCACAAAGGTGCAGTCAGCAGGTATTTGTGACGGCCAAAAGCCCTCACAAAATCCAGTCAGCATTCCTTTGTGGCGGCCAAAAACCCTCACAAAAGTCTGATCAGGCAAATTCAGTCTGTCCTTTGTGGCGGCCTAATAACTTTAAGTACAACTTTAAGTACAACTAATATATTAGTTTGGTAATTATCGACAACAGTAATTAACTTCATTTATTTTGTTCTATTTATCATAAAAAAATACTTAATTAAATAAAAATATATAAACGACGCACCACTCAAACACAACTGATTTCATTTACTCAAAATCATACATAAATGAGTTAAATTCATTTACCACGAAACATTCATCAATATCACCAAAACCCCACATTAGAATTTCACCCATAAAAGCATTAAATTCATTTTCCCCAAATCAACACTTCAACCCTAACCAAATTCTTTTTCACACAACCACAGAAAAGTCCCTTAATGCAAACTAAAAGTTTGGAATGAGCCTTTACCTTCACGTTAGCTTTAACGTGCGATTACGGTACCGCGAGTAAATCCGGTAAAATCTCCGCTCGCAACGTCGCTTCCAAAGTTGGTTCCCTAGCACTGTAGCGTGGTAGTGAGCAACTTTCCCTTCTATCTCTTCGCAAAACGAAGCTTAGATCTAGATGAAACGGGGAGATTTGTGTTTGACGGTTTTGAAATCCCTAACTCCATTTTCGAATCCGGGAAGAAGGAAGAAGCTGGGAATTTGATATTTCTCACCCACTAAGCCTTGGGTTTCTTTTCTGGAACTAAAAGGGAAGCAAAGAAAGCAAAAATGAATAAAAATGGAGGAAGGAGGAAGATGAGCGCGAGGCAGAGAGAGAGGAAAAATGCTTTTCTGTTTTCTTTTGGTTTTCCTTTCTTCCTTTTTTCTTCCTTTCTATTTCTTTCCTTTTTCCTTCCTTTCCTTTTCTTTCTATATATATATATACATATATATTAATTATAATTAACAAATATCTCAAAATCTTTAGATATTTATTAAAATTACCATATCACCCATCACTTCCTAAACCACTTTTTGTTAAAAATATCTACTCTCGTCGCAACTCAATTGACAGATGCAATTTTTAGCAGTCCAAGATATTTTTAACGAAACTCTCTAGAATTAAATTCTTGGTAAAAGATCCACCGCAGTTAATTTAATTTATTTATCGACGGATAATTTTAATCGAGCATCAATATAACTTTTTGGTTCTTTAAACTCCCAAAATATTAATAACTTTGGCTAAAAAGCCTCCGAGTTCAATACCAAAATACACTAAAATACATAAAGTATGCTTAAAAATTATGGGTCTTACAATTTTTCTCAAAATATTATTGTATCCAACACTATTTAGTTTGATGTCTGTATATATATGAGAGATGGCTCGACTAGACAGGTTTTAATATCATGTAAGACTTAATATTAAGTCTAACTCATTCTTACAAAATCGGTATGTAGAGAGACTATTAAATCTGTCAAAACGAATTATATGACCTGTTTAAGGTTGACTATAACGCACTGCTTATTTTTTTGATATAGATTAAAAAATTATGTTTTAATATGGATTAAAACGATACTATGACTCTAAGCGGGTAGCTTCCACATTTTTCTTAATATTTTTGTTTATTTTTTTTTTTAAAAAAAATCGTTTGCAACTATTTTAATTTGAAAAAGAAAAATTCATGCACATTTTTTTTTCAGTAATACTATAAATATGTCAATATTTTTTTTAAACTGGTTATGAGAGTTGTAGGTTACTTATTGCCCATACGACTTAAGCTCTATGTTTTAGCGAGTTGACAGACAAATCCATTTTGGTTAGCTCAATTTTTACAGCTTTAATAACCACCCACCATTTTATAAACCTTTTGACATACAATATTTCTCTTAGCAAAAGGGTCGACGCTCGCAATCAAAATTCCAAAATATGAATATTGATTAGGTTTGGTGAGTTGCAAGAACAACATAGAGTCACTATATCTAAAGGTGATACACCGATTATATTGTTGATTTTATGTGAAAAAACTTTTTAAGAGTATGGAAATTGACTGATTCACGAAATTATATTTTATTATGATATTAAAAAAAATTAAAACAAAGTTTCAAATAAAAAATTAATTTGAATAATTTATCTTATTTTAAATATTTCATCTATTTATTACAATTTTTTTTATAATATTTAAAAAAAAAAAGCTATTTTGATAAATTATTCATTAAAATTATTTTTGAAAAATAATTTTAAAAAAATATAATTTTTATTGTGTTAAAATTTATAATTTTAATGAAAAAGTGATTCTTATATATGAAGAAAAAGTAGTTTGTTTGTTAAAATAATAAGAACGTACGTAATGTTGAGATTTAATTTATTTTTAAAAGTGTATTTTGATATTGAATAATAATACAGTTAACAAACCCTAATCTATATAAAAACCCCAAGCGAATTTGCATTTGTTTATAACATATTACAATCCTTCTCCCTGGGTCTGTTTTTAGGGTTTGAAGCAGAACAGCAAAGATGAATGTACAATCAGCCAAATGTATGACTCCGTCGCCGGTGGTCCTCTCCGACGATCTAATAGCTGAGCTTCTTTCCTTACTATCCGTGAAATGTCTTTTACGATTGAGGTGCGTGAGTAAGTCTTGGAGATCCCTCATCTCCGATCCCGTGTTCGTGAAATTGCATCTCAAGAGATCATCAACACGGAAGCTCTTCACACTAATGAAGCCGCATCTAACACCAGAATTTGTCGACGACTGTCACCTAAGTGAAGGATATTGCGTTCTATACCCCACACTTTCCGTTGATTCTTACTACTTATGGAATGGAAATGACTGCGTTCATATAGCAGGTTCCTGCAATGGATTGATCTGTTTGATGGGTTATTCTTCCACCTGTGCAGAATACTTGTTCTGGTTCCGTATATTGAACCCAACCACAAGGACACTGTCTCAAAAAATTGGGTATTTTCGCGATTCTG
Source organism: Cicer pinnatifidum (assembly GCA_037974775.1). Lineage (NCBI taxonomy): Eukaryota > Viridiplantae > Streptophyta > Magnoliopsida > Fabales > Fabaceae > Cicer > Cicer pinnatifidum. Next base: position 25,889,751 of record JBBPBR010000002.1, read on the forward strand.
CCTATTTCAACTTCGAGTTTGGATATGACAATTCAACTGACACTTATAAGGTGGTCGCATCTGAATTTTATCGCACAAATAATCTCACAAGCAGAGTAAGAATTGGGTGATAATGTTTGGAGAGATATTGAAAGTTTTCCACTGTATAATAGAGCATTTAATAATAGAGGTGAGTATTTGAATGGAACTCTTAACTGGTTGGCAATTGACAATAATTTAACAATTGAGAAGTTTCGTATTGTTTCGCTTGATTTGGGGACTGAGAAATACAACCAGTACATGCTGCCTCGTGGTGTTGATGAAATGCTGCCTCACATGCCAACTCTTCGGGTGTTGGGGGATTGCCTTTGTTTTACTTATTCTCCCAACAACATCAATTTTGTTATATGGAAGATGCAAATATTTGGGGTGGAAGAGTCTTGGGTCCAATTTCTTAAAATTAGTTACCAGACTCACCATTCTGTTATTGATATGGAGCCGTTATTTCTTTTTGAGGATATCCTGATACTTATGAGTCATATATGCCGATTAATTTTCTATAATCGGAGAGATGATACGTTAGAGGAAATAAAGACTATTAATATTTTCGATAATAGAACTTCCTATTATGTACACCTTGGAATGGCCAAGGATTATGTTGAAAGTTTAGTTTCAATTTTTTGAAAGTAAGTTTCCCTTTCACTGTTTATTTTCTCCATAATTATGAATTGTATCTATATTAATTTTTTTTTATTGTGTTTTTGAATGGCACTCTTTTTGATTTAATGAATTTGTTTCGGTTTGTATTATTATTAATTAACTGAATCTTTTTTAATGTAGTGTATCGTTTAGATTCAGATTTTATTTGACAATATGAAGATTAACGATCACGGAGCGGAGAGAAGAATAAGGATCGGATTTACTAACTTTTGCGCGCGAAACACTGATATGAATGAAGCTGCGTGACAATATTATTATTTTGAAAATAAATAAAACCAGGCCATTAACAAGAAATCCAGCTTGATTAAATCCAAATTATTATTTTGTATAAAATTTCTTAAAATTTGGGTTCAACCTTATGCAACACCGTAAAATCAATTTGAAAAGTGAAAAGTGCTCAACGTAGGATTTGATTTTTCTCAAAATAATATCACATCCAACACCATTAGGTTTGATGGGTGTATATAAATGGTGGGTGCCTCGACTAGATAGATTCTTATATCATTTAAGACTTAATATTAAGTCCGACTCATTCTTACAAAATTAATATGTAGAGTGAAGACTACTAAATCTGTCAAAACGGGTTACATGACTTATTTAAGGTTGACTCTAATGGATTGTGTACTTTTTTGAGTCGGGCTAAAAAATTAATGTTTCAACATGGACTAAAACGATACTGTGGCCCTAAGCGGGTAGCCTGCACATTTTTTTTAAAAAAAATTCGTTTGCGACTATTTTAATTTGAAAAACAAAAATTAATGCCCGTTTTTGTTTTTTTAGTAATACTATAAATATGTTAATATTTTTTTTAAACTGGTTAGGTAGGCTTTGGGTTACTTACTGTCCATACGACTTAGACCCGAATTTTTTTTTAAGTTTCAATTTATGTTTATAAAAAATCTGCATTGGGTCACAAAAAAAAAATGCAACACCGGACAATAACACCTCAAAAGAAACTTGGAAAATAACAGTTAGAGTTACAAATTACTTCACTATTGTTAGTAAAAACAGGAATGTGCACGATGAAGTTATTTTGATTGATCAACAAATCTACATTTTAACTTTTTCTTTATGTTTGGTTAACAAATATCTTCATTCTATTGTTAGTATCTCATTTTAAAAAAAATTTGTTATTAAAAGGCTGATCAAACCCATGTTGTTATACAACAAGATGATTCTATTAAATGGAAGGGCAAACTCATAGAGAATCAAACATACATCATCCATAACTTTTCAGTTTTTCCAAGTACTTTCCAATTCAAATATTGCCTCCATGAATTCAAAATTGTTTTCAATTCTGCTACTTTTGAAGAAGAGATTGATCTCCCTGAAATCCCACCGACTCATTCTGGTTTTTAGCACCATTTGGAATGGATAGAACCCTCCTAACAACTTAATTGGTAATACTATCATTTCTTTTTTTTAATTGAATAATATATATATATATATATATATATATATATATATATATATATATATATATATATATATATATATATATATATATATGTGTGTGTGTGTGTGTGTGTGTGTGTGTTTTTTATATTTTTCGTGTTTCAATGGATAACTTATCTTTTTTATTTATAGATATTATTGGAGTAATGGATGATGTCATTTCTTCAACTTCAACATCATCAACAAAAAAAAAACTTGTTTCACCGTCAAAATCAAAGATATCGGGTAACAACAATATTTATATTTTAATTAATATACTAAACAAAGCATGTTTCAAATGATATTGTTCATTTGATCAATGGAAACATCCTTACTTGATCCCTATGAGAGGCTTATGGTACACAATTTCTCAAATATGTTAATGCTTACCCAACTCTGATCCCATCATTATAATCTTCCACCATGCACGAGTCAAGCCTCCAGAAGGTATTATTAATTCAACACAAATACTAATTGTTTAATGAAAGATTTTGTTTGTTATAATTTACTTAAATGTAGTTGTTAATTAATTAGTTCTATATGACTGGAAACAACGGGAACACAATCATTAATGCATGGAGTGGAACTAAACTTCTTATCAATGAAAACACGCACCAAATCAAGGAATTCAGAAATCAATAAGTTGACTAACTCTTTACAAGTGTCTTCCAAATGTTGCAGTTATAATTTAGCCTAATTAGAGGTCAGACGATTTTAATGATGTCGACCACTCATCTTCAGTCAACAGGTTTATTTATAAGTAATATTATTTCTATTAAGTAGTCAATTTTCAATGAATGCAGGTTACCTGCAATAGATGATATAGATAACTACATACAGACAACCAACCACAAACTCATATCAAATCTTCATCTCAATACACTTTACAAGAGAATTTAATGTACAATGCTCAAGCTAAAACTCTTCACCAAATCAAGGCTATTGGACATGTAACTATAATTTCATAACACTATTTTTACGTAGATATATACATTATTTAATTGTTACAAATTTTTTAATTACAACATGGTTTTTCAGAAATGATTGGTGTCCATATGGCAACTTTGTCAAATGTTGTGCAAGACAAAATCGATTGGTTTTATCTTGGTTGCACTAATTGCACAGTCAAAGCTAAATAATAGATTACAAATTATCAATGTAAATGTGGTGTTCAGGTTGACGAACCAATTTCAATGTATATCAAACTTAAATAGACGGTGTTTTTTTTTTTTTTTTTTTTATATTTTAGAAGTATGTAATTTCATTTGTTCTTCATAATTCAAAATATGTTGTCCAATCAAAGTAAAACTAAATCATTACAATTTTCTAACTTATAGGCATATGGAATAAAGTAGAAATAATTGGTATATTATTAAGGGTTAGTCTTACTATATGAAAGGTTTTCCCTTAACTGTCATATAAGTATATCAATTTGTTCCGAAACTAAAAGCAAATATCCCATAAGAGTAGTTCAATATTCAATCATAATTTATCAGAATTTATAAATCAATATTACAGTCCTTATATCAAACACTTATTGGTATCAATACTAACAACATAAAACAGGTACAAAATGATCATTGAAGTTTTCCACGACAATTGCTTTTGTAACTTCCTTATGTGGCACCAGCATTGTACTTCACTACTTGGAATTTCAGCACTTCAAATGAGGAAGAATATGATTGAGGCATGTATATAATGTTTAGTCCAAGTAACTTCATAGTTTGGATATTTATTGTTTACCACATAATATGACATAACTCAATTACCTGAAACATGTTAAAGGCTGGTGATACTAACATAAGGATATATCCATCAGAACTTTAAGACATAATGGGGACCACTCTAGCTTTTTGTGTAAAACTACAATCATCTTCAAAACAATATTCTGTTAATAAGTCATGAAGTGTTGTTGCACTTATTGCTACAATTAAGGAACAATTTCAAATTGAAGAGGTATTCAAACCACATATTGGCTTATTGTATCTTCTAATTGTAATAAATTATATATATAAAAAACTGCACAACTTAAATTAGTAGAAGTCCATTTTTCAGAATACATCTAAAGGAGAACCGAGTCGTGAACTTTTTAGTCAAGAAATACTATTTGACAGTGTAAGTATATCTACACGACTCTCTATAAGTGCATCATTTTGATAAATACATTCTGATTTCATAAATCTTTATGACAATAATCTAAAGAATTTCTACAAATTTTATGAAATATGTAGCGATCATTATCATTGACTGGTGAAAACGATAATGAAAATGTTCAGTCAACTACATCGGTTAAAAGACCTCCAACTGATGACCAACAAGATCATGGGGATAACGATGCAATTGCAAGTGTATAGCTATCATCATCAAAACGACTCAAGAATATCAAATATGAATAGGAACTACAGTGAAATTATATAGTAGAAAGTAGATGATGACATCAATTATGTTAAAAACTATTATTATATGTTGTAATCCTAAGGTCTAATTATGTTTTGGTCTCATGAAGTCTGAATCATGGGATATATATTCTCCAGTCATGTATTGTTGTAAACACTAAACATAAGTACACTTTTTGGTTCAATGTTATTATTATAGAATGGATGTTTAACTGATTAATGTCTTTAAGAACAGTAATATGGAAAATGTTGATATGTTGTTTATTGAAAAATTATAAACTCAGTGAAACTTTCATACTTTATAAATAATATATTATATTTTATTTTATAAACCAAACTGGTTCGTTTATTTTATAGAAAATCAAGTCATATTTTATTTTTTTTTAACAATTAATATCAACCAATAATGACAATTCAGTACAGTACGATTTCCAAAATCAATTCCCCGATAAATTATTTTCTTTAATTATTCAATATGAGGACTTAAAAAAATATACATTATAGACATTGAAAACATCTAAATGATCAATATAACCTATAAATTTAGATCACCACTCAGTTAATCAACTTTTCAATTAGTTAAAAGGTGTTGCTCAACTATTTTGTAATTATATATTTTACTTTAGACTAATCTATTGAGTATTCCATCATGAATATGCCACATTAATGATTTACCATAATATACATAAATCTAATTAAACAAATGTGCTTAGTTTTATAGTAAAGAATACAATTAGCAATTATTTTTTTATCGATTTTTGCAATAAAAAGACAATTTTCAATCATTATTATTTTGCTGAGATAGATCGTCAAATAACATTAAACATGTTATACAAAGAATATACTATAGAGAATGTAGTCCAACCCTTAAAAGTTAAAATATGTTAACTCTATTTCTCACATTTTGTTATCTAATCAATCAATCAAAATATAATTGAAATTACATCATAAGATCATATTAATTAACATAGATATTATGTTTACAAGGCTTTGGTGCAAATTATGACCTTTGATGCAGATTATGTTACAAAGCTTTGGTGCAAATTACGACCCTTAATACAAAAAAAAAAAATACAAGAAATGAGGTTTTCTTTCGACATTACAAAAGTTATTGATGATACGTTACTAATTTAACATCAATATCCAACCTACAACGATTGATAATGTATGGATGACATAGATTTCTTTACATGTAGAATATATTTTAGTGAACTCTTATTTATTATTATATGTCTTAACCAATAGCATTCAAATTCTATTATTACGATGGATTCATTGTAATTTGCATGCCCATTGTCTTCAAAAATTGTTAAATTAGCTCTCATAACCACAACCACATCATAAATTATTTTGTTGTCATGTTAATAACTTTAAGTACAACTAATATATTAGTTTGGTAATTAATTACTACAATAATTAACTTTATTTATTTTGTTCTATTTATCATAAAAAAAATACTTAATTAAATAAAAATACATAAAAGACACCACTCGTGCGATATCATGGGTATTATACTAGTTATTTTGAAAATAAATAAAAACAGGACATTAACAAGAAACCCAATTTGGTTCAATCCAAATTATTTTGTATAAAATTTCTTAAAATTTGGGTTTGATCTTATGCAACTTAGTAAAATCAATTTGAAAAGTGAAAAGTGCATCTTTTTATAAATTATATTTTATTTTATTTTATCAATGTAGGATTTGATTTTTCTCAAAATACTATCATATCCAACACTATTAGGTTTGATGCGTGTATGGTGGGTGGCTCGACCAGACATGTTTTGATATCATGTAAGACTTAATATTAAGTCTAACTCATTCTTACAAAATCGGTATGTAGAGTGAAGACTATTAGATATGTCAAAACGGGTTACATGACCCGTTTATGGTTGACCCTAACGGACTGCGTACTTTTTTGATTCGGATCAAAAAATTATGTTTTAATATGGACTAAAATGATACTATGGCTCTAAGCGGGTAGCTTGCACATTTTTCTTAATATTTTTGTTTATTTTTTGAAAATTTATTTTGCAATTATTTTAATTTGAAAAAGAAAATTCATGCACGTTTTTTTTGTCTAGTAATATTATAAATATGTCAATATTTTTTTAAACTGGTTATGCAGGTTGTGGGTTACTTAGTGCCCATACGACTTAAGCTCTACGTTTTAGGGAGTTGACGGACCGATCCATGTTGGTTAGCTCAATTTTTACCGCTCTAATAACTACCCACCACTTTATAAATCTTTTGACATACCATATTTCTCTTAGCAAAAGGGTCGATGTTCGTTATCAAAATTTCAAAATATAAATATTGATTAAGTTTGGTGAGTTGCAAGAACAACATAGAGTCACCGTATCTAAAGGCGATACACCGATTACGTTGTTGATTTTATGTGAAAAAACTTTTTAAGAGTATAAAAATTGATTGATTCACGAAATTATATTTTATTATAATATTTTTAAAACAAAGTTTCAAATAAAAAATTAATTTAAATAATTTATCTTATTTTAAATAATTTATCTATTTATTACAATTATTTTTATTATAAAATTTAAATAAAAAAAAAAACAATTTTGATAAATTATTCATTAAAATAATAGGAGCGTACGTAATGTTGAGATTTAATTTATTTTTAAAATAGTATGTAAAAGTGTATTTTGATATCGAATAATAATACAGTTAGCACACCCTAATTTATATAAAAGCACACGCGAATTTGCAATTATTTATAACATATTACAATCCTTCTCCCTGGGGTCTGTTTTTAGGGTTTGAAGCAGAACGAGATGAACGTACAAACAGCCACAAGTATGACTCCGTCTCCGGTGGTCCTCTCCGACGATCTAATAGCTGAGCTTCTTTCCTTACTATCCGTGAAATCTCTTTTACGATTGAAGTGCGTGAGTAAGTCTTGGAGATCCCTCATCTCCGATCCCGTGTTCGTGAAATGGCATATCAAGAGATCATCAACACAGAAGCTCTTCACACTAATGAAGACGCAGAAATTATCAGAATTTGACGACGGCGGTTACCGAAATGAAGGGTATTGCATTCTATACCCCACACTTTCCGTTGATTCTTACTACATATGGAATGACAAGGAGTGCTCTTATATAGCAGGTTCCTGCAATGGATTGATCTGTTTGACAGGTTATTCTTCCACCTATGCATATAAAGAATACTGGCTCCGTTTATGGAACCCAGCCACAAAGAATCTGTCTCAAAAAATTGGGTATTTTCGCGATTCTGCCTATTTCAACTTCAAGTTTGGATATGACAATTCAACTGACACTTATAAGGTGGTCGCGTTTGGATCTTATCTCACAAATATAGTAAGAATTTTCACTTTAGGTGATAATATTTGGAGAGATATTGAAAGTTTTCCAGTTGTAGTTCTGAATAGAGCATATAAGAATAGAGGTGCGTATTTGAATGGAACTCTTAACTGGTTGGCAATTGACAATAATTTTACCTATAGTGTTCTTAAGGATGCTATAACAGTTGAGAAGTTTCGTATTGTTTCGCTTGATTTGGGGACTGAGACATACAACCAGTACATGCTGCCTCGTGGTGTTGATGAAATGCTGCCTCACATGCCATCTCTTGGGGTGTTGGGGGACTGCCTTTGTTTTTCTTATTCTCCTAACAACATCAATTTTGTTATATGGAAGATGCAAAGATTTGGGGTGGAAAAGTCTTGGGTCCAATTTCTTAAAATTAGTTACCAGACTCAGCATCCTCATTTTGATATGGCGCCGTTATTTCTTTTTGAGGATATCCTAATACTTATGAGTCATCAAAACAAATTAATTTTCTATAATTTGAGAGATAATACGACAGAGGAAAGAAACACTGTTACTGTTGCCGATAATGGATATACCTATTATGTACACCTTGAAATAGCCGAGGATTATGTTGAAAGTGTAGCCTCAACTTTTTGAAAGTAAGTTTTCCTTCCATTGTTTATTTTCTCCATAATTATGAATTGTGTGAATATTCATTTTTTTTTATTGCGTTTTTGAATGGCATTCTCTTTGATTTCATGAATTTATTTCGGTTTGTATTATTAATAATTAACTGAATCTTTTTTAATGTAGTGTATCGTTTAGATTCAGATTTTATTTGACAATATGAAGATTATTTGGTCTGTAACGATCACGGAACGGAGTTACTAACTTTTGCGCGCGAATCATTGATAGAAGCCGCGTCACAATTTTATTATTTTGAAAATAAATAAAAACAGGACATTAACAAAAAACTCAGTTTGGTTCTATCCAAATTATTTTGTATAAAATTTCTTAAAATTGGTTTGATCTTATGCAACTCCTTAAAATCAATTTCAAAAGTGAAAAATGCATCTTTTTATAAATTTATCTTATTTTAAATATTTCATCTATTTATTACAATTTTTTTATAATAATTTTTTTTTTAAAAAAAGCTATTTTGATAAATTATTCATTAAAATTATTTTTGAAAAATAATTTTAAAAAATATATAATTTTTATTGTGTTAAAATTTATAATTTTATTGAAGAAGTGATTCTTATATATGAAGAAAAAGTAGTTTGTTAAAATAATAAGAATGTTGAGATTTAATTTATTTTTAAAATACTATGTAAAAGTGTATTTTGATATTGAATAATTAGGGATAACAATGGGTATGATTTGGGTAAGGTACTATAGTACTCGTTCCCATATCCGCAATTTAAAAAAATATCATATCGATTATTCACACGCTTTAACTAAAAAAATCGATAAATAAATGATATTGTTGTGATTAAATTTAAAAATAAATCAAATATGTTAAATCCAATTATAAAATATTATAAACTAAAATATTTTATAACTCAAACATCTCAAATGAACACTCGTTACATACATATTTAAATATCGATAATTATATTTTATGAAGTTGCAAGTCATACGACAATATTATTTGAGATAATTGATACAAAGTTGTAAGTATAATTATAAAATCACGATTAATAAGACATAATTATTAGTTATAAAATCACAATTATTTACCTATTTATTATATTCAGATTCTTAAAAAGTTTACAATAAATCTTTGATAATGTAATTTGAGACTCACGGTCGTTTTAAGGTATCTATTGACTCTCTCATTAGCCTGTCAATGTTCCTTATTAGTTATACTGGTAAATTTGCACAATAGTTCCACGATGTAGGTATGGTCGGGCCTAATATAGTCAGTGGTATACCTGAATCTGCCAATGATGCTCGCATATTCAGTTTGTCTAGCATCTTCACTAGTGTTTTTGAAAAGTTTCACACTTGGGTCATATGATGTGCAAGTAGGTTTAAATTCAAAATATTTGTATTTCTTTAAAATCTTTTCAAACATAGTGAGACTGATCCAAATAAATTATCTTTTTTATCTATAAATATTGATTTCAAGGATTATACTCACTTCTCTGAGGTCTTTTATATCACAGTTGTTACACAATAATTATTTCACTGTAGTTACAACATGAACGTTTAAAGACATATGATAATGCAAATGTCATTTTCAGATTTGTGATAAATACATTTGTCACTTTCATGTAATTGCTTATGAGCTTATTGAAGACCATACAAATACATGTCTAACTTACATACCTTGTTTTCTTGTTCATGAATCACAAAACTTTCAGGTTGTTCCATATAGATTTCTTCTTTTAAGTTGCCATTTAAAGAAATATTTTTGATATCCATTTGGTATACCACCAAATTATGAACAACAACAAGCGAAATTAGTACCCTTATGGATGTAATTATAGTGACTGGTGAAAAGATGTCAAAGAAATCTATATTTCTCTTTGTCAAAAAATTTTGGCTACAAAGTGAGTCTTGAATTTATCATCAATTCAATTGGATTCTAGTTTCTTATTAAAAATACATTTACAATCTATTGATTTGCAACCAACAAACAAGAGACAAGTCTACTAAATGTTAGGTCATGTTAGACTTCAAAAAATCCATCTCATTGTTTATAGCTTTTTTCCAAAGACCTGCATCCAAAGACGACAAAGTTTCTTGAAGATTTGTAGGATCCTCTTCTAAAGTATAGGCTGTATAGTTTGGTTCATATTCTTTAGAAACTCTTTCTCTCTTACTTCTTCGAGGTTATGTTTCTCCTTGTTCATTGCTTTATGTGTTTCTGATAACAGGGACGTGACTTATTATGGTGCCCTCACTATTTCTCAATTTAAAAGGGAATATATTTTCATAGAAGTCAACATCATTTGACTCTATGATCACTTTAGCATTTAGGTCATAAAACATATACACTTTGATGTTTACTGCATCCCCAATTAATACAAATTCATAGGCTCTACTGGAACCTTTAACTCGATTGGGGTCAGAGATTTTGACATAGGCTAGACAACCTCAAGTTTGAAAATAAGATAATTTCGATTGTATTTTCATAAAAAATCTCATAATGGGATGTTTTGTTTTTAGATTTATGAACTCTATAACTTCATTATATAGACTTGATTCATATTATGTTTCTCTATAACTTCAAAACCTCTTAATCTTTCTACTAAATTGATTTTCAATTTTAGTTACAAAGATCATAATCACGTCAAGCGCTTCACGTTTATTTTTCATTATATATACAAAAGTATAGTTAGAACAATCGTCGATAAAATTGATAAAATAATGTTTTTTATTTCTAGTTAAAGTTCCGTCAAGTTCACATAAATCAAAATGTATTAAATCCTAAAGGCTCAAATTCTCTAATTACTGATTTATGCGAAGGGAACTCTTTGTTATTTTAGTGTTACTACAAAAGTCGCATTTTTTAAAATTATTTAAAGATAATTTTACAATTAAACCTAAGTTATTTAAGTTTGAAATCACATATTTGTTCACATGACAAAGTCTAGCCTTACAAATATTAAGACCACACAACATGTAAGTAAGTAGACATTTTATTAATATCAACGTTTAATCTAAAAATACCATATTTAAAAATGATGTACAAATTTGTCTAAATCTTGTATGTGATTTGTGTACTTGGAAAATAGTATCTTTGAGATATGGGGAACAATTAAAGTTGGATCATGCTCAAGTGGTAAAACCATCTAAGGTGGTTGAATTGTAGAATGTTGAGATCCTTTAGCTGAAGCATGAATCGTAGAGGTTTTTGTTAATGTCATTTTGAGTTTCTAATTATAGAGAAATAAATGAGAATTTTTTGTATTGTGATTAGTTCACATAATGTTGTTTTTGATTAGTTCAATTTTGCTTTATTCTTTTGGAATTTATCTGTCTTAATTAATGAAATGACTCAAGAGCACACATTAGATAACAAAATATAGGCATAATTGCTCCCACAGTCTATTAACTTAATTTCAGATAACACTTCAATTATTTATATATTTTTGGCTTAATTGCACTTTTTGTCCCCCTATTTTAGGTGAATTGGGAAAGTAGTCCCTCCATTTTGTTTCTCCTCAGTTTTAGTCCCCCAAACAGAATTTGAGTATGAGTTGTCATTTTTTTAATGACGTGTCAAAAAATTGGTGACGTGGCTGACGTCTATGTGGATTAAAGTTATTATTATATTATTTTAAATTGAAAAATACAATTTCAGCATCTCAAATGAGGAATAATATGATTGAGGCATGTATCTAATACTTAGTCCAACCAACTTGATAGTTTGGATATTTATTGTTTACCACATAATATGATATAACTCATTTACCTGAAACATGTTACAGGCTGGTGATACTTTCATAAGGATATATCCATCAGAACTTCAAGACATAATGGGGACCACTCTAGCTTTTCGTGTAAAACTACAACCATCTTCAAAACAGTGTTCTGTTAATAAGTCATGGAGTGATGTTGCACTTATTGTTGCAATTAAGGAACAATTTCAAATTGAACAGGTATTCAAACCATATATTGCCTTATTATATATTCTAATTGTAATAAATTATATATATTAACAAATTGCACAACTTAAATTAATAGAAGTCCATTTTCAGAACACATCTAAAGGAGAACCGAGTCGTGAACTTCTTAGTCAAGAAATACTATTTGACACTGTAAGTATATCTACACGACTCTCTATAAGTGAATAATTTTGATAAATACATTTTGATTTCATAAATCTTTATGACAGTAATATAATTAATTCCTATAAACTTTATGAAATATGTAGCAATCATTATCAATGACTGGTGAAAACGAAATGTTCAGTCAGCTACACCGGCTAAAAGGCCTCCAACTAATGACAAACAAGATAATGCGGGTAACGATGCAATTGCAAGTGCCCAACTATCATCATCAAAACCAATCAAGAAAGTCAAATGTGAATAGGAACTACAATGAATTATGTGCTACATAGTATACGATGACATCAATTATGTTAAAAATTATTATTATATGTTGTAATTCTAAGGTCTAATTATGTTTTGCCTCGTGAAGTATGAATCATGGGATATATATATATTCTCAAATTATGTATTATTGTAAACACTAAACACAAGTACACTTTTTGGTTCAATGTTATTATTATAGAATTGATATTTAATTGGTTAATGTCTTTATGAACAGTAATATGAAAAATATTAATATGTTGTCTATTGAAAAAATATAAACTCAGTTATTATTCTTATATCTCTATATTTAAAAAATTATATATGATTAAAGAGCAAATTGATTACTATCTTAAATAATAGTATTTTTTTTTTTTGCATAATACAACATAAGTTATACAATTAGGCTATAAAATAACTCAAACTTTCATACGTTATAAATAATATTTTACATTTTATTTTATGAATCAAATTGGTTCGTTTATTTTATAAAAAATCAAGTCATATTTTTTTTTACAACTAATATCAATCAATAATGTCAATTTAGTATAGTACAGTTCCCAAAATCAATATGGTTTGAAAATGTACGGTTTAATGACAATTATGTGTTTCATGAAATATTGATAAAGTTTTTGGTTAAACAATATCAAATATTTATTGTTCCTAAATTGGTTTACCATTGTCAATGTAGTTTTTGGTAAGATTAAAACATATAATATTGCTTATCATGATATAAATAAAATTTTAGATTTATTTATCGAAAAAAAATGAACCTCCAATCATGAAACAATAACTACCTCAAGTATTGTTGTAAACACTAAACACAAGTACACTTTTTGCTTCAAATTTATTATTATAGAATTGATGTTTAATTGATTAATGTCTTTAGGAACAGTAATATGGAAAAATAAGATCATATTAATTGAAATTACATCATAAGATCATATTAATTAACATGCAGATTATGTTACAGGCCTTTGGTGCAGATTACGACTTTTGATGCAAGTTATGTTATACGGTGTTGGTGCAGATTATGACCCTTGATGCGAAAAAATACAAGAAATGAAGTTATCTTTCGACATTACAAAAGTGATTGATAATACATTACTAATTAAACATCAAAATCCAACTATCAACGATTGATAATGTATGGATGAAATTTTTAAGGTAGATTTCTTTACGATGTAAAACATATTTTAGTAAACTATGATTTATTATTATATGTCTTAATCAATGACATTCAAATTCTATTATTATAATGATTTCATTCTAACTTGCATGCTCATTGTCTTCAAAAATTATTTTTTACAAATCCATATTATTTGGGATACTTCAAAAATTGTTTTTTACAAATCAATTTTAACTCTCACAACCAAAACCATTTCATAAATTATTTTGTTGTCATGTTAATAATTTTAAGTACAACTAATATATTAGTTTGATAATTATCAACTACGATAATTAATTTCATTGATTTTATTTAATTTATTATAAAAAATACTTAATTAAATAAAAATATATAAACAACACACCACCCGTGCAATAACACGGGTATTTTACTAGTTTGTTTGTTAAAATAATAAGAGCGTAGGTAAGGTTGAGATTTAATTTATTTTTAAAATAGTATCTAAAAGTGTATTTTGATATTGAATAATAATACACTTAGCAAACCCTAATCTATATAAAAGCCCCACGCGAATTTGCAATTCTTCTCATGAGCGTAGGTGTTGTGTTTTTAGGGTTTGAAGCAGAACGGCAAAGATGAATGTACAATCAGCCAAATGCATGACTCCGTCGCCGGTGGTCGTCCTCTCCGACGATCTAATAGCTGAGGTACTTTCCTTATTATCGGTGAAATCTCTTTTACGATTGATGTGCGTGAGTAAGTCTTGGAGAGCCCTCATCTCCGATCCCGTGTTCGTGAAATTGCATCTCAAGAGATCAGCAACAAGGAAGCTCTTCACACTAATGAAGCCGCATCTATTTTCAAATGGGTACTGCGTTCTATACCCCACACTTTCCGTTGATTCTTACTACATATTGAATCACAAGGACAGCTTTCATATAGCAGGTTCCTGCAATGGATTGATCTGTTTGACCGGTTATTCTCGAAACTATGCAGAATACTGTTTCTGGTTCCGTATATTGAACCCAGCCACAAGGACACTGTCTCAAAAAATTGGGTATTTTCGCGATTCTGGCTATTTCAACTTCAAGTTTGGATATGACAATTCAACTGACACTTATAAGGTGGTCGCATCTGAATTTTATCGCACAAATAGTCTCACAAGCAGAGTAAAAATTTTCACTTTGGGTGATAATGTTTGGAGAGATATTGAAAGTTTTCCACTTGTAGTTCTGAATAGAGCAATTAAGAATGGAGGTGAGTATTTGAGTGGAACTCTTAACTGGTTGGCAATTGACAATAATTTTACCTATAGTGTTCTCAAGGATGCTATAACAGTTGAGAAGTTTCGTATTGTTTCGCTTGATTTGGGGACTGAGACATATAACCAGTACATGCTGCCTAGTGGTGTTGATGAAATGCTGCCTCACATGCCAACTCTTGTGGTGTTGGGTGACTGCCTTTGTTTTTCTTATTCTCCCAACAACATCAATTTTGTTATATGGAAGATGCAAATATTTGGGGTGGAAGAGTCTTGGGTCCAATTTCTTAAAATTAGTTACCAAACTCAGTATCCTGATTTTTATATGGCGCCGTTATTTCTTTTTGAGGATATCCTGATACTTATGAGTCATCAAAACCAATTAGTTTTCTATAATTTGAGAGATAATACGGCAGAGGAAAGAAACACTGTTACTATTGCCGATAATGGAACTACCTATTATGTACACCTTGGAATAGCTGAGGATTATGTTGAAAGTGTAGCTTCAACTTTTTGAAAGTAAGTTTTCCTTCCATTGTTTATTTTCTCCATAATTATGAATTGTGTCAATATATATATATATTTTTTATTGTGTTTTTGAATGACACTCTCTTTGATTTAATGATTTTGTTTCGGTTTGAAAGTAAGATATCAATAATATTATTTTGCTCGATATTATGTGTTTTATATATCCTTTTTGTTAATTTAAATAAGGAATTTGCTAATTATCATACACTCATTATCTAACAGGTGTAAATTAGTAATAAAATTTTAGTCATAACATGCTAATTTACTATGTAAGTTACAATTTTTTAAGAAGAAACAAAAATTTAAAAGAATTGATTAATTTTTAAATCATTTTGAATTTACAAAATAATAATTTAATATTTTATATTAAAAAATACTGATCAGCTTAATTGTTCTTTTTTAATTTTACACTACAATTTTAAAGATTATATAATTATTTTGATGTAATAAAAGATTATTTATACTTAAAATCAATATATATGTTTTTATTTAATTTTAATATTTTGATAAAAGTATTAATAACGCTCCTTTTTAATAAGCGCTAGTAAAATTAATGTGCCTCAACTCTTCTTTCTCTCTTTGTGTTAATTGAAGTTCTATTATGTCATTGAACTCCTTTTTTTTCAAAACAAATATAGCAACCATCTCAATTAAAAAACCGAGTTAACTCAAAATTCGATTGTTGTTTCAACCCAAACTCGATTGCTTCCATTATTTCAAACTTGATTTCCTCCACCATATTCAAAATCGACTATCTTCGTCGTTCTCACAATCAAAGTCATCAATCGTCATCTACCATTCAAACTCGATAGCCTCTTTCAACCTAATCGTTTATGTCATCAATTGTTATCCACTATCATTAACCTGATCACCTCTACCATTATCATTCGTCCATGTTACTAGGTATAACTCACTAACGTGACAATCTCATGTTTCTTTTAATTTGTTTACTCTTATTTTATTCATGTTGTTGGATAAAATATTCAAAATCTATTAAACATATTATGTTATATAAATTTGTTTTGCGGGTATTATGGTTGTTGATGGGTGCTTGAGGAGTGATTGTGAACAAGGAAAATTTCAAAATTTGAATAAATTTGCCAAGCAAAAAGTAATTTCGCTAAGCAAATCCTGTCTTGGGACTAACATAGTTGTTTCAAATTTGAATTCGCAAGCGAGCTATAAATTCTCTAAGCAAATTTGATAGATTTTTGAACAAATTAACCTTTGCACTGATTTGACCAACTAAATTTGACAAATTTTGAAAATATTTCTTGTAATTTTTATGTGTGTTTTAGTTTGTAATATTCTTTAATACTGATTGGAAATGTATTGTTAACGAGTGATTGATTAATAAACTTCATGTTGCGATATGCATTGGATTTAATTGAAAATGATAATATACTTTTCTTATGTTCAAATTTCATTTGTCAATTATATGTTTTCAATTAAATGGTTGAAAATGACATGTGATATATAATGATATTTCATTAACGAATAATTTGTAAGGTCATGATTAAAGCATACCTTGCAAAATATCACAATTGACGGCTCACATAGATAATTGAGATAAAGTGAATATTTTATTTGGAAAGGTTGAAAAAAAATAGATTTTATTAAAAAAAATTTATACTTTTTTAATATTG
>JBBPBR010000002.1:25912748-25923923 GCA_037974775.1 Cicer pinnatifidum
TTTAAAATTTAAAATATTAAAAGAATAACGTAATAAACAAACATATAACATTTCAATTTTATTTAATTTATTTTAAAAAATAGGTGCAATTACTCATATGGTTCATTAATTTAATTTAAGATAACACTTCAGTTCTTTATTTTTTTTCTTCTCGATTTGGTCTTTTATTACAAAAATTCAAAAATATAAAGAATGAAAATATGAGTTTATTTGAAGATTTGAGTTATACATTTGATGCAATTTGCATTCTATTGAAGATGATAATTAATTTTATAAGTTTTGTTTGAAAATTTTGATGAATTTTTGTAAAAAAAAGATAGCATTGTTAACATTTTAAAATATAAAAGATCAAATTATTTATTTAAAATTAAATAAAAGACCAAATTAAAAAAAAATTAATAAAAAACTAAAATATTATATGAAATTAAGTTAAAGAGTCATATAAACAAAATATAAACAAAATTAAACAGATTAGTGAATCGTCATAAAATTAAACAAATGGAAAGGTGTGTTGAGGTGCTGAAAAGCTGCTCCCCACGTAGTTGTTAGCTCTTTGAATTAGAAGGATTCTACAAAACTAATGAAATAGGAAATGAAAAGGACTCTGGTTGACTGTTCTAACACAAATGGAAGGATATATAATGCGAGGCCAACATGTACTGTGCTACACATGTTCTAGTATTTATTTATTTTTTTGTTTTATTTTTTTAAATCTAAACATATGTTCTAGTTTATGTGCACTAACATATAAAATAAATGTATTTTTAATTTCTATAAAAAATAAAAAGTTTTTTTTAGTATCAAACCACCATTAGCAATAGAGATACTTACAATCCTCAATGAAAAAGTTCATGATTTAGTATTTACGTAAATTATATATGTTATACAAAAAGTGAATCTTCATTCGTATTTGTATGGATCACTCATTTATAATATTGAAATGTAATGATTTAGTAATGGTAGTATATATAATCATTATAATAATATAAATTTTCAATTTAATAAATGTTATACCGGTATATTTGACTCATTCTCTTTATATATCAAGTGAGTAGAGTTATGATATCAGATACTAAGATAGCTAAATCTAAACCATACAACTATAAATGAATTGTTATGATTGAAAGTTATCTAAATATCATATAATCACTTAAAAAAATCATATGACTTTGTGTTTTAATTTTAGCAATTCATAATTAAGGTGATTAGGGAATGACCATGAAATCTTTGTAGACTAAACTAAGATTTTGAGACAAATTTTGTATATGACAAATGGAAGGTGTGTTGAGGTGCATTATTTTTTTGCTTGATTGCAGTTTTGACCCCCTCTATTTTAGCTGAATCGCAAAAGCAGTCCCTTCATTTTGTTTCTCCTCAGTTTTGGTCTCTCAAACATAATTTTGATCCAAAATTTAATGAAATTTCATTTTTTTGCGTTTATTTAAGTCACACAACGCTTCAAGATCTCATGGTGCAACAATTGTACCTAAAATCTATGATCATAAATTGTGTGGTGCGGCTTAAATAAATAAAATTTCATCAAGTTTTAGACCAAAACGGAAGAGAAACAAAATGAAAGACTATTTTTGCGATTCAACTAAAATATAGGGACCATAACTGCAATTAATTCTTTTGTTGCTTAATTGCAGTTTTAGTCTCTTATTTTTACTAATTATCTAAATCAATCGCCCTATTTTAAACTCTAATAATTTTGGTCCCTAATTATGATTTTTTTAACTATAAATAGCGATGTAACATATTTTAAATAATGTGGCATATGATATAACAATATAAAATGTCTTTTGAAACATCCATAAGAATACAAATCACCATCCCATAACATGTCTCTTGAACTGTACTTTAACTTTGATCACGGACTCAAAAATATCGAAGAAAATACCAATAATATTATTTTGCTTGATATAATGTATTTTATATATCCTTTTTGTCAATTTAAATAAGGAATTTGCTAATTAACATACACTCATTATCTAACTAACGTGTAAATTAGTAATAAAATTTTAGTCATAACATGTTTATTTACTTTGTAAGTTACAACTTTTTAAGAAGAAACAAAAATAAAAAAGAATTGATTAATTTTTAAATCATTTTGAATTTACAAAATAATAATTTAATTTTTTATATTAAAAAAATACCGATCAACTTAATTGTTCTTTTTTTAATTTTTCACTATAATTTTAAAGATTATATAATTGTTTTGATGTAATAAAATATTATTTATACTTAAATCAATACATATGTTTTTATTTAATTTTAATATTTTGATAAAAGTATTAAATTAGTCTAAGAAATTAATTTATTATTTTATCGAAATGCAATGACTGTTTACTCCATTTTATTTCTCCTTTGATTCATATAAAATTAATTTCTTCAATGTCAATAAAGTGGAATGAATCCCTAGAACATCACCCTCTCTCTCTCATGTGTGCACTCTTTAGTGAAAATGCATTTTATTATTATTTATTATTATTTTTAATATTATTAAATTAAATGAGAAAGTTAAAGAATAAAGAATGTAATAATTAAAGAGTGTGTCAGCGAGATGCTGCATCTCTACTTCTTTGTACCATAAATCACTCATTGTTTGGAATTTGCATCCACATTCACTTTCTTGACAACATAGTATCCAGAAGAGAGTAAAAGCTAGTCAACATGTATGTTCATGCATTTTTTTTAATTTAATTAATTATTAATTTGTTTTTATTACTTTCCCTTTTCTGGGTATTTCAAATTTGTTTGAAAAATGTGTTTTTTTCTAGTGGGGTTTGAGTCTTGAAGCTAAAGTTTGTTTCTTTTATAATTTCTGAATTTGTCTTGCAAGTGTTCAAGTTTGTTTGATCCTTTTTTTGTGTCTATTTTTACTTCATTCATATAGTTTTTAATCATAGATTCATATTCACTCTTTCTTTTAATATATGTGAATTGATGAATTAATTGAGTGACCCCAATTGGTTTTTTTATCACTTTCCCTTTCTGGGCATCTCAAATTTGTTTGAAAGAAGTGTTTTTTCTCTAGTGGGGCCTATGTTTGGTTCTTGAGGTGTAAAATTGATTTTGATATGTTTGGTTGCTCTTGAGTAATTGATTCTTCCTCAAGAATTGATTCTAACTCGAAAGCTAGAATTTGTAGCTTTTGAGTCTAACCGTGATTTTTATACTGAAAAATGTATCTAAACATAAATCACTTTACAAAATCAATTCATTAAAGATCAATTTTTGTCACCGCAGAACCAAACATATAGCAAGTATGAACCTTTATGCTTAACTGTCACATAGTTTGTAGTCATTTTACTCACTTTTGATTATTTGTTTGATCTGTTGTGGATTTATATAGCAGGGTTGTATTTGGAGATTGATGGTAATTTGATATGGTACAATTCAACTACTCATTGTTTCAAGCTGTGCTGTACAAAGTTGTGGAAAGTTTCTGTATTTTAGAAAGTTTTCATATGATTTGAGTTTTTATTTTTGGTGATAAAAAATTTAGATTCGAGGAAGCAATCGGGGAGAACCATCAATCTCATTGATGATTTATAATAGAATCTACTCATAACTTACCAACTGTGAAATTTTGAGTTTGAACCAAAGTCACAAGAAGTGCGAATGAAAGGTCCTACTATCTGTGCCAACTATAATAGAATTTACGTATAACCTACCAATTGTGAAATTTTGGATTTGAACCAAAGTCACAACAGGTGTGAGCGGAAGGTCCAACTATTTGTGCCAACTATAGTTGGCATATGCTTAAGGGTTTAGTTTAGTGTCAACTTTGAAGCTAGTAGGGTTAATTGAAAGGCATGTTTTGGAGGGTTGCATCCCCAAAAGGTTCTTCAAATGCAAGACCAATTTCTTGGATTGTAGTTTCATTTGGAGTAGTTGCAGTATTCTTAACTTTTGCTTCTTGGTTTATTCTATCAAATCCTATTGGTTCCACTTTTCATGGTTATTTCTATGGTGTGGAGAATTCAGCTTCAAAAACTTCTGATTTTTCAGTCTCTCAAATGAATACAACTTCTGTTGATCTTCACATGAATGCAAGTTTAGATTTAGGAGATAATAAACCACTCGCTGATCTTCAACCATTGATAGTTTCAAGCGGTGTGTCAAGTGATAATAGCAAAATAGAACAAACTGATACTAATTCAAATTCAGAAGTACTTTTCGTTGAATCTGCTTCACCGAAAATTGTTCCGGTAACTAAGGAGGTGAATGGCTTAGAAACTTCTGATGCAGTGGCTTCAAAAGCACCTATTTCAATGTCTGCTACCAATTCCTCCATTATGAAAGGTAATATTAGAATTGAGAAAATCAGTTTCATAGCTTTAATGAATATAAGTCAAATGATGAATCCTATGCTGTTTTTGGTAATTCAGATTGCATCTTCTGTGGTCTTGCAGGGTTGTTCAAACTTGTTTTCAATTTTTTATTTTACTTACCATATTCTTATTTTATAGTATAATCATTATAATTTTTGTTTTCTTTGCTTTGTTCTCTTTTGGAAATAAATGGAGCCATTATGTTAGGAGTAGTTTCATTTTATCACTTTTACTTTGTTATGCATTTCTTATTTTATTGTGACTGGTTTTTTCATTTGTTATGTAGGTTGTGATCTGTACCATGGAAATTGGATATACGATCCATTGGGACCGTTATACACAAACAATTCGTGTCCTGTATTGACACAGACGCAGAATTGTCAGGGTAATGGTAGGCCTGATAAAGATTATGAGAATTGGCGATGGAAACCTTTTCAGTGCGACATCCCACGATTTGATCCGAGGAAATTTTTGGAGCTAATGAGAGGCAAGACATTGGCTTTTATTGGCGATTCAGTGGCTCGAAACCAGATGGAGTCAATGCTGTGTATTCTCTGGCAGGTTATTTTCATTCCATATACTAATTTTATTTTTATAGCTTTAGAAATCTAACCCGACTTTAAAGAAAATAGACAAATAAACTCACATAAAAACACATACGATTGATCACAGAGTTCAGTAAATTGTGTCATCGTCTCCGACATTAGAGTGACTCGTGTATTTTTTGTATTATGCAATTTGTAAAGTTACAGTGTAAAAATTGTGTCGTCACTCCACTTTATAAGTAAAAATAAGTCATATTTAATTCAGTGTCAGTGTCGTGTCTGGTATCTGATGTTTGTGTCTGAGTTTTATACAAATTAAATGTTTAACTACAAAATATGAAATTTCAGGCAGAGGAACCCGAGAATCAGGGACATCGCAACATACAGCGATATTATTTTAAGTCTACATCTGTAACGATTGTCCGAATATGGTCCTCATGGCTTGTCAAACATAATTCAGAACCATTTGACTTTGCTCCAGCTGGTGTGGAGAAAATCTATCTTGAATCCCCTGATGAGATGTTGATGGAATTTCTCCCAACATTTGACATCGTTGTTCTTTCTTCCGGCCACTGGTTTACTAAGCAATCTGCATATATCTTAAACAACGAGATCGTAGGAGGACAATTGTGGTGGCCAGACAAGTCTCGGCGTATGAAAATCAACAGTGTTGAAGCATTCGGTATATCTGTCGAAACAATTTTTACTGCTCTTGTTACGCATGCAAATTATACCGGACTTACAATTTTGCGCTCATATTCACCCGATCATTATGAGGGTGGAGGATGGAACACAGGTGGATCATGTACCGGGAAAATTAAGCCTCTTTCGCCCGATGAAGTGGTGCAAAATAAGTATCTCGTTGCAATGTACGAGCAACAGGTTAAAGGTTTTAACTGTGCGATAAAAAAGGCGACAAATGGATCCAAGATGAGATTGATGGATATTACTGAAGCCTTTCAATACCGACATGATGGTCATCCCGGTCCATATAGGAGCACTGATCCTAACAAGATTACGAAACGAGGCCGAGATGGAAGGCCGCCGCCGCAGGATTGCTTGCACTGGTGCATGCCGGGACCTGTTGATACATGGAATGAAATTATGTTTGAAATCATAAAGAGAGAATTCGACGGTGACAGAACATCTTAAGATTTATTTTTACTCAACAACAAAGGTGGGTTCATCTTCTTATACTTGATAGCACTATTTTATTTCAACTATGTCTCTTATTAATTAAAGTTTTTATTAATTAAAGTGACACTGATGACCATTTTAGTCAATCATTTTGAATTTGTTTATGCTTGAAATGATAAAGAAAGCTAATATATCATGAGCTTCCATTCAACATTGGTCAACAAGATCGGAGTTGGATTAGAGTTGTTAATAATTTAATTCTCATTTTTAAAGGTTGTTTGTAAGTTGTGTTATGAATATTGTAGTATTCCAATAGTTTATAAAATAATTTTTATTTATTGGTACGCACTTATAAAATATCAATTAAAATTTAATTTCATGTATATTATTTACAAAAAAAATTTCTCAAGATTCATTGTTAAAATGTAGATGTTACATTCAACATAAATTTTGCAGCATTTTATAATTTAAACTTAATTCAGTATTGGTCCTTCCATTTTCACCAATGCGCGAAATTAATCTCTATTTTAAAATTCAATAATTTTAGTTATTTTTAATTAAAAAAATTATGATGTGATATTTTAAATCATGTATAGTTATGAATAAATGATGTTGAATGATTAATAGTCAAGAAATTGCAATAAAATCCTCTTCAAACATCATATTAAAATTATGAAATTAGTTATTTTTATAATTTAATTAATAATATATAAACAATTAATGCATTTAAATAAGTTTTACATCATTAAATCATATGTAAAGTTGTTTTAATTATGTCAAATCATCATCTATAATTAAAAAGTATGATGGAAGAATCAAAGTTGTCATATGTTAAAATAGGAGTATCAATTTCATTAAAATTGATAAAAATAAATAATCAAAATTTCAATTAACTCTATAATATGAGGAATGGGTAGAGACCGATCAAGAAAAAGAAGCAATTTTGCAATAGTAAAGATGATCACATCATATATTCAGAATTAAAACCAAACTAATATTGAATATCAAATTCGTAGAGAATACAAAGAAAAATAATACAATGTTGTCAAAAAAAAATTCAAGAATCTCTACCTATTCATCTATTACAACACATCCCCTTCAACATTAAAAAAAAAATAAAAAATCACTCGACCACGTTCAAAACTCTTAGTCTTTTATGTTGTTCATGAGGGTAGAATTGGTGAGAGTCATAGAAACAATACTTGTGCATAGATCAACTATGGGACTCTCACTTTGAATTTTTGATTTTGTGGTATTGTTGAACCATTCTTTGAAACATTTTCCACAAATATTCTTGATACCAGCAGCGTCATAGGAACCACATCCACTGTTTGAACAAATTGGTGTAATCATGGGACTCTCCAAAACATGACTTTCCATTTTTGATTTAGTGGTGTTGTCGTCGAACCATTCTCTAAAACACTTTCCACAAACATTCTTGATACCAGCAGCATCATAGGTACCACATCCATCGTTGGAACAAATTGTTGGAACCATTGTTTCACTTAGTTTTGATATCAAGAAAAATATTGATTTAAGAAGAAAAGATGGAAACTTTGAAATTGTTAGAATGATGATAGAACACTTAAAAGTCGGGTTAATTTATAGAGGATATTAAGATATGCTTATCACTAATAACAAACTATGATCAATTTAGAATCGTATCTTTTTTTATAGAAAATATACGAAACTTTTTTTACAAGATAAAAATCTAGGAATTATCCAATTATTTTTAAATAGTATCTTTATTATTAATTTTAATTATAAATTAAATAAAATTTATATCTTTAATTTATTATATATGTATCAAGTGGGCCCAACATGAATTTATATGTAAAGTCTTATTCTCAAATTATTCAGAAAAAAGTTATATTCTCAATAATCAATAAATAATTTTTTAAAATATTAAATTTAAATTCAATAAATAATTTTTTAAAATATTAAATTTAAATTCAAATCATGAGATGGGAACCATATTGTTTCACTTATAGTATTGGCTAAATGAAGAGTGAGAAATGATGTTACTTCACTATTTTTTAGAACAATAATGTTTTTTAAATATAAATGAAATTGTTGAATGTTTAGGGTTGATTTAATTTATAATGAAAAATTTCATGAAGTTATAGCCTCGGTCAAAACAAAAGATTTTGCCATAGATCTTTTCACAGCGCTTTAGTTATAAACGCTATTAAATATTACACGTACAATTTATTATAGCGTTTATAATTTAAGTGTTATTAAATGTGACACTTATATTTTTCATAACATTCTTTGTGTAAGTGCTATTAAAATTAACGCAACACTTAAATGTTGTTTTCAATATTTATAGCACTTATATTATAAGCGCTATTATAGATAACACTTATTTTTTTCATAAGACTCCTTTATAATAAGCGCTATTAAAATTAATGTGCCTTAATCCTTCTTTCTCTCTTTGCATTAACTGAAGTCCTATTATATCGATTAAATCCTTGTTTTTTCTTAAAACAAAGACACCAATCATCTCCATCAATAACCTAGTGAACTCAAACTCGGTTGCTGTTTCAACCCAAACTCGATTTCCTCCATCGTTTCAAACTCCATTGCCACCACCATATTCAAAATGGACTATCTCTATCGTTCTCAAAATCAAAATCATCAATCGTCATCCACCATTCAAACTTGATAGTCTCTTTCAACCTAATCGCTTCTGTCATCAATCATTATCTACCATCATTAACGTGTTCACCTCCACCATCATCAATCGTCCATGATTGCTAGGTACAACTCACTATTGTGACAATCTCATGTTTCTTTTCATTTGTTTACTCTTATGTTTGTTCATGTTGTTGGATAAAATATTTAAAATCTATGAAACATATTATGTTAGATAAATTTGTTTTGCAGGTATAATGGTTGTTGATGGGTGCTTGAGGAGTGATTATGAAAAATTAGGGAAAATTTTAGAATTTGCAGAAATTTGCCAAACAAAAAATAATTTTGCTTAGCAAATTCAATCTTAGGACCAACATGGATGCTTCAAACTTGAATTAGCAAGCTAGCTATAAATTCTCTAAGCAAATTTGACAGATTATGAACAAATTCACTGACCGAATTTGAAAAATTCTAAAAAATGTTTCTTGTAGTTTTTATATGTGCATAATTTGTAGTATTCTTTAATATTTATTCAAAATGTATTGTTAATGACTGATTGATTAATAACTTCATGTTGTGATATGCATTGATTTAATTGAAAATGATACTATACTTTTCTTATGTTTAAATTTCATTTGTCAATTCTATGTTTTAAATTAAATGACTCAAAAATGATATGGTGATATATGATGGTATTTCTATTAACAAAACATTTGTAAGCAAAAAATAACTGAGACGTCTGTGACGGTCATGACCAAGACCTGCTTTACAAAATGATCAAATTGGCAACTCACGTTTAGATAATGAGGATAAAGTGTCTATTTTATTTAGAAAAATTGCTCGAAAAGAATGAGAGATTTTCACGTTTAGATAATGAGGATAAAGTGTCTATTTTATTTAGAAAAATTACTCGAAAAGAATGAGAGATTTTCAAATGTAACTTTATCTTAAAGATTTTATAAAAAAAATTTGTATTTTTTTTATTATTATTGATGTTTAAAAAAATATTTTCTAACTATCTTTTTAATTTTTATGAAACTAACTGATATTATTTCATTCTCTATTTTTATGTATTATAGCAAATAAGAAGATTTGAGCTTTCGATTCGGAGTAAATATATGATATCAATATTGAATAGTTATTAAATTTGTATTTTAAAATTTAAATATAATGGTATATTGTGTAAGTTTGATAACATTTAATTTCTATAACTATTATGTTGGAGGAAATAGACTAAGGTATAAGGAATAACACTGATCACTGTGATATGTAACATGATTCCCTAGAGAATCTTCCAAGAAAGCAATTCGATTTACCTTCCCTAGAGAATCTTCCAAGAAAGGTCTCTGTTTATAAACTAAAAATATTTTGCTCTTTATGTCCAAAATATGTCTTCCTTAATTAACAAATTAGTCATCATTCTTGTAAGCTAATAAAATGGGATGAAGTACTCCACCTCAAATTAGTTTCCGTTAATAATCAATTCTCAAATTCAATTTTTTGATATAAAATTAATATTTTAACTTTAATTCAATTTTCCCTTTAAATAAAATAAATTTGGTGATATCTTTTAATATATTAACTATTTCTTAAAAAACATATAGTATGCTTTATTTGATATTGAAACATATTGTATCACATTATTACTACGCGCGTATAAATAAATGCAACAATGATAAATTGCATTAAACATATATATAATTAAATAATTTTTTTATGTAGTGAGCATTTATACATATATATAATTAGACTAATTAATAAGAGTTTTTATTTTAAATATATTAAAACTCTAATAAAAGTCAATAAGTTTTCCCACCAATCATCCAACCAGTTTTAAATAGGCGGGAGACATTTACCAGATTATCATTATGGTCCCTAAATTTCTGGATACGGTCATTATAATTCAAATTAGGCTTGATAATTTAACACAAGAAAATAAACATTTAGTATTAAAATAGGTAAATAACTCTCTTTATAAATATTCTATGTATGTAAGTGAGAAAAAATCAAAAGAATATAAAGAAACGAGATCAATGGCTCGAAAGTGCATCTAGAAGAAGGATGAGCTAGTAAATTGAGTATTGCATTCACGATATAATAATATAAGCAATGTCATATATGTTATCTATCCAACGTAAATTTATAGTGTTAACTATCCCATAATTTTTATATGTATTAATAAAAAATAGTTGTTATTTGAATATATCACATTCAAATATTTGTCTACTATTTCATGTATCATTTATAAATATTAATTTCATATTTTTTAATTTTTATTAATAAAAAATATGTGTAACATATTATTTATATATTAGTGGTAAATATTTATCATATTATTATTTATAGTTATTATTAGCAAATATTTGTCGTATGTTCTTTTATGTCTAAGTTATAAAAATGTTTCCATGTTATTTTATTATTTATTATTTTATGTATTAGTAATAAATATTCGTTATATAATTTTTTATATTTATTTAATTAAAAAATATTTTTTATATATTTTTATATATATTAATTATAAA
>JBBPBR010000002.1:25923988-25953204 GCA_037974775.1 Cicer pinnatifidum
ATCCATAACAAATACATACTGACTATTTTTCACAAGTATGCTCTTTGTAGTTACT
Organism: Cicer pinnatifidum; assembly: GCA_037974775.1. NCBI lineage: Eukaryota > Viridiplantae > Streptophyta > Magnoliopsida > Fabales > Fabaceae > Cicer > Cicer pinnatifidum. Next base: position 25,924,044 of record JBBPBR010000002.1, read on the forward strand.
TTTATTGTTAATTTAAAAAATTGAATAAATACGATGAAATAAATTAAATAATTATGAGACGATGTCTTAGTTAGTGGTAGAGAAAGTTTTCAGATTCAATACCTCAATATAATTTTTTTTTCAAAATTATTATTAAAAAAAAAAAATCTATCATAAATTTTAATACGAAAATTTAGTGATGTTAATAGATTATCCAAAAGTCAAAATCCTAAAGTACTCATCATCAAGCTTTCTTCAACGGTTTTATATCATAAGGAAAAGAGCAGTTTTTCAACGGTTTCATTTCTTAAAACTCTCTCTCTCTCTCTCTCTCTAACAATTCCATTTCAGAAAAATCTTCAAAATTCACAAAACTGCATTTTCCTGAAAAATTAATCACATTCTCATTTTCTTGGAACATAAAAAAGCAATTCGCAGAATCAATTCACTTAAATTGGTAAACTTCTCATCTTTCATTCAGGTTTCAAAAATTCTTCAAAAAAATAAAAATCAACGTAAATTAAGCATATTTTCTTAATGTAGTTTCTATGTCCTTTACATTTTTTTGCAACATTGATAATTGGCATTATTTGTGTTTAGGTTACTTGTTTTTATATTCAATTGTGCATTTGTTTTTAGTTTCTTATACATTGCTTTGAAACTTGTGAATTGTGATGTGATGTTTAGTACTGAATGAATCTATCTAAGGGTTCAATTTTAATTTTCTTTGTGTTTGGTTATCTTCATTGTTTTTTCTCCATTGAATTAGGAAAAATGGTGTTGAAGTTGTTGGATGTGTTTGTCCTTAGGTTATTATTATTATTATTATTATTACATGGAGGACCAAATGACATAATTGTTTTATATTAAAAAATCAAAATATCAGAAGAAAAAAAAGGAAACATTGAGATCAATCATCAAGGTTTGGTACTAGGAGTTAATGTTGTGTGGACTTTTGAACTATTGATTGATAGGCAATGGTAATAATTTGACAAAAAGTAAGTGATTGAATATAACCACATGTGTTGGTTTTGCATTCGCACATTGGACATGTCTTTGATTTGAATTGTCTGTGTTATATAGATTTTGAGTGTTTAGTGAAAGGAACAATAGATGCTTTAAGTCTAGCAATCTCGATAGCAACGACATGTTGATTGAAGGGAAGGTGTGTCTTGATAATCGACACAATGATTACATTCAATTAATTCATTTTCTCAAATTATTATCGGTGTTGATGTGTCATATCGTTTCTAGTGTCCCTGTTAGTATCCGTGCTTCATATTTGGCAATTCATTATTTGAGCCTTAGCCAGATGGTGAGATCGGACTAATGGCCACCTCTTTTAGGCATCGGCTATAGAATTTTGACATCAACCAACTGACCCTTTTCTACGATTTCTTGTGGAAACAACCTTTTTCAATGGGTGTTATTTAAAGTGATTTTTACTCATTAGTATATAAATGGTATTCATGCTTTTTGTTACTACCATTTAATTAATAACTAATTCTGCATTACAAGTAGATTCAACTCCTCTTTCATGGTGATTTATTTGAATTATTAATTAAGGGTGCAAAAATTACCATATCTGAGATACATCTACATCAATTTCTAGTCACTTTCTTTGATCGTTTATTTTGTGAATGTTCTAAGACATTTTTCTTTCTTTTTTAGTTGATAAAGGTGGTCCAAAATGTCTAAACCTCATAACGATCCTCTTCCACCAACTGAAACAACATGTGGATTACTTCTTCAAGAACTTCAGGTACAAATCAACTTTGCTGCAAACTGTTTTCAATTGATTAATATTTAGTAAACTATGGAGAAACTCTTATTGTTTGTCTTTTTTTATTTTATTTTTAAACTAGATAATATGGAATGAAGTTGGGGAGTCTGACACTGACAAAGATAGGATTATGTTTGAGATTGATCAAGAGTGTCTAGAAGTATACAGAAGAAAAGTAGATACAGCTAATCGCTCTAGAGCTCAATTAAGGCAGGAAATTTCTGATTCTGAAGCAGAACTTACAATTATCTGTTCAGCAATGGGAGAGCGACCCACACATAGTAGACAGGTTGGATATTTTATGTATTGCTAATTTTCCAGCTGCTGTTTTAGGGCATGTATCTGTACTTCTTAATCAGGATGGAGAAAATATAGTTTAAGTTAAATAAAACAGTGTTTAATGTCATATTTGCGTGACAATAATTTGGAATGATTAAATAATATTCTTATCATTAATAAAAGCTTATGCACAATTTTGCATCTAAACTATTTTCAGTTATTTCTATGTACTAAATGAAGATGTTGAATAGAGAGGAAGAATTTGTACTTTTGTAAAAATTTATACTTTACTTTTTTGGTCGTCGTTACTCAAATTATGAAGTCAAGATTATTTCTATCTACTAATAAGAAGATTGGTTCCTTCTTGTTTCTCTCATTTTTTAGTCTGATGAAAAGGCTAGAAGCTTGAAGGAAGAGCTAGCAATGATTCTCCCGGAGCTGGAGGAAATGCAAAAAAGAAAGTATGAGCGTAGAAAGCAATTCATAGACGTTCAAGAGCAGATTCAAAGCATATCAAATGAGATCTATGGTCCAGGAGACAACTTCTCATTCATCGTAGATGAAACCGATTTATCGTTGAGGAAACTTGAAGAATTGCACAGACAACTTCATACACTTCAAAAGGAGAAGGTTAATGACTTACTCCTCTCTCTCTCTCTCTGTGCTAGTGATTGTAAGATATATCATATTTATTGCTCTATTACTGAATGCTAGTATTTATTTTTAATGCAGAGTGATCGTCTGAAGAAGGTCCAAGACCACCTATACAGTTTAAGTTCTCTCTGTTCAGTACTTGGTTTGGACTTTAAGCCGACAGCTAGTGAAATCCATCCTAGTTTAGGAAATTCAGAAGGACCTAAGAGTGTAAATAATGATACCATTGGGCAATTGGCTTTAGCTATACAAGAACTGCGGGATGTTAAATTGCAGAGAATGCAAAAGGTATATGGAACAGAACTTTATTTTATAATTTCATTTCATGCTATTTCCTCTGTTTGAAACTCATAAATTGCTTATTGTCTGGCAGCTCCAAGATCTAGCAACAACGATGTTGGAGCTCTGGAATTTGATGGATACACCAATTGAAGAGCAACAGGCATTTCAGAGTGTTACTTGTAATATAGCAGCTTCAGAACATGAAGTAACTGAACCAAACTCCTTGTCTGATGAATTCATTAATCATGTGAGTTATAAGCTATTATTGGAAAAACAGAAAAGTAGTTCTCTTTGTTTACCTAGCTCAAAATTCCTATAGAAGTAATAATTTCTTGCAGGTGGAGGCAGAAGTATCTAGATTAGAGGACTTAAAATCAAGCAAAATGAAAGAGCTTGTTTTGAAGAAAAGAGCAGAGCTAGAGGAGATTTGTCGAAAGACTCATTTGATTCCACAAATTGATGGTGCGGTCGAATATACTATTGAAGCTGTAGAGTCTGGTAATTTCCAAGAGAGATATCAATGGATGAGTGCCATTCTTTCTTCTTCAAACTCCTAAGCATGCATCTTCCTTTCTCATGCAGGATCTGTAGACCCTGCATGTGTGCTTGAACAAATTGAACTACAGATTTCTCAATGCAAAGAGGAAGCTTTTAGTAGAATAGAAATACTCGAAAAGGTTGAGAAATGGTTGTCAGCATGTGATGAAGAATCTTGGCTTGAGGAATACAGCAGGGTTAGTTTTTTTCTTTTTCTTTTGAATGTTCCTTCATATCTTTGTTGCTTATAGTCAAAACATTTATCATCTCACAGTTTCAGTTTATAAAATGTTGTTGCGCACTTGTTTGTTCTAGGATGAAAATCGATACAATACTGGTAGAGGTACTCATCTTAATCTCAAACGAGCTGAGAAAGCCCGTGTTTTGGTGAACAAACTTCCAGGTATTTTTAGATCTTAACTGTTGGCCGTATTTGTTGATTTGTTGTCTTGGCTAATATCATTATGGCTCAATGACAATAACACAACTTTTTCTTTTCTGTGTCTCAGAGTTTGTTTAGTGTAGAATATCTTTTTCATTACGTTCTATTTGCAGATAGCCTCTTTCTTTATTAGTTCCAGAATGTCTTTTAATTTTCTTTTGTTTTTGTCCATAGCAATGACAGATAAATTGACTTCAAAAACAGTAGCATGGGAAAAGGATAAAGGCACTGAGTTCATCTATGACGGTGTAAGTACCCTCTAAGAGTGACATGCAATGAGCTAGCCTCATAAGAAATTTTGGGTGTCACCTAATCATCTATTGGTTGCTTAAGTAAATCTGTGCCAAAACTTAATTTTGTTGTGTGTGGCTTTCTAGGTCGGTCTGCTTTCTATGCTTGATGACTACATCTTATTACGGCAAGAGAAAGAGCAAGAACGACGTAGACAGCGGGTAGGAAACACTAATTGCATTTATATTTTAAAAGTTGCTCAAAAATAAGTTATCTTTTTTTTTTAATGTAAAACAAATTGGGGAAGGGCGAAATTATTATCAATTAGAGTGACATGGGATTCGAACTCCGTCGCTTGAGTTTACAAAGTCCAAACAAGTTATCTAGTTATAAGAAAACCTTTGAAAAGGGGACCCTTAGCACAATGCTTGGAGTTGCTGCCATGGAAGGTGCTTAATGGTATGTGTTTTGTCTCCATGACTTGTTAAAATATTACATTTCTGTTTCAGGGTCTGAAGAAACTTCAGGGACAACTGATAGCCGAACAGGAAGTATTATATGGGTCTAAATCAACCCCTTCAAAGCCACAGAGTGCAAGAAAAGCGCCTAGGACGCCAAATGGAAGTTCAGCTAGTAGAAGAGTTACCTTTGGAGGATCAACGCTAAAACCTGATTCAAAAGCTACTCAATCAAGCTCCACGAGGAAGACTGACAAATTGCGCCAAATTGATCAAACAAATTACCTAGACGATGGCATTTCATGTTTATCATCAGGTAGTTTTTGTTTTGGACTTGACTCTTTTTGTTTTTTATTTGCAAATTTCTGGTTTGTGGGTTGCTCAATTGGTAAGGGTTTAGCATTCGTTTTTCTTCCTGTTTGGTTGAAAGGAAATAACATGGATCAGGAAAATATCTTATGAATTTGATGCCTTTTAGTTTTGGCTCAATTGGTAAGGGTGTTGTTTTGGATGTGGTAGGTTATCTAGGTGCATATCCTGCTAAGAAAAATGTAAATGTATTTTTCTTGTCTCCTATATGGTGTTTCTCTCTCTCTCTCTCTTTTATTCGTTTGCAGAAAAGGGCTATTCCATTATTGTCAGATTCCAATAGCATAGCATTTTCATTCTGTAAATTTTTCTTCTCAAAATCAATGACATAAGCAGCCTCCATCAATGTTGAATTTCAATCTAAAGACAACCTCTAATTGTTGAATACTCCCTCCGTTCTATTTTTCTGTCGTTGGAAGCTTATTTACACAAATCAATAAAGCTAATAACTTTTGTTATTTTTTATAAACTTATTTATCATTCTTCATGACATATCCTTAACTATTTATTATCTCTTTCTCTCTATTTCTCTCCTTGTAATAAATAGTTAGCGGTGATTTTGACAAAACAGTAATTAATACTACTGTGAACTTTGAAATTACAAGTAAATAGGAACAAGGAACTTATAAAAAATGACACCTAAAAGGAAACAGAGGGAGTACTTGTTAATGTTTTCCTTGAATTTAGAACAAGATTCTCCTAGTTATGTTTGAACTTGTTATTTAAAACACAACCTCAGATTTTTGGATACCTGTTTATGTTTTCTTTTGTTATAGAAGAAGATTCTCCGCCGGATTCTCCCAAGTACTCTTGATGATGGTTATTTTGTAAGGCTGTATGTGGCACAACGGAACGGTTTAGGCTATTTTTTTGTTTGATGCTGACGGTGGAGATGGCACCACATAAGGGTTTAGAGTTTTTTTTTTTTTGATGTTGACGATGGAGGTGGCATCACGGAACGGTTTAGGCATTTTTTTTGTTTGATGCTGATGGTGGAGGTCAAAGCCACATCTCAGCTGGTAGATTTTCCCATAATTTCTTGCTGGTATATTCTAGCATTTTTTTTTATAGTTTGTGTTTCACATAATTTGCACAAACAGCATATATGAAAATTTATACTTGCAATTTTCATGTACAATATGCATGCTTTTAAAAATTCTAACAAGTGTTTGTTTTCGTTGTGTTCATGCAGATAGAAGAGGACTTGATATTGCTGGAATTCCAATGAGAAAATACTCAATAGGTGCTGGAATTGTTCGGGATATGGAATCGCCTTTGACACGACAACCTTTTACTACCATCTCTTCGACAGTATCATCACAAGAGAATGTGGAAAATGCTGCAGATGAATTGAATATGCAGAAGCATAATTTGCAGAAAACATTGCCACTTAACAATTTTCCATTCACTAATACCTCAAAGATAGAGACAGTGATAGATGAAGAGAATAGAACTCTAAAGGCAATGCCTATTTCTATGAATATGTCCAAGACTCCAGCTCCTTTTGGAGGTGACTTGGTTCAAGAGATTGAATATTCATTTGAGGAAAGAAGGCTTGGTTTTGTATTAGCATGACATTATGATTTGGTTTTCAGTTTGTTATAGTGATGTACAATTCAAATGTAATTAGCTTCCAGATTTTTTGTATATACATAGTCTACCATTTTCTAAATAGAAATCATCTACCATTTTATGTCTGATCTTCATTCTAAATTTTTTTTGGTCTTTAACTTTCTGGTTTTCAGAAAAAGCAACCTTAGTAACATGGAGTTTGACCAGTAAAGTCTGATCAATATTGTTTCTATTAGAATTTATATTCGGATTCTCTCAATCGATGTGACTTTTTTGAAGCTTGTAAATAACTTGAATAGTAAATTAGAAACCAAACAGGATTATATGAACAGTAATTATGTTGGTGGCCAAATGCACTTTAGAGCAACTTATTTTACTTTGCAAAAGAAAATTATTTTTAGCTATCTTATTGCAAATTTATTTTTAGTTGTCTTACTTGAGGGGTATTACATGTGGTTGTGATTAAGGGTGTTCATTGGATGGGATTAACTCTATAATTTAAACTCATTCAATTTGCTTGGTTTATTTTATTTAATTATATGGTTCCTAAAAAAATAAGGTCTTGATAATATGAAGTTCGGTTGTGATATTAGTAAAGTTTAGCTAAAGATTGATCTACATAGAATCTGAACTTGTTTTCAAAATCTATTGAGTAAATACCAAATTCTTTACTTGTCTTTGTTAACTTATACCAACTTAGTCCCTCACTTAGCCATAATTCCAAAGTAGTCCCTGATTTTTTCTACTGTTCCTGAAGCTAGTCCATGTGTCAATACTTGTTAACTAACTAATAGATATTGTTTAAATTTGAAAAGTCATGTAAGCAAATCTTGGAACCTATTTAAAATTATTTAAATTTCAAAAGTTGTCATGTATACTAACTAACATACAATAATAATGAGGACTAAATTACAACAAATTGTGTTTTTATACAACACATTGTTGATAAATCTTTTTCTCCAATTTTCTTTCCTTCCTCCATTGACATCTTCTTCCACCTCTGTTCTTTTTATTTATTTATAAATTCTACCATATTTGCAAAAACGATATGAATAGGATGTGTAGTGGTTCTCAATTTACTCCATCTATGAAAGAGAAAATTACTATTAATAATTTATGGTTTGATGAATCATGTATGGAGGAAAACTTTGCAGTTCCTTTTTCTTCATGGGAGAAAAATTGTGATAAGGAAAAACACTATTAATGTAGTTGTTTAAGTTAATTGTTGATAGTTTTGAATGTAATTATTATAAACATGAATGTAATTGACGTAATGTTTATCTATTTTTGTGACGTCTCAACATGACAATGAGTTTGACATAATACAAAAAGTTTATTTGTAAGTTGTGGGGAAGAAGACTTTCTTACTTGATGTATTATAAATGTATTATAAAGGAAGAATTTTCTAATTTTAAATAATTAATTTAAAAATATCAAAATAATTCCTAACATTTTTGAGCAAAAATAGTAATGTTTCATTGCTAAAAAGTATCAAATAGGTCCCCAAGATATTATGTGGTAGTTAAGGTGCCAATTCACTCATCTTAACACTGTTAGTTAATTAGAATTGACGGAGGACTAAGTTGATTAAAGGTAAAAAAAAAGTTAAGGACTATTTTAGAATTATGATATTTTGTACATTGTGCACGAATATTGTGGCTTTCAACAAGTTTTACAAATGGCTCTCGACATCGTCTCATTTCACTATGTTTTTCATAAAGTTCACCACTTCTTTAAAATCTTGTGACTTTCACTTTCTTTTTTAATTGTCTTTCGACTTCATTAACATAAATCTCGAAAGCATCAACTACTTGAGATTTTTCTTTAAGCAAATAAACATATTCATAACGTGAAAAATCATCAATAAAAGTGATAAAATATTTTTCTCTACAAAGAGATGAAGTGCCAAAAGGTCCACATATATCAGTGTGTATAATTTCAAGAAGTTGATTGTTTCTTGTGGTACATTTCTTGTTATGTTTGATAAACTTTTCATTAATGCAATCCACACATAACCCAATATAAGTAGAGTATAGAATTTGGAGAATCTCATACTTTACTAACCTTTCTAGTCTTTCCTTGGATATATGAGCTAATCGTTTACGCCACAAGTATGCAAAACGTTCATTAAGCATGTTACACTTAATTTCAATAATTTGATGAACAAAGACTCATAAAATTGATCATGGAGTTTCGATCTATATAAATCATTGATAATATAACAAGAACCAATAAGTTTAATATTATTGTATAAATTGAAACAAACGAGGCCACTATTAAATTCAAAACAACAATTGTCCAATTTTGAAGGAGAAACTAAACTTCTAGATACTGAAGGTACATAAAAGAGTCTTTATTTGATATAAATGAAGGTCAATATCCAAAATCAAACGATAAGTCCATCTTCCTTCAATTAGAGCTTTTATTCCGGTATCCCGTGTTGGGAAACATCTTACTTTGGCTTGTGGTTTGGATCATAAGGAATCCCAACATCATATTAGATACATGAGTAGTAGCACCAGAGTCAAGCCACCAATAATTATGAGGAACATCAACTAAGTTTGATTCAAAAGTGCATACATATATTTTACACATACCTTTCTTCTTGAACAAAGACTTACATTTCAGACAATCTTTTAGAAAGTGTCATTCTTTAGCACATAAATGACATTTATTATGATGCTTAGCATGTTCCTTTTTCTCAAAGTTTTTGGCTTTTGGCTTTAATACTTTTCAAGCTCCATGAACTAGGTTGACTAAATGACTTTTAAAATTCTTTAGTCGATTCTCCTCTTGAATGAGTTTTTCAATCAATTTAACATTTCATTTGTCTTTCATAATGTTATAGTTAATTTGAAAAGCTCCATACTTAGAAGGAAGTGAGTTCAAAATAAAGTAAACCATAAAAGAGTCGTTCACTGCTCTCAACGACTTACGTTTTGTTGCAGTGTTAGTCATCTCAATAGTGTGCTCTTGCATGCCCTGCAACCCATCAAATATAATGGTCATGAGTTGAGTCATCAGTGTACCAGCGAGTGACTTATCAACAGAGCAAAAATTTTCTTCCACAAACTTAAGATACTCCTTAACACTTTCTCTCTGTGGAATAGTAGTCTCAATGTTGCAATAGTCATTTGCATAAATATAATGCTCAATCTATTGGACCCCTCTCATGCCTTAAGCTCGAACTTTTCATTCTCAATGTTGTCATCGTCAACAACGGATTTTTCCTCCAAAAGTGACAAGTCAAGGTCCAAAACACCTAAATGGAACTTCACTTGTTCACTCCATTTAGAAAAGTTCAAACTATTGAAAACGACAATAAACGCGCAACTACAAATGAAAATAAATTACTATAAAATAATCATAAGATATATACTCACGTGAAATTCATCATATATATTGATAAAATCAAATCATATTATAGTCCACCTTTAGTCAATCGCTACAATACACTATGACAATTTTATCATAATCTAAAAATTAAAATTCTCAACCAAATACATAAATTATCTTAGAAAAAAAGATATATTTGATCCAAAAAAAATTAATTTCTCACAATCAAGAAAGTTTATTAACCATAGAACAAAAATTTCCTTTAGGTAAATCTAATTCTACGCTTAATTAACAGTCACATTTCACGACATTTCATTCCTTCAAACTTATTCACTTTGGTGTACATAAAATTTAAATAACCTTAGAAAAGTTAAGTGTTTTAATCTTCTCCATTCATTTAGTTATAACAGTGCACATATATCATTAATAAGAAGGAAACAAATAATAAACATTAATTTATTTTGAAGGTCATTTAGTATTTGGCAAATCAACAACAAGCTGACTTGGTTAAGTCATATTTACATTAATTTAACAACAACAAATTAATTTAAGTCATGTCTATAGTACTTCAACAAACATAGAAAATAATTAATATATGTACATAAAAGTACATGTAAATATTTCACAATCCCATTTGTATGATTAAACATCATTAACGAAAAATCATAAATTTCATTCGAGAACTCTAGTACCACAAGTAAAATTTAAGTGTCAAAATAAATTTTTAATAGAAATATTTTAACAACGTAAAAATATTAAAATTTATCGACAAAAAAATTATAGTATAAGTTGATTCATTTAATATTTAACGGTTGCCATAACATTTGTTTTTATCTTCTGTGAACCATAAAATTCATACAAGATTTATAAGTACATTTTATACTTATTATTTGTTAAATCATATAAAAATTGATGTATTGATGTTATGGTTGCAATCCTTGTATATGGTTGTGTTTTCATGTATCAAATTTTTGGTTTTCTCACCCTTGTTTTATTTCTTTGCAAATTTGGATCCATAAACAAGCGATTATTTTGACAAGCGATTATTGATAAATGATAATGAGAGGTTTCTTACCCCTTTTTTTTTATTGTGCACATTTATCAATTATGGTTTCTTCTTGTTTCTCAATAACGAATAAAATTCAAATACAATTGTTTTATAATGATATATATCATAATAAATTGTACATTTATTTTTTTAAAAATTACACATGTAATTTAAAATATGATAAACTCATAAATTAACATGCATTTTTTGTGGTTATATCCTACCCTTTTAGTGATTTTTTCACATATAAATTTTGGCTTTTAATTTGTCATTATTTTAGAATAACTTTTGATCTTATATGAGGTGAATATTCTATTATTATGTATGACACAAATGTAAGTTATTGTTTTTAGTGAAAAATATATTATTTTAATGTTAAGAATTTAACCTTGTAATTTTAAGTATAGAATTCAAATTTCAACTGAAAATAATTGCACAAAATAGTCATTAATATCACTTAATAATTTTTTTTATTTTTTAAAACATATTTAGTATATTTTTTTAATTTTTTCTATTCATTAATACATTTAAGAATTCATATAAATATATTATTTTTATCAATAGTATATAAGTTAAAAAAGCAAGATTAGGTATTCAAGTGAGAGGCCTTTTGGTCAAACACAAAATGTAAAAAAGAAGCAAAAGGGATTAAAAAAAATTAGGGCTAGGAGAAAAAAAGAAGGGAGGTTGGTGCATGCATTGTAGCTGAATTTCAATCCATTTTAATTTAATTAAAAAAATATTTTTTAAGACAGTTTATTTTTTCTTGCACCAAAAAAAATATATTTTTCTTATTAAACTCTTATTTATTGTCAACTTTAATTTGATATTAAAAAGGACAGAACTTGTCAGAAATTGTGGAAATTCTCATTGGCTTCACCCAACTTTACAATTTTGAATTATTTTTAAGCAAGTTATATTTTAAAAAAGAAGCATTTCCCTTTCTTTTCCAAAACTAACCTTATTTTTTTAATGTGTATTAAAATAAAGTAGTACTATTACTATATTCATATATTCATTTATTAAAACGCCTTTATTAAATTTCCAAGACGGACGTGAACCAATTTCTTAACCAAAATTTATACTTTTAATTATGCAAATAAAATATTTATTTAATAATTATATCCCATTGTTTAATTATTACTTTTCATTTCATTATATTAATAAATTTTATTATATTATATATATATATATATATTTTTCTACTTTATTTATTTACTCCAACCCTTTTCCTACAAAACCCTAATTTTCATAAATCAAGTGTTGTAGAATCTGTGAAACTAGAGTAATAGTTTTTCTCTGAAATTGTAGATTTTTTTTTTTTGTTGAAAAAAAAAATAGTGTAAATTTGGAAGCTTTTTTACTTCCTCTACAATGGTAGAAGTTTAAGCTACAGTGTTGCGATTTTCTCCGAGTTTATGCTCAAAATCGAAAAATCTGCTTCTGGGTTTTCACCATTTCTGTAAAAAGTTTGTGTTTTTGAAGTTTTTTTTTGGTGTTACTAATTTTTCTGTTTCTTTGTATCTTAGTTTTTTTGCATTGAAGGTCAGTGAAACAAAGTTAAAAATTTTCAACTTTTTTTTTGTTGAGATTTTGGGGTGTTTTAGTTTTTCTTTGATTCTCAAGAAGATGGAAGAAAGAGAGATTTTTGGTTCTGGGCATGTTGTTAAGGTTAACGAGGTCCCACAGGGTTTCAATTTGGGTCAAAATTCTTTGAATTTTTCTGCGCCCACTGGAGAGTTTCCGGTGCCGTCTCCGGCAAGTGTGCCGGCTGGAGGTGGTACTGAGGTAGTAAAGAAGAAGAGGGGTAGACCTAGGAAGTCTGAATCCGGAAGTAAACCGGCACTTTCGCCGATGCCGATTTCGGCTTCTATTCCGTTGACAGGAGATTTCTCTGGCTGGAAAAATGGTGGTGGGAAGTCTTTTGAAGGCACTAAGAAGCCTTTTAAGTTGAATGATTTTGATGAAGGTATAGGGCAATGTAGAAATGAAAAATATTTTTCTTTGATCCATGCATGGTTTTAGTCTTTGATTTGATTATTAATTACTTTGCATTATGTTTTTAGTTTTACTTTACATTTGTTGTAAATAACAATTTTTTCAAATTATGCAGGGTTGTTAATTATTATTTACTATGTGAAATATGATTTTTTTTTATAGGGTTGTATGTTAATCTAATCTTGAATCTATGTGTGCTTGTTTATGGTTTTGTTTTCAATTTGATTCATATTTTGTGGTCATAGTAATGTGCATTTGGTTTTCAAATCATGTATATGATTTTTTATGCATATGATTTATTGAAGCTAGGTGAATTCATATGGTATCTTGTGTAACACATGGTTATTCATATCATATGATTTATGCATGTGGAATTAGGTTATGGTAATTTTGCTTTAACCTAATGCAATAAATGTGCGTTTTGTTTGTTTGTGAATTAGGTAATATCTTGTTATTTTATTTATCACTTGTTTATGCCTTTACTTATCTTCCTATTTTGTAGATGATGGAACACCAACCTTTGGTTCCCATTTCAAAACTCATGTGCTTACCGTAAATTCGGGAGAGGTATTTTGTTAATTTCCTTTAAAGCCTATATTCTGAAAATAGTTAGATTAATATCCTTTTGTTCGCGAGGTGTCAGCTCGGTGGTAAGAGTTTGATTTTATAACTTCAATGAGACGATGTTCAAATCCCCCAGAGACAGTTGTAAAATGATCATTACAGTGTCACCTTAATTAATAATAATTTCCCTGATTCCCCAAATTTTTTTTAAAAAAGTTAGATTGTATCTTTCTAATTTGTTTGAATGCCATATTAAGAATAAATTTGATGGCTATAACTCATTGAAACTTAATGCATTTTATTTAATATACAATGTCATCTTACTATCTAATATAAATCCCTTTTTAACATATATGATGTTTCCTTTTCTTTATTTAATGAAAGCATTCACTTCCTATAAACTATAATAATAAATTAATATTCATGTGTAAAATCTATTAAATTTATTTGTTTTATTATGCTTGCCATTTCTCAATTTGTTAATTGATTTAAGTATTTGAGTTAGATATGCTGACGTATAACAGCTATCAATGCAAATTTCTCAATTTGAAGTTACTATAGATAAACTGAAAGTTGACATGCACTTACATTAAGGTGAAAACATGGTTTCTGATTCTTTCCTCCAGATAAGTAGAGACGGTTCAATCTTAATTTTTTAATTATTGAGTGATTAGAAGAGTATTATTGCGTAATAGATAATATATGCATAAAATTTCAATTGAATCATTAGCAAGTTATTACTGATTAAAGTGCCACTAATGGTCATCTGTAAGACTGTAACCGTCCTTGAGGTTACAAGGCCAAACACTTGCCACTGAGCTGACACCTCACATACAAACATTAGCAAGTTAATTTCGTTATACAGATGAAAAAATAGCATCTATAGTAGTGATTCCAAATAGTACAACATGTATTGATTCCAAATAGCATCTATATTTTTCCTTTTCTTTATTTTAGTATTGCAATATAAAGTTTGCATATTAGTTAATTGTATTTGTCATGTTTCTTAGGATGTCTCGATGAAAATAATGTCTCTCTCTCAACGAGAATATCATGCTATATCCATTCTCTCTGCGAACGGCACTATTTCGAATGTCACACTTCGCCAGTCGGAAGCTTGTGGTGGTACATCGACGTATGAGGTTAGTTCTGTCATGTTTTACTATCGCAGGTAAAGAATTTCAGTACTGTTTAAAAGTAACGTTAATTGGAATGACTGATATTTAACACCAATGCATGTGGTAAATTTTTTACACAGCCTTCTATTTCTGCAAATGTAGGCATTAGATATCGAATGTAGGGCAATTCATGTGTTTGTTATAGACATGTGCTAAGTGGTCAATTATGTATTTATGCCCTATTGTTTTGACATAGTTCCATCGAGTAAAGTGTAAAACAGCATTTCGATCCTCAAAATTATGAGAGTCGAGCAATTTGGTTCCTGAAATTTTCAAACTAGAAAATTAGACCCTTAAATTAAAGAACATCAATCAATTTAGTCCCTCCATCAAAATATTTCGTAAGTAAACATCATAAAAAACTACCGAAAGACCTATCGACTGAATAGTTATTTCAAAAATTTGAGGGACTAAATTGACCGGCTCCTACAATTTTAAGGATGAAAATGCTGATTTCCTTGAGTTCCATCTCTTTCATTGGAAGATTTTCCTTAGTTTCCAAACTTTCTATGTTTCTCCCTTATAGATTTGGCTTATGCCCTTGTTTTATGCTTCTGGCATCCTACACTTCTCAGGAAAACTGGCTGTAAAATCACCATCGATTTTTTTTTCTTCATGTTTTGAATAAGCGATTTGATATGTATTTCTTTCTATGAAGCACAAATACTGATACTGACATAGACACTAACACGGACACCAAACACGACACCGACACTAACATGTCAATACCAATAATAATTTGCAAAAATGAAATAATTGAATGCAATGAAGGTGTCGGTGCTGAACACCGAGACACACCTTCAATAAGAGGTGTCAGTGCTACAACGATTTCTTTGACACATCTTCAAGATCACTCATACTTTTTTTTTTCTCGTAAATATAGCACTAGACGAAAATATTAAATGAAAATGGTGACAAATTTTGTTCTTTTACAGGGAATGTTCGAGATTCTTTCCTTGTCCGGCTCATTTGTGCCGACTGAGAATGGATTGACAAAGAGTAGAGTTGGTCGGATGAGTGTCTCATTGGCGGGTCCAGATGGTAGTGTTTTGGGGGGTGGACTCGCTGGTTTGCTGGTAGCTGCTGGTCCTGTGCAGGTAACTTTTGTTTTAGAAGAATCAGTGTTGTCAAATAGCAGCTATAGTGTAACTGAATTTTGATAAATTGTTATTGGTCTGCGATATATCAAATATTTTCCTCGTCATTTTCTTTTACAAATTTTGAAAACTGATCTACATTTTCAGAAATTTTCAAAACATTGTTTTCATTGTTTATGAAAATGTATTCTTTTTAGCTTGCCTTTTATATTCTCTTTATCACAACTGTTTACTACTACACGTGTATTCCATATTTTTATTAGTAATTTAAAATGAACACTAATTTAAGAAAATGAAAACCGAAAATGTTTTTAGAAAGTAAATAGGCAGTAAATTTCATGTATGAGGTAACATTTGACTGAACACTTTCCTCTTTCTGTTTTTTTTCTGCATCAGGTTGTGGTAGGTAGTTTTCTTCCTGAGCAGCCGAAACCGAAGAGGCAGAGGCTCGATCACACGTCACCAACGTCCCTTATATCATCACATGTCAACAATCCTGTTTCATTTCAAGAATTGAAAACCGATCTCGGTGGAATGAAGCCTTTCATGACACCGGCCGGGTTTGAAGTGAACAACAACTTCGCTTCTTTCGGAAACGGCCAAGGCTCTGGAAACTCATCGTCCGCCGACGATGAGAACGTCTAACCCTAGCCGTTTCAATGATAGAGTTGCATGGCTCATACTTGACTCATTGATTCTTACAAATATTGACTTAAGGAGATTAATTAAAGTTTTTATAGTGAGATGAGTATCAAGTTTGAATTTGACTATATAAGAAAATGTTATATTTGGGACTTAGTAGGTGTTGGTTTGATTAATTAATGTAGCTCTAATATTGTTGTAGCAATTTAGATGTAGGATACATGTTATGCTCCTATTTTTAATTTAGATTTTATAAGAATGTTTGAAATTTGAGTGAATGTGGAATGTTTCAATAGTGTAACCTAACTTTATATTGTTTGTTGTGAAAGAGGAAATTACATGTTAGTTTTTTTTCTTTTTCTAAGTCAATTAGCGTAATATGATATATATCCTCTTTAATGTAATTATTTAGTGTAATAAATTGATATTTAAGTAATTACTTATGAGCTCATTGCATGCAAAATGTGATCATTTACATGTTTTCCACTACATCATGATACTTGATACTTTTAGAGTTTAGATGAATTTGTGCATTGGAATCAATTACAAATTAACAGTTTTTTTTATTGCATCTTCCCAACACAATTGCAGTGTAATTAATTGACACAATTATCTTGTGTTCTTTTCATGCAAAAACATGGTCGTCACACGTTTCTCCACTACTTCAAGTTATCTTTAGAGTTTAGATGAATTTGGGTATTGAAGTGATTAATTAATCAACTGATAAAAAATTAAGGGTGTTAGATAATAAAGACTAAAACAAATATGTTTACATTTTACAAAGACTTAAACTAATATTTTTATTTTATACAGGGGTTAAAATTAAATTCATTTTATTTTATAGAAACTATATGTATATTTAAGCCAGTTATTTTTATGTTGGTTAAAATATTTAAGCCAACTTTAAATCACATTAAACAAACATATATTAGCAAAAAAAAACTGAAGTTAATGAAAAAAAATGTGCAAAGATAGTGTACACTAGATTTATACTAAAGTACAAGAAAAATTACAATACAAATAAATCACAATTGATAGATTTACTTCGAAAGATATACACAATTAATTGTGTTGTGTTGCCCATATAAATTTTTTATATTAACGATGCATGAAAAATAAATCAAATATTTCAACTTTCTTACTTATATTTTGATATGTGATGTAATTGGTGCTTACCTATTGTACTCAAAGTTAAAGTTATATTTTTTTATTAAAAAAAAATATTTATTTATTCAAATCGATGGAAATTACATCGATCAGTAATATAATTTAATGTAATTAAAAACAAAAAAAATGAATCTACGAACAAACTCACAACATTCAGTTTAATAACATAAATGACAAAATACTTATAAATGTGACAAAGTCTACGAGGTTGAGTATATTGAAGTGTATGAAATATCTATCAATTCAGAGCTACAGCGTTGAAAACGACAAAATCATTCATTAAATTTGCACCAAATCAAATTTGAAATTACGAACACCACAAAAAGGTAAAAACTAAAACACATAAAATCAAAATAACGAAATCACGGAAAACTAAATCGGTGTAAAAATCATCTATTTAAATAAAATAGAATAAGAAAAATGATTTAGTGCATGCTTGATTGTACTTTTAAAAGAGTAAAATCAATTTTGAAGATGTAGAATTGATTTTGACTTGTTTCGATGCTACTCAGCAGAATTGATTATAACTTGAAATTAAAATTCATAACTTAAATTCAAAAGTAATTTTAATATTAAAATTTATCGTCCAATTTATTTTTATCTTAAAATATCAAAACATAAATTACTTTATATTGGATTCATTTTTAATTAAAGTCAATTTTCAGATCATTTGATTGGTTGCAAGTTTGCAACATTAACACAACACCCTATTGAATATTGCTGAAACGACGCCGTATCATATACTTCCAATACTTTGCGCAAAAATAGAAACAAGTGTCAGAATCAGATGAATCCAGAATTCGCTCCCAAATGTCGCCGTCCGCTTCAATCTCCGATCTCCGATCACCGCACCGGCAGTGCCAATAGTTCGACCGATTACCGTCACCGCATCTCGAATCAGGTTCAACAACTTGTTTAATTTCACTATTCATCCTCACACGCGTTATCGATTTTATTTTTTGCGTTGGTCTTAACTTTCTGATTTAATAGAGCAATTTAATTTCAATTTAATAAACAACTAAATCAAACTAACTATATAGGTAAACAATCATTTTTGCCATAATAGTTTTTGAATTATTAAAATTACAAAAAGATACCTATACATGTCTTTAGTAAGTTAGTTAGTTTACTTCTCGAATATGTTTTTAGTTAGTCAATTTAGTGCAAAAAATTACTAACAAATGAGATACTTGGGGATCTATTTGCAATTTTAATATATTCAGAGACTAGAATGACAATGCCTCACACATTCAGCTACCAAAATGATTGTTACCCAACTATCTATATGAAGAGATATAGCTTAATCAATTGATGTCATGGTGTTAGGTGATTGAATTGGTTTTTGTGACTTTATGTAATGTAATGTTACATGTTATGCATTAGTTAATATAAGTACTTACTATAAAAGTGGATTCGTGAGATTATGAAGAGAATGCCAGGTGGTTTAATTTTAATTTTGATTTTGCTGTTTTTCTTTTCGTTTTTGGGGGTTCTTAACCACCTGATTCTTAGGGGAATAGGCCTTAGTAATCTGGAGTTCGACTAAGAGGTAAGTAATGCCTAGCCAATGATTGTTCCAATAGGATTTGAATTTGGGTTCTCGCGAACATTCATCGTTAACTGGGACTTGTTAACTACTTGAGCTCAATCATTGGTTATTCCGTTGTTTCCTTTGTGATTGTGTTTGTGAAATTGGTTATGTGAAATTTTCTAATAGGCATACTTTCTATTTTGTTATGCGAAATTTGTGTATGATTATTTTTTGGATGTGTTTAAATGAGATTGGGTAATGTGTTTGAACTAGTGACCCACTTATTCGAAGTGTAACTCTTTGATCTAGTGCTTTGATTGGGTTCATGACTTGTCTCGGTTTAGTAACTTTGCTTGCAACCATGACGATTTGTTGGTATTGTCCCTTGTTCCAATTGCAATGATTGCCTTCCCATTGTGGCTCTAGTGAAGATAATTTGGCACGTGGCGAGAAAAAGAGTGAAAGAAAGGGGGAGAGGGAGAGAAAGAGAAGGATAAAATGAACATATGTAGGTTGATCATATGGACCATGGTTGTCAAACACTCGAGTTAACTTGTAAACTCTTACTTGTAACTTCTGATTTTAGATCACAAAACCGAGCTAACTCACATGCAAACTCTCTTTTTGGTAAACTATTACAAGTTCAAATAAACTCTAAATTGGTGAACTCTATATTTTATTTGGAAGTTTACAATTTTACATTGGATTGGCCTTAAAATGTAGAAGTTTTGGTTAATAAGATTTGGTATGTGGTTTAGTTATTTATGTTTTGCAATATATATTGGTTTTAAATTGTAATCTTACGTTTTTATTATTGTTGTGAGGGACAATTGCTATGCCTTGGTAAGACTTTATTGTTCTGCCATTTCATTTTTTCCTTAAAATCCTATAATAAATATTTATGCTTTTTATGGCGATGAAATGTTGAACTATTGCTGTTCTAATGATATTATATTTTCTATTATCTATATATATTCATATATACAAGTTATTTTTATATTAGGGTAAACTCTTATGAGTTTACGTTTACCTAGACTCTTGGGTTTAACAACTTTGGTTTGGACATAGCTCGAAAGAGAAATTTGGGTCAGTATCCCTTTTTGTGAAACTATAATTTCCTTTAGAAACTAAAATAACAACACACACAAACCACCACAGACGCTTCAAAGTTGATTACATGGACCACATAAAGGGCACACAATAGCTTCTTTTGTTTACATCATATGCTTTTATATTCTTAGTATTGTTTTTCCTCATATAAAAAAGAGTTGGAATTAAGTAAGAGGCGTTTTAGCCAACACAAACTGTAAAAATGGAGAAAATATTGAAACTCATGCCTAAAACTTTGGAGGAAAAAGAGGGAGGGTGGTGAAAATCCGTTGTAATAGTGGCATTACTTCACAGTTTTAAATTTTTAGAGTTGAAATGAATAAATAACAATTTATATTAAAAAAGGCATCTTCCTTTCTTTACCAAAAAAGGGAAAAAAGGAAAAACATCAGGCGTAAAACAATGGGAGAAATAAAGGGAGGGTAGTGAATGCATTATAGTTGCATTTTAGAGTAGATTCATCAAACCAGGAGGGTATTTCAATATTTTTTCATTTTTCTTGTGAAACTTATTTATTGTCAATTTTAATTTAATTAAAAAAGTATTTTACTTGTTTTTTTAAGGAAAAAAATGGTTTTCTTGTGAAACTCTCAATTATTGTAAACTTTAATTTAATTAAAAAAAACAGAACTTGCCAGAAATTGGGGAATTGTTCATTGGCTCCACCCAACTTTACAGTTTTGATTTTGTTTGAAAGTTGAAATAAATAAACAAATAGCAGTATATATATAGAGAGAGATTAGTGTAAAACTATTTTACACTCACATCCAATGAAAACTCATCATATTGCCACATCAATCTATATTGTAATTGTATTTTAAAAATAACAACAATATACTTGATTTTTATTGAACATGTCCCCTTCACATACACACACATATTTGTGTGTGTGTACTTAGACATTAAAAAAAACATTTTCCTTTCTTTTCCAAAACTATCTTATTTTTTTAATGCATTCAATAACTAATAAGTAATAAATAATACTAAATACATATTCATTTATTAAAAAGCCTTTATTAAATTTAGAAGACGGACATGAGCCAATTTCTTAACCAAAATTTACAATTTCAGTTTTACTATTAAAATATTAGTTAATAAAAAAATTCCCATTATTTAATTAATAAATTTTCATAATAAATGGTTTTCCTTCTTTATTTATTTATTCCACCTTTTCCTGCAAAACCCTAACTTTTCATAAACCACTCTAGAATTTGTGAACCACAGTTGTTGTTTTTCTTTGAAGTTGTAGAAATATTTCTTTTTAATAAAATAAGTGTTAGTTTTTGAAGTTATTTGCTTCCTCAGCGATTGTGGAAGTTTAAGCTACTGTCTGAGTTTATCCTCACAAGTTGTTAATACTTCTGGGTTTTCACCATTTCAGAAAGAGTTTGTTTTTGAAGTTTTTCTTTGCAGTTACAAATTTCTAACCTCAAACGTCTTTGTATTGTTATTTGAGGTTTTAGGGTCTCTTAGTTTATCTTTGATTTACAAAAACAAAAACAAAAAATGGAAGAAAAAGGTATTTTCACTTCTGAGCATGCCCTTACGGTTAATGTGGCTCAAAATTCTGAGCCCACAGAGGAGTTGCCGATGCCGACTCCGGTAACTGCGGCGGTGTTGTCGCCTATGCCGATTTCGTCCTCAATTCCGGTGACTGGGGATTTCTCAGCCTCGAAAAGAGGTAGGGGGAAGCCACGGAAATCAACCAAAAAGCCTTTAATTGTTTACGATTTTAAAGGTACAGGACCATGTAGAATTAAAAACATTGGTTTTTGATTCTTTTATTTTTAGCATTTAATATTTTTAATTACTGCTTTGTATGTTTTCTGTTTCTGTTTTTTTAGTGTTACAGTTACATTTGTTATAAATAACCATTGTTTTTTTTGTTTTTTCAAAATGTTGGGTTGTTTTTTAATATGTGAAGCAAGAATTAATTTTTGGGTTGTAATTGACTTAATCTTGATTTTAAGGTGTTTGTGTTTTTTTTTTTATTTGAATCATGCTTTAGATGTGTGAATTTAATATATGGCAGCATGAGTGGACCCTTTTCTTAATTCCCTTTCAGATCTGGAATTCGGTGGTGGAAGGGGATATTTTGTGGTCATTTTAAAGTAGGTTGGTTTTCAGTTCTGGTAGCACATATATTGATACTTTTTTCCCTTCCTCTGTGAGGGGAAGATGATATAATCTGATCTCAGAAACAGAGTTAATTGAAGACACTGGATTAGCATGATCATTGAAATGCACAATGTCTTTTCAAGTTCATGGAGGGGGGTTTTGTGGTCTTTGCTTTATTGGATCCATACCTGCATCATAAACTGGTTGTGTGGACCTTGATCCCCCCTTCTAATGTGCAATCCATCTTAGGGGCCTCATGCCACATTTCATTTGTCTTTGTAATGACTTGCTTACTTCTATACCTGAAGATAATCCAGGTTCATGATGTTTTTTATTAGATTTCCTTTGCTGTCTAAAGGATCACATAGTTGATTCTGTATGCATATGCAGGGTGAAATCAATTTTACTGATATATTTGGAATCAGGCTAATATAGTATCTTGTATATCACTGGGTATTTGTGACATCATGATTTATGCATGTTGAATTTAGGTCTGGTAATTTTGTTTTTACATAATGAAATCAATTTGCAGTTTTTTTGTGAATTGGATAATAACTTCCTCTCTGACCATATGGTTATCTTATTCTACCTTTTCTATCTAATAATCTACCGATCTACCAATTTTTCAGATGATGGAACAACATACTCTCTTGGTTCCGATTTCACACCTCACGAGCTTATAGTGAATTCTGGCGAGGTATTTTTTTTATTCCATTTTAGGCTTATATTCTGAAAATAGTTAGATTACATCCTATCATTTTTTCCTGAATGCCTTATTCAGAATAAATGCAAAGGCTATTCATTTTGTTCATTCATTGAAAACTAATGCATTTCATTAAATACAATGTCATCCCATTTCTTAAATGTTGATACCTTTTAAGTTAACACATACAATATTTCCCTTTCTTTTTTTGGTACAGTATTCACTGTGTTCATACAGTTATAGTAAATTAATATTGTTGTGTACAATCTAATGCTTAAATGTATTTGTTTGAATATGCATGTCAGGATATGATATTTCTATAAATATGTGAAACAAAGAACAGAAACTAATCCTTATCATTTTTCAGCGCATAGAATTTCAGCTGTAGGAAAATTATGGTTATTTAAATGGAAACGGTATTTCATTTTCGAAGATGTTGTTGCTGAACTTGTAGAAATAGCTAACAAAGATTAAACTAAAGTAAATGCCCTTCCCAACTTCCAAGGCTGTGAGCATTACCCATGGGCAGTAATTTCAGGATTCATGGTTCCTTGGAAGTTGATGAAGATATGGAGTTATCCTTTTGGTTTTACTCAGGGTTTGAATTTGAGTAGTCATAGAAGCTTAATCTATAAGAGAAGGATAATAAAAGAAGGCTAAACTTTGCTCATTGGTTTAAGTTAGCTATGGTGCATATGTTGGCTATCCACGCATATATCTTAATTTGAAGTTATTATAGTAGCTAAACTGGCAGGTGCATGTATTTGCAGAGGTGAAGACATGGTTTCCAATTCTTTTACACAGATAAAAGTAGGGATGTCCATCTTAAATTTTTAAATATTTATTCATCTGTATAGTATAATTGTGTAACAATTAATATATGCATAAAATAAAATTTGAGACATATGCTAATGAATAAATAGCATCGAATAGTAGCGATATGAAATAGTAGGACATGTGTTGTAGTATTATTACATGAATCCCAACTACAAGTTGCATACAGTATGATTAATATTGAAAATAATATATCACTCACACTTCCTTTATTTTTTTATTTCAGCGTGGTAATACAATGTGCTTATTTGTTAATTGTCTTTGTGATTTTTCTTTGACCTGTTTTAGGATGTTGCAGACAGAATTTTCCTTCTCTCTAAAGAATTCCCTGCTATATCCCTTCTCTCTGGAAATGGCACTATTTCAAGTGTCAAACTTGTTCAGTCGGATTCTTGTGGTGGCGTTGGGACTTCGAAATTCGAGGTTAGTGCTGTGCAGTGTGCAGTCTTATTTCTGTAGCCCAGATAAAAATTTAGTCCTATTTATCTCTTTCAGCTGATTTATATGTACTTTGACATATTGAGTTAATTTAGTTCAGTCCTGTTTTATCAGCCCAGATAAAGAAGTTTAGTGCTATATATCTCTCTCTCAGCTGGTTTGTATGTAACATTAAACATTTATCTGGTTGCCTGATATTTTTTTGATATATGGTTGCCTTTGTAGGCATTAGATATAAAATTTTAGTGTTTTTAGTTGTTTTTAAAATGTGCTAAGTGCTCTACATTGCTCTCTATTGTTTTGATTGAGCTCCACACCTACTAAATTAATTCCCCTAGTTTCCAAACTTTCTATGACCATCCCTTGTAATTATGGCCTATGACATTGTTTTGTGCTTTCTGTCAAGTCATGTCACCACTCTCCTGACATGAATCACAATCACTTAGGGAAACTGGGTTTACAATCAATATAGAACTTCTTTTATGTTTTATAGTAGTGATTTGATACGTATATATCTTTGCCATTATTTCACTCTAATTTCACAGTGAGTTGATTCAGAGTTATCTCCCTATTAAGAAACACTAATAGCACACTCTTTTACATTCTCTTTCCATCACATTTTATCATTGGATGAAATCTCATGTTCGCCAAACTAATTAAGACTGGGCCCAGGTGTTATTTAGTGCGGCGGCATGAGATTTCTACTATAGAACATTGAAAAGAGTGTCAAATAACAAGTCTTTGGAATCACTTTCTTCCTTTTTTCTTTGTTATGGCAGTAGATAAAACATTAAATGAAATATGCTGACACATATTTTGTGCTCTTACACAGGGAACTTTTGACCTTTTAACCTTGAATGGCTCATACGTGCCTACATTGGATGGGTTAACAAAGGAGAGAGTTGGTAAGATAACTGTCTCTTTGGCTTATCCAGATGGCCGTGTTTTCGGTGGTGAAGTGGCCGGTCCTTTGATAGCTTCAAGTCCCGTGCAGGTATCTTTATTGTAGAAGAGAATATCTAGTAGAATATTCAAAAACTCGTGAAATCGCTTATAACAGTGTTAAATTTACATTAGTTATAATCGATGACGTCATTATGAGTGCCAATGATGGATGTCAAACTACCAGTTTATTCAATTTGTTGGCTTAAAGATCGGTGCTCCCAATATTAGAATTTGGATGATGCATTATTTTGTGGCTATATAGTGACTATTAATGAAATGAAAATCTACATTACATCATTAGATTATATCCTTCACCCTATGCATTTTTTTTAATCTCAATTTTTTCACAGGCCTTTCTTTCTTTTATTCATTATTATCCCATATGGTCCAAATTATTACATTGAAATAGATATATCAGAATTTTAGTGATCTAAATGTGATCTTATATTTTTTTTATTTCTATTTATGAAAATAATCTTTACTTTGGTCATATATGAGGAACTTTTTGACTGAGCACTTTCCTCTTCATGTTTTATGCATCAGGTTGTTGCATGGAGTTTTGTTCCTGGTAAGCAACTGGAGCAAAAGAAGGGAAAGAAGATTGTCAATCCTACTTCCCCAGTTGTCCGTCCTGCTTAACATTTAAGGAGATAAAGGGACATATATTGTTTACCTGTTTTTGAAATATTTTAGTTTATATGTTCACTTTTGTTCAAATATATTTAGTTTAGATATTTCAAATAGTAGTTTACTACATTGTACAATGTGTATATTATGCTCATGTGTTCTAAAAAGTAAAGCCTTTGTTTTATACATTATAATCAAAATTTTGAAATTAATTTCATAATATAAAAAAAATGTTTTATATTATACTTTATCCATGGATATCTACAAATCCTTCTGATATACAAAAACTTGTTTCAAACATGCACGGATATCCACACATAAATGGAGTGGTTTTTATAAACAATAATCCCTAAATCCTAAATAAATTAATATAAACAATAATTCATTAACATGTAATAAGCCCTTTAATAATAAATAATGATAAATAGTAGTAGTTAATATAATAGTTAGTATCTCGAACATAATTTTCATGGTCTCCTAATGAGTAAACAGTGACCTATAAGTGTGTTCTCATAATATCAATCATATAAATTAAGTCCTTTAATAATTAATAATAGTCAATATAGTTATTATTAATATAATATGAATCCTTATAATTAATTTGAAAATACACATTTTCAAAACTTACTTGAGAAAGCACTATCTAATCTCAAATAATGTTTCATCTCAAATGTGTTTGTTTTTAAGAAGTGTAATGAAGATAGTGTAAGATTTATATAAATTTGTATCGATAGAAAGAAGTGTAATGAAGATAGTGTGTTGTGCAAGTATTTATCTTTATCCCTATACCCCAAAAAATTAAATGTCCCTTCTTAGCCAGTGCATCCAATATGAGAATAAAGAAAAATAACTTTTTTGGAATAAAGGAAAAGAAGTTTTTGGAATAAAGAAATTCCCACAAACAATTTCTTTACCTGAAAAGAAATAGTAATAAACAATAGAAAAATATGAAAGGAATCCCTACATATGCTTCTTCCAAGCATGCTCTTATGCCCTTCACTTTTTTCCTTATCCATGTGATGTATATGCAAAGAATAAAGGTTTTTTTTTTTTTTAGGCAAACAAGAAGAAAGTTCTGAATTGAAAATTCTTATCTTCTTTTCTCTTAGCTTCTCACTCATCCAATTTAATTTAATTCACCAAGATACTATGATTAACATGTAATTGGAAATAGTTACCTCCAAAAAAAACATAAGCAAGAGAGATTTCTACTAAAAACCATAGAAATTATGTAGCACTTATGAACAACTATCTTTATAATATTTCTTAAGTAATTCAATACAACCAAATCTAAAAAAAAAGTATAAAAACATGTGTCAAATAGCCAAAATTTCATTATTATTTGTGCCATATACTAAGCTTGATGTACTCAACATTTCTTGTTTCCATCCTTTATTAACTTTCTCTATAAACTCTTCCACTCTTCTCCTTAGCTCATCATCATTCTCTTCCTCATTTTCCTTTTCCTCTTCTTCATTGTTGCAATCAATATCATCAATTTCAATCTTCTCTTCTTCTTCTTCTTCTTCTTCTTCTTCTTCTTCTTCTTCTTCTTCTAATTCTATTTCCATGACATGTGACACATCTTTCTCTTGTGTCAATGATTTTGTACCCTTTTCAAATAAAAACTTGGTTTTGGTTTCTTGCTTTTGAGTTTCACACATAGGAAGAGAAATTTTACTTCTTTGATGAACAATTATGCTTGGCTTAAAATCCAATAAAATAATGACTATGATCAAATTGCAAAAGCAAAAAATAAATGTGGAGCTAGAAGCAGCTTGAGTAATCAACTCCAATATAGAATCTAACATGATTGTGAACAATTTTGAAAAAAAAAATTACACAAAAGGGTACAAAAGAGTGTGAGAGGAAAATCAAGGATGAATAAGAACTATAGTCTAACTGTTTATGCAATTTGAGAATTTTAAGGTCTATTTAAAGCCTTGTAGGGATAGATGCAAACGTGGAAAGTACCTTTTGTTTTGTTTTCTTTTTTGTTGAAAAATTTAAGGAATTGCTGGTGAGATGTATTGTGAAAGCTATTAAGATATATAACAAACAACAATATAATATACAATGATTTATTATGAATTAATAATACTTCATCCATCCCACATTCACATTTTTAATTAGTTCACATAAATTAAAAAATATATAAATGAAAATAATATTAATATTTTATTAAATTATTATTTTTAATTAAATACTAATATATTTATTATTAACATAAATCAAAATATATTAAGTGTGAAGTTTGTAATATAATTACTAAAAACATAATTAATTGTATTGATTTAAATAATAAAATAATTTTTTTTATTTAAATAATCTTATAAATTACCGTTAATAAAGTAGATAAATGAATTGATATACCATAAATAATAGTATATTATTAAAAAAAAATAGTTAATACTTCATTGATAATTTAAAAATATATAATTTGAAATGAAATATTTAATCAAACTTAAAAGTGTAGTTTATTTTAAAATATTTTTCTTCAAATAAATCATTATTATAGAATTGGATAGAGTAATAATATATTAATACTATATGAATAATGTATGTGAGAAGTTTCTTACAACTGTATGTGGGGTTGTTTTAATTTAATTTAAAATTAATCAAAAGTCATTTGTACTATACATAGAACATCACATGGAGCTTTCTTGGACACTCACGGGGCACAACCTTCTATGTCATCACTTGACATCACCAACCAAACCTTTTTACATGTTATAATCTCAAATCTATCAACCATGTCATCTCTACACTTTTATTGTTTTTTAATTTTTATTTTTTTTTTAATTTTTATTTTTAGTCATGAAAATTTTGAAGAAGAAAAAAAAAACTATTGAAGGATTGAGATTTTGTGATGTGGATGAAGATCATAAGAATTTTTCAATATGGCCCATTGAAAGTGACTAAGGACCTAATTTTGTTGCCAAGCATTGTTGCAAGTTAGAAAAATGTGTTGTTTTATGCTTACTTTGAAAATGTCATCACTTATGTTCAACTACTTATATTTATGTGATTTTGACCAATAAGTGGGAAGAAAAATCTTGATAGAATAATGATTAGTGAACATGACCAAGGTCTATTTCTTTTTTAGTTGCAAATGATTAATTAAATTTTCAATGTCCATATTATAGGGTACATACACCTTTAATGTTTTTTTTTTTTTAAATAGACAATAATTTTGTAAATATTCAAAAATCTGTATAGAATATAATTTAGAGAATGTT
>JBBPBR010000002.1:26003968-26020315 GCA_037974775.1 Cicer pinnatifidum
TTATCTATATTTAATTAATATATTTTCACATTCAACATCAGGGCATATATTTTCTCCACATAATAATATATACCTTCGTATCATATATTTGGGAAGTAGTAAATCATGAGCATGTCATTCTCTTGTTATTCCAAAATGATTGGAACCAAAAACATTGTCACATAAGGCATCCTATATTTAAATCTTAGAATGTTTAATTAGATGTGGATAATTGCCTTTATTTTTGTATTAGAATTAGAAGAAAAAAAAGAACCTTTAAAATTCAGATCCTACTAAATTATATGAAAAACAAATATTTTTCATCAAATTTTAAATAAACTTTAAATTATTAGAGTCTTATTTTTCTGCACATCAAAAAATTAAAAACATAAATTTCCTAAAAATGATATAGGGGTCCTAAAAGTACGAGGAAAATGGCCTAAAGACTCATATTTGATGGATTGGGCTTAAAAATAAATGAACTCTTTAAAGGGGTTTGCTACTT
This sequence comes from Cicer pinnatifidum, assembly GCA_037974775.1. Classification (NCBI taxonomy): domain Eukaryota; kingdom Viridiplantae; phylum Streptophyta; class Magnoliopsida; order Fabales; family Fabaceae; genus Cicer; species Cicer pinnatifidum. The sequence continues at coordinate 26,004,453 of JBBPBR010000002.1, forward strand.
ACACCCCCTCTCATGGCCAAGGACCTTCTATCCCAGAACTCTGTTTGTTCATCTTTTGCCTCAGGTGAAAAAATCCAAGAGTTATTATTACAAATATTATTGAGAAAGTGAGTTGTTTATTTCTATATGAGAATAAAATGTAACTACTAATAACTACTCATTTCTCTCTATTTTTTTCTTTTATTTTTAATGTTTATATTTTTCATTTTTTTAAGATAGAATGCAACACTTAAGGTGTGTTTGGAAGTTGTATTTTAGAAAGACGTTAGAAAATTAAGTCTATATTTTAATATATATTTTATATTTTAATAAACTAAAAAATAACATAATAAATAATTATATATTACTTCAATCACATTTAATTTATTTTTAAAAACATTTTATAGTATCTTTAATTTAAAAAAGAAAATTAAGCCCTCCTATCCCCTCCAAAACCCTCAATCCAAACACACCTTTATGTATTGTTGGTCTTTAAGGAAAGTGAATGGATAGAAAGATCAAAGGAAAAAAGTGTTTATTCCAAAAATGTGTTTCCATCGTTATGAATCTCCAATAAAGAGAAAAAAATAAAAAAGTTTTATTTGGATTGATCCCACTTCCATCCAAAAAAATTTCCCCCTAAGATGCACCCAATTCTGTATAATGACAAAACAGTCCTTATATTTAATAAATACACATTTTTCTTTCTTTTCACTTTTTTCACACTTTTATTCAAAACTAAAAATTTCACTCACATTATTTGCTTTCACTTTCTCTTAGCATCCAAACATTAGGGAAAGGGGAGGGATAGTAAAGGAATTTCATTTAAAAAAGTGGAAAGAGGGTGGCGGTGGAAAAAATAGGGGGTGCTAGTATGAACACTCTTCATAATATGTCTAAACTTTATTTGTAAAAAAAGCCTAGCCCATGAGAAAAGCCCAGCCCAAGATAAGAAATTTGGGCTATATTTCAATTCTCTAAGTTATAGAATTCAATGTAGTGTACCAAACACAAAAACATGATTGTTACTAAGCCTATTCATGTTGTTAACTATGTTAGACTTAGCTATTTGATTGATTCATGCAAATCCATGCAACAAATTAAGCAAACCCATGCACACTTAATCACCACATCAATAATCTCACACAATGTTCTAGCCAACAAATTCCTAAAACATGTTTCTTTATACTCTCTTTCTTATGCACACAAACTGTTTGATACAATTCCCCAACCAGACTTGTTCATTTACAATACCATGATCAAAGCATATTCTTTGTTACCCAATTCTAGCTGTGATTCTGTTGGAGTGTTTCGATCGTTAATTCGGGATTCGGGTCTTTCTCCGAATCGGTATAGCTTTGTGTTTACTTTTGGTGCGTGTGGAAATGGGTTGTGTGTGAAGGAGGGGGAACAGGTTCGTTCACATGCTGTGAAAGTTGGTTTGGAAAATAATGTGTTTGTTGTAAATGCTTTGATTGGTATGTACGGAAAGTGGGGATTTTTGGAGGATGGTCGGAAGGTGTTCGATTTGGCTATCGATAGAGACTTGTATAGTTGGAACACCATGATTGCTGCTTATGTTGGATCCGGTGACATGATTCAAGCTAAGGAATTGTTTGATGAAATGCAAGAGAGAGATTTTGTATCATGGAGTACTATAATAGCTGGTTATGTTCAGGTATTGCAGGATTGGAAAGTAAAATAAAATAAATAATGATACTAACATCTTTACATGATTGCCATGTTTTTTTTTTATGAGTAGGAATCAAACTTGGTACCCTGATGTTTACAACACTCACACACACTGCACACCAACCACTTGCAAACCATGATTGTTGTGTGAACTCGCCATTGCACAAGTATACAGTTGAAAGTATATTATATTTTATGGTGAAACCGTGTGTTTAAACTACACAATGGAGACTCTTTATATAGGTTTAAAAGAAATAAGATAATTACAAATATTCTATTCCTATTTATAAGATATGATATGATAAGATTAAATACTAATCCTCAAAGATAAACAACGATATTCTAAGATAGTATCAAGATATTCTAGGTAATATCAAGATATTATTTTATATTCTAACAGTATTTAACTTGATTGTCTATGTACTCTGTCTAAAATAACTTCATGCTTACTTTAGGTTGGCTGTTACATGGAGGCTTTGGACTTCTTCCACAAGATGTTGCAATCCGAGGTCAAACCGAACGAATATACCATGGTAAGCGCCCTCGCTGCCTGTTCAAATCTTGTCGCGTTGGATCAGGGAAAGTGGATCCATGTTTACATTCGGAGGGGTGAAATCAAGATGAATGATAGGCTTCTTGCTAGCCTCATTGACATGTATGCAAAGTGTGGAGAGATAGAATCTGCATCAAGTGTTTTCTATGAACACAAAGTGAAGCGAAAGGTTTGGCCGTGGAATGCAATGATTGGTGGGTTTGCAATGCATGGAAAACCTGAAGAAGCTATAAATGTCTTTGAACAAATGAAGGTTGAAAACGTTTATCCTAATAAAGTAACATTCATCGCCTTATTAAACGCTTGTAGCCATGGCTATATGTTAAAGGAGGGAAAATTATATTTTGAATTGATGACTAGTGATTATGGAATTATTCCTGAAATAGAGCATTATGGATGTATGGTAGATTTACTTGGTCGTTCAGGGCTCTTGAAGGAAGCTGAAAACATGATTTTGAACATGCCTATGGCTCCGGACGTTGCAATTTGGGGAGCATTGTTGAATGCTTGTAGAATATATAAAGATATGGAACGCGGACATAGAATAGGTAGGCTAATTAAAGAAATTGACCCTAATCATATAGGGTGTCATATTCTGTTGGGTAATATATACTCTTCATCTGGGAGATGGAATGAAGCAAGAATGCTGAGAGAGAAGAATGGAATCAGTAGTGACAAGAAAAAGATTCCTGGTTGCAGCTCAATTGAACTGAAAGGGATGTTCCATCAATTCGTTGTTGGAGATCGATCACATCCACGAAGTAGAGAGATTTATTCGTTTTTGGATGAAATGATAAGCAAGTTGAAGATTGCAGGGTATGTTCCTGAGTTTGGGGAACTTTTGCTTGACATTGATGATGAGGAAGACAAAGAGACTGCTCTTTCTGTTCATAGTGAGAAGCTGGCTATTGCTTTTGGACTGATGAACACAGAACCGGGAACTCCAATTCGGATTGTGAAGAATTTAAGAGTTTGTGGGGATTGTCATCAAGCAACAAAGTTTATCTCCAAGGTTTATGATCGAGTACTTGTAGTTCGAGATAGGACAAGGTATCATCACTTCAAAGATGGAATTTGTTCATGCAAAGACTACTGGTAGACAATGAAGCACTAACACAAAAAAAAACGCCGGACACAACACTTACACATAGACACTGTACTTCTTTGAGACAGTTAAAGTCATAGAATGTAACCATAAGTGTCGGTGTTGAACACGGAGACATGTCGGACACCAGACACACCTTTAATCTAAAATGAAAGCGGTAGATAAGGAAAGTGTTCTTCAAACATAATGCCTAATGCATAAATTTGCAACAAGTGATCTGCTCTCCCTGCTGTGTGTTTGAGGAGGAATTGGTGTCTGCTGAGATTGGTTGATTGACAAAGTCCAAAGAGGGTTAAAAGTCCTCTATATTTGCAAGTTGTAGGGATTCAATGATATTCTTTCCAAAGGAAAGAAAAAAAAGCCATTTGCTTTATGCATCATGGTGAGGGTTTTTGTCCTGCATGATGTTGATTGTTTGTTCAATGACATGGATTATTGTGAGGTTTCATGACATGCCCATTTTCTCTAGGAACTGATGAGGTTGACTTTGTCTGTATTAAGTACCCTTGACTTGGTCTTGTATTCTGTAAAAAAATAATAAAAAACCAAGTCTTTTGTTTTGTATAAAAAATATGAGAATGAAAATAATAAAAAACCAAGTCTTTTGTTTTGTATAAAAAATATGAGAATGTTAATGAAGATGGTTTCTACTGAGCATATACTAGTTCTACTTGACTCAGGGATTTCCATTTCCTGATAAAGCTTGAGCCTTTTTTGCATTGGCTACCGTACGTATTTGATTCTGAAAAACTTTCTAATGCTGCAGAAGCCTTCTTGCCACATTACATAAACCCTGTAGTTGAAATCTTTAGGTAAGGCTAGTGACCTTACAACCAGCATTGTATCCCGCATTCACGAGGTTGGGAAATCCATGCATACACCACATTGTTGTCATGTTTTAGTAATATATTCAATCAAAGATGAGTTTAATTATACAGAAATTGTAATAGGGGGAATGAGAAGCATAAAAGAAGAGAAGGTTAGGTATTAAAGGGAAAATGGAGACAACTCAAGTAGAATGAATCAACTTGAAAGGATTAGCAGTGTTCTGGATTTCTGTCATTTTCTTTTGCTCATGTCTTCTAAAAATGCTGTTCTGAATTTGATATGGAAGACTATTTTGGTACAAAGAAATATGCTTCGGTGAAGATGGAGATTGTTTTGTTTCACATTCATTGGGATTTTTCTTCAAGCTTTTTCTGCTTTTGCCATTTGTAGTTTATGGTATTTTGTTATGCAAAAGAAAAGGCACAGAACAAAAGCAATAGCAAAGGCCATACATATCCTTTGTAGCTCATTGAATTAGAAGTGTTTAGTAATATTAACAATTGAACTAGCTGATAGATATAAATAATATAGAGAAGGAAGTTAATTATGTTATAAGCGGTAAAATACAAGGTACTTTTTTTATAGGCAAATGTTAGTAAGCTAGTGATTATGTTAGTTTTCTGGGTTTAAATCTAGTACCTTCTTCTTAAATCTCTTTTGATGCTCCTTACCAACCGAGCTATCTACAGGGACACTAAAGCCAAACAACTGTACTTAATTGTTGTTACCTAAATCCTTTATACCCTCATGTTCTAAACAAACAATAGCTTGACTTGCAATCCCATATCTTTGTTCTTGCTGGAACTGGTAATGTACAATTGTTGTGGAATAATTGTTGTGCAGCTCTTCTTAACCATCGTCATGTCTCGTTTTTGCAAAATATTTCAATTTTAAACAATAGTTTTTCTGTGAGGTTATCACCTCAAAAATATCAGCCCAAATCCTCTGATGTCAGTACAACAGCCATTGAATTTGGATTGTACCTTGATCTATTGGTTGCATAGATACAGAGGTTCCGGGTTCATAATAGATCTGCATAGAGTCTGCATTTTATTATTTCAGTTTTTTTCTTGGTCGAATGCCATCAGTTAGGATTACCCTTTTTATCTTTTCAGTTAATAATATCTTGGTAAGCAGCATCCATGTATGCCTAGAAAATGTTTTCCTACTTGCCACCGTGTAAAACTTGGAAGCAATACTTTTCCTGGCATTATTCCTTCTCATATCATTTTTTTTTCTGGGATTGGAGTTTGCAGGTGGATCCAAAGATAAAATTGGAGTATGTCACATACTAAAATGGGAGCAAGCAACTCAATTTTAGAGAAAATAGATAGATATATTGAGATTTATACTTCGGGAAAAAAATCAGTTCCCACAAAACACAAGATTACATCATCTTTTGAATTGTCATAACATTAAAATATCAAGGAATCTATAGCATGGTTACAGAGATTGTATAGTACAACTCAACCATCTTAATTTACAATTTCAAACTGTTCAAAACTGCACTTCCACAAAATCCAACAGAAACATATTACATATACGTATATTACTATGATGTGTGTGTGAGTGTGATAGAAAGGGGGTGTGTACTTTATAAAAGGCAATTCTACAAAATCACTCGATATCGGTTACTTGAGCGGACGATGCTTCCATCATTCCATTGCGTATTTGCTCGCCGATATCCCTAACATGGCCTGGTCCATGCGGTATAAAAATTGTGGTATTCTTTGAAGAGTTTCCAAGGTCTCTGATTGTGTCAAAGTACTGAGTAATCATGATAAGATCCATCACTTCTTTAGCTGAAGTGCCTTCTACCTTGTTAGAGAATTCCAAGATGTTCTCTCTCAGTCCATCTGTGATAGCTTGCCGCTGCCTCGCCACACCAACGCCGCCCAAATACTTTGATTCGGCTTCTGCTTCTGCCTTTTTAACCAGAAGCAACTTGTCAGCTTCTCCTTTGAATTCACTTGCAAGTAGCAGCCTTTGAGCTGTGAAGTTAAATCAATACTCATTAGTTAAGCTGCATACAGCAAAAAAGATGCAATAACCTGTGTGTGTGTGTGCACAACTTTTCTGAAAATTGAAAACTCAACTGAAACAGAAAGCTCAGCTCAAACTGATTTTAGTTTTTGAAAATTTCAAAATATCATATAAAAAACCACCCCGAACAGAACCTTAATCTTTGAAAATAATGGTTAATTTCATTGTTGTCCACGAATATTAACATGGGGAAGAAAGTAAAGTGGTAAAACATCGAAACACACAGAATCATTTTTCAGAACCCAATCGTTAATTTTGTGATGAGTATTCTTTATACATACATTTTACTGCTTCATATAGCTATGGGAAGAAAAGAAACAGAGTCTAAAAACCACAGAGTATTATTATTACCTGCATTGATCTCATTCATCGCCCGCCGCACAGAAGGATCAGGTATAATATCAACCATCAGTATGTGTTCTATGCTATATCCATACTCTCCCATCACCTGATACATGAAATTCAGGAGAAGGAGAGGAGAATTAGGAGATTGGTAAATTGGTATGCACATGAAAAAGTCGGCAAGAAATTCAGAAAAAAGTTATACAGCAACTATAGTACAACATATTAAATTAATATAAAACTCAATTAATTACCTAATAACTCACTTATAGAACCTTGAAGAAAGTGAATAGGTATAGTGATATGTTACTTAATTATCTAATATCTCGAAACAGATGCTTTAACATAAACTATTGAAGTTGCAATGAATTTAGTTCTCTTAAGTAAAATCTAAGGTTCAAGTATTAGGAATGAAAAAAATAGATGCTAAGCGAGTTTAGCTTTTTCAAATGGATTGATCCGGCTAGACTTAGATTAGTTTAGCCTCTTTGTCTCTCTCTCTCTCTCTCTCTCTCTCTCTCTCTCTCTCTCTTTACTTAATCTTCCCTCTCATCTTTATTTTCTTATTTTACTCACCGTTTTCTCTCCTCTACACATTCAAAGGCACCATGTCTTTACCATCCTAAAGTTAAAGTACACAGTTCCCCCAATGTAACTGTTAGGATATTGAGGGTCTAGGCCTAGACCAAAAACAAGTAAAATCTTCCAGTATTAGAACAATCATTTTAAGAGTAGCAACCACCACAGAAAAACAACAACTTTGTGATAGTTTGTAGAATTTTTATCAAGAGAATCTCTACAATGGATCACTTTGATAGGTAGCCCATTCGAAAATTGTTTGAAGCTTCAATGATGACAAACGTCATCTTCTGAAAGTAGAAGTTTATATTTCTCCATGTCCTCACAGTTGACAAGTGAGGTGATTGGCATGGGTTTGACAAAAACAAGAGAAAATGAATATATGTGCCTCAAAACTCAACTTATATTTGCTTTTCCTAGTTTATGTTGAAATGTTGCCGATCATGTTACATTCTCAACCGTAAAGACAAGCAGAACCACGACCTTCCCTTTTCATGGACATCATTGGAGTTTCCGCTGATTATACGTACTAGTCTACTATGGACCACTATTAAGGTGGTCCACAGTGGAACTTGTCTTTTATCAAATACTATAATACTCTGTGTATGAAAGTCTAAAGTTCTTTTCACTTGCCAATTCTTACATACTCCTATGAAAATAACCGTATGTTTTTTTTACTATACTAATTATGATGATTTGATAAAAGCAGTGAGAGTCACCTTTTCAAGTTCATCCAAGACAGCTTTGGCAACCTCGCCTTTTTGCTCAAACAAATCATCCAAATTCATTTTTGGAACAATAGCACGTGCCACTACAACAACAAACACAAATCATACACAAACAACAAAAATAGCAAACAAAAACAAGACAATGAAAAAATACAAACCATCAAAAACATAAGCCTGGATCTGTTCCTGCGGGTTTTGTAACTCATAAAAAGCATCATCTGCATTTTCCTTCACCACACGGTATTGAATCGAACATAACAATTGCACAAACACATTGTCCTGCACCCACACAAAAAACCACACCCTATTATAATAATAATAATTATTATATCAAATATTGTCAATTATAAATTAAAACCTGGATATAAAACCCTGTAAATTCCGCTCAAATGGTTAACTAAAATATCAACTCAATCATGAATATCCGAATTTGATTTTTGTCAAAAACAACTATTTACTAAACTTTACTTACCTCTAGCCAAACTCTGGATCATAGGATCCTTTTGTTTGAAAAACCGAATGGTTAAGAACAAAAATAATAATTGAAAAATCCATTAAAACTCAGGATCATTAGACTCAAGTGACTAATAAACTTTCGTTAAAATTGAATCCTTCGAAAGTACCAATTTCAATCTCTAATCAGAACATTCTTTTGTCAAGCTTTACTAAAACAAATTAGCATATCCATGCATCACAATTTCAAATTATTATGATCCTTTTCCTTTAAAATCGAAGGGTTAAGTATAAAAAAAAGCACTAAGTTCAATTCTAATCAGAACAATCTTTTATCAAACTTTACTTATATTCAACCAAATTTCATATTACTAGAATCATTTTCCTTCGAAATCGAAATGTTAAAAACATAAAAACAATCTATTATCAAACTTGACTTAAATTCAACCAAACTCTGAGTTACCAGAATCATTTTCCTTCGAAATCAAAATGTTAAAAAAATAAAAACAATCTATCATCAAACTTGACTGAAACTCAACCGAATTCCGAATCATTTTCCTTCGAAATCAAAGCATTAAGAACATAAAACAATCAAACTTTACTTAAATCCAACCGAATTCGAATCAAAGCATCAACAACATAAAAAAATAATCAAAATAAAAATAAAAATAAAAAATCGTTAAATGAAAAAGAAGTTTATACCTTAGTTTTAGTTTCGATTTTAACATCGAGAGATGCGATCCGAGTGGAGAGAATACCGGCGAGACATTCACCGGCGAAGGGATTAAAGAATTGAAAACCAGGTTGAGCCAATCTGTGAAAACGACCCCACTGTTCAACAACACCAACGCTCGATTGTTCAACGCAACCGCAGAACAAACAGAACGTGTTTCCCATTATTATTAAATTTAATTACCTTTCTTTTTTTTCTTCTTAGTTTTTCGTTGTTGTTAATATATGGTATGAATATTCATTTTCAAAGAAAAATATTTATATTTTATACATCTTAATTTGGAAGTCTAAAATATCTAATATAATATAAAGTAATATATATACATCATGATGTTACTATCTGACTTTTGTGGATATCACGTGGAAATATCGGTGCCTAGTGTTTGATTTGGTAAATTAAAATGTTTCATCGACATCAACTTTTCAACTTTATGGGTATTATGTTGAAAATTATAATTAATTATGTATTTGAATTAATCGAGTGTAGTTAATTTAGCAAGGGTTTAATTCATGTGGTTGGGTTAATTGAATTAGTCGGGTGGAAATTATTACTAGTTTGTAAATTTTAACAAAATATTATTTATTTTCATCTATTATTTTGATCACTTTGGAGTGGTGATTAGTTGATATTGATTTCTTTATATTTTTTTTTATGCTTCTTCTTCCATTCCATTCTTCAATGTGAGGTGACATTATACTTCAATATCAAAATTATTTATTAATAATCACTTTAATATTAATGTAAGACCGTGTGATAACAACATTATAATATTGAGTTATGACGTTTGTTATTTGAAATAACTAATCTCTTGTTTATAGTGGTTTTTGGGTTAAAATTGTATGTTTATTGATTAATGTAGTTATTTTGACTTTATCTCACTTTAAAAATCGTTGTACCTCAGTCACGATAAAGATTAACTCATAGTGAAATTTTTTCTTGATCTAAGTATAATTTGTTACTAATAGAGTTAATGTTGTTTAGTTTGAAAGAGGACTGACAAGATGTCTTTGAGACTCGAGTAATTTGTTATCTCTTAAATGCATATTTTATAATAAACATATTCGTTACATGTATATTGAATTTCATAGATAATGGTAGCCCTTAATTCTCCAATTTCCTTGTTGTAGTGGATTAGAAAATAATAAATCCAATAAATGAAAACTAATATTTCTACCCTTATTGAAATTAATTCCAATGGGGGATCCAATCCAAACCTAAGTAGCCTAATTACATTCTTTAAACACATGGTATTAAGGTTATAAATTATTGTCGCCATCAAAAGGCAAAAAGAACTCTTGAATAGTCATAAATTATTTTTACAAAAGCCACTTAAATATTTGTACATATTAAACTTATTTTATTATTAATTGATCGACTGTAAATTTACAAAATGTTAATGACTTAGAAAATTATCCTATTGCATCTTCGAATTGAAAGAAAAAAAAAAACTCTTGCACTAAGAATAGAGCCCAAAACTTAAGACTAAAATTAAGCATAAAGTAATGAAAAAGGTAACATATAAAATAGACTAAAGAAAAGATTGGTACATCATAGACCACTCTTTTACACCTTTAGATTAGAACATTCACCAAATCTTATCATGGTCCATTCACACCAAATTAAACTCATCAATTCTATTTCTCTCATTGCATTCATTCACCCTAATCTTATCATAGAACATCAAGAAGAGAATAACTAGGTTTGTTTTATACGTGGGTATAGAAGTGAACATTATCTCTGACCTAAATGAAAGATATAGAAATGAACCTATCATACCACAATATTTGGCTATCTCAACGTCATTTCTATTTCACCTTTATCCAAAGCGCATCTATTTTTCATGGGTGTGCTTATGGACTAAGCATCTTGCATATCAAATCGCTTAAGTTCCAAACAATACATTGACTGATTGATGAAAATGTCATTGTCCATTTGCTTAATTTGAAGCCCTGGGAAAAAGTTTAACTCTCCAATCAAGTTCTTTTTGAATTCCCCCTACATTAACTTAGAGAATTCTTGACATAATGTGTCTTTAGTCGATCCAAATATAATATCGTCAACGTAAATTTGAACTAACAAAATGTGTTTTCCCTTGTGCTTAATCAACAAGGTTGTGTCAACCTTCCCTCTTGAGATTAATTTTCAAAAAGAAACATACCTAGATGTTCATACCAAGTTCTAGGAGATTGTTTGAGTCTTAGAAGGCTTGTTTTAGTTTAAAAACATAATCAAGATGCTCAAAAATTTCAAACCACGAGTGGTTGACGCACATAAATCTCCTTGTTTATATAGTCGTTTAAGAAAACGCTTTTGACGTCCATTTGATATAGTCAAAAATCCATAAAACATGAAAAAGCTAAAAGAAGGCGTATAGCCTCAACTATAGGAATCGACACATAAGTTTCCTCATAGTTGATTCTTTCCTATTGGTTATACCCATTAGTCGCCAAACGAGCTTTGTTTCTTGTTATTACACCATTTTTGTCTAATTTGTTCCTAAATACCCATTTAGTACCAATTACTTAATGGCCTTTAGGTAATGGAACTAAGTCACATACCTTGTTTCTGTCAAATTAGTTTAATTCTTCTTACATGACCATGAGCCATTGCTCATCAAGTATTGCCTTTTTTATGGTCTTAGGCTCAAATTGAGATACAAAGGAAAAGTAATGAAAAAAAGGTATTTTTTTTTTTTGTGACTTTTGTGCTTACTCATTTACTTATATCCCCAATATGTTGTCCCAAGGATGTTCCTTCAATAACCTCTAGGTTGGAGGAAGTTCAGGCTTGGAACTAGACTCCTCCTCAATGATGCTATTTTTTCTTCCTTGGTTTTAAGACTCTTTACTTTTAGTAGTCTTCTCACTAATCATTTTTCTATCCAATTTTTCTAAAATTTCATGTTTTCTCTCCATAACACCATTTTATTGTGGAATTATAGGAGAAAAAAATTGATCTATCCCATTTTCAATGCAATAACTATCAAACTACGATTTTCAAATTTGCATCCATGTGCGCTTCTTATGGAAATTATTTTGACACCTTTTTTGTTTTGATTAACCTTAGGAAATTTTTCAAAAGCAGAACAATTTTAATCTTTTGCTAGATTAAAATGGAGTCTATGTGAATTTAGAGTAGTCATCTACAATTACAAAACTATAACAGTTTCCTTCTAAACTTTTTTTTTTTTTTGAAAGACCAAACAAGTCGATAAGGAGAAGTTCTATAGCTATCCAAGTTGAAATGAAATTTTTAGATTTAAAAGAGACCCTAGTTTGCTTTCCCATTTGACAAGCATCACATATATTGTCTTTTGAGAATTTTAGTTTTGGAAGGCCTACTACTGGATATTTAGAGGCTACCTTATTTAGCGAATCGAAATGAACATGAGCTAAATGTTGATTTCATAACTGAGAGTTTTCCTTAGTTACGAGGCATTTTGTCCCTGTAAATGAAACACCATCTAATCTAAGTCTAACATATAGATATTCTCAACTCTTATACCTTTAAACACATTTTTCTTGTATCATGTTCAATTAGGCAATCAAGCAAATTAAAAGTTATTTTATACTCCTTGTTGCATAATTGACTTATATTAAGTAAATTATGCTTAAGCCTTTTAACTAGTAAAACATTTTTTATGGTAGTTGTGGAGGGATTTTCCATAACACCTTCACCTAGTATCTTACTCTTATTATTGTCTCCATAGTTGTCATGTCCTTATATATTCATGTATACTTCAATACACTTAGATTTGTCTTCCGTCATATGCCTCGAACAACCACTATCAAGGAACCACTTTCTATCTGCTGCTCTTAGGCATACTTGCATCACAATTTATGCATATGATATAGGTCCCCAACTTTCATTGGGTCTTTTGGGGTTAGTGGCAAAATTTTTGCATTTGGGTACCCATGTCATTCTACCTTTAGGAACCATAAATTTCCTAATGTAACATTTTGATATGGTATGACCCTTTTTGCAACAGTAATGACATTTAACAAAAGAGATATGAGGTTTGCTATCGTTTTTGTAATAATATTAGCATTTCTTATAAGACTTTTTATAAGGTTTTCTAAAATCATTTTCTTTAATAGAAAATCTCACACACACCTTTCTTTGCTACTTTTTCTAGTTTGCTTTTTATAGATTAGATATCTTCATACAAACTAGGACATTTCCCATAACTAGAAAATTTCGTTCTAAGTTAAGGAGGATCAACATTTACATTTAGAGATTTTTCATTCGTAGCTTGAAGAAGTTCAATTTAGTTTGTAACTTAAAAATTTTGGATTCCATATTAAGGTTAACCCTTCTTTGGATGACAACTTTTTGAAAGCTTTTTTGCTTCCTCACGCATTTCCTTAAAAGCATTTTGAAGTTCTTCATATGAAGGTAAATTTTCGGATTCGAAGTTACTTACCTCATCTTCCTCATGACTATGAGTCATGAGACATAGGTTTGTGATTTCATTCTCATAAAAGTTGTTTGTTGATGAGTCTAGTTTCTCATCATCCTCCCAAACAATGTATGTTCTTCGACCCTTGCCACTATATTTTTGCTTCTTTTAAGGTTTAATTTTTTTCATCACATGGTTAGGACAATCATTCTTTTAATATTTTTTTTTACTTATGTTGAGCTCCTTTGTGTTTTAGATACTTATTGTTTCTTCTCTCAAAGAGGCCCATTTCCTCATCGCTTGTGGCATCGTTTTCACTATCGTTACTTTTCTATTTCTCATACGATTGGGCCTTAAACGAAGAGGCCTTAAGGGCAATGCTCTTTTAGTCTTTCTCATTTTCCTTATTTTTCAATTTTTCTTTGTGCTTAGCCAAACTTGTTAGATCTTGCTCATGCTATTATAATTTTCCAAAATGTGAGGTAATTAATAACGTGTTGAGATTTTGCAATTCTTTAATGGCGGTCACCTCCGTCTACCATTCCTTGGTAAGACACCTTAACACCTTATTAGTTACGTCTTCATTTGTAACTGTTTTACTGAGACCATCTAACTTGTTCACAATATGTGTGAACCTTTTCTGCATGTTGGCAATGGTTTTCCTTTGCCTCGTACGGAAAAGTTCATACTCTTGCATCAATGTATTCACTCTTGATTGTTTCATCCTGCTGAGTGAGTAGCAAGGTGTCCTACATCGCCTTTGTAGACTTACAATGGGAGACACGAAAATGTTCATCAACTCTTGAAGAGGAGATTAGAATGTTACATGCGTTCTAATCATACTACACTTTCTTATTTTCATGTTATCTCCATTGATATTCAAGTTTGTCTATAGTTACACCATCAACATCAATAGTAGGCTTAAAAGACATGTTTTTGACACATTTCCTGAAAACCATATAATCATAAGCCATGATACGAACCTCCATGCAATCCTTCCAATAGGCATAAATTTGGCCTTTAAAAATATGTGCTCTATTATAAACCCCTTTAGGTTTCGGATATGCCATACCTCAAAACTTTTGAAGTTGTTAAGCCTTAATCAAACCACAAACTTTAAAATTTTAAAAATGACAAATAATCAATGGTATAATTGATCTAGAGAATTAATATACAATTGTTAATTTGTCTAGTCACTAAACAAACTAATTGATTAATCCTCAAGTAATTTACAACACTCAAGAAAGATGAGAAATTGAACAAAATGTATATTACTACTAAATAATTCAGTTACAAAATATATATTACTACTAAAGGAAAAACATGGTAATATATATGAAATACTAGTGTTTTGATTTTTCTTTTAATTTGATTTCTTAAGTTAATTTAAATTTCACTTTGATCCTTAAGTTGTTTTTATTCCACTTTGATCCTTAATTTGGACAAAGAAAGACAAAACTCAGAGCACCACGCCCTAAAAAATGACGAAAATGACTATCTTTTGTAATTTCAAAAATCAAAACCAAAAGGAAATAAGATAAAACTCTGAAAGAACGAAAATAAAATATAGCCTGCATTCAACAGAGTTAACTTTCTAAAGCAGTAAAAAAAAAACTTTTTAAATATTACTTGGCTTAAATATATGTTTACTCAATGTAATTTTTGTTTTTTAAATTTAACTTTATAATTTCAATTTCGTCTTTGTTGTTAGTGATCTTTAAAAATAGCTGACATGGCAAATGAACAAAGAACGAAAATAAAATAAAAACGCAACTTTTTATAGAAGAAAATAAAAAATAAAAAAAAAGTGCAAACTTATCATGACCAAACATATATGTTTTCATTTATTTTCATGTAAGTTCGCATTGTTTTTATTTGTATCTCTTATTTATTTGTCATGTCAGTTTTATTTAACGGTCACTAATAACATAGACGATTTTAAAATAAAATAAAATTTATCAAATTAAATTTAAAATAAACAAAATTACAGAAAAAAAATGTTAACTAATATAAACTAAACATATATTTAAATCGTATTTCTTTAATTTAAATAATATTGAAAACACATTAAAGACCTTTTCTTTCCTTAAGTACGATCCAATGGGCCATAAAAGAATAAGATTATAATTGTGATTGAAAATTTCTCCCTTCCACCATGTTATCTCACAGTAGTGTCCAAACTAAGTTCTCATATATGTACATGCATGTATGCCAAAAATCATATTTTTGAGCAGATATGCCAAATAAATATATATATGCATACACAAACGTATCATATATCCGCCATAAAAGTATCTTTACTTATGTTAATAATAGTAGTATTATTAATTTGATAAAAAAAAAAGAGAAATCTATCTTTTTTTCTTTAAGCTAAAAATTTTTAAAAAGAAAAAAATAATTGGAGAGATAAACATTACTCAAGAAAAAAA
>JBBPBR010000002.1:26120404-26143600 GCA_037974775.1 Cicer pinnatifidum
ATACGAGTTTATTTGAAGATTTGAGCTACAAATTTGAGAAAGTTTATTTTATATTAGAGAATATAACTAAATTTATGGGTTTTATTTCAAAATTTTTATGATTTTTTGTAAAAAAAAAAAGGATAACATTGTTAACATTTTAAAACATAAAAGATCAAATTGTCACTTAAAATTAAAATAAAGGACCAAATCGGAGAAAAAATAAATAAAGGACTAAAACGTTAACTAAAATTAAATTAAGGGACCATCGGTGATATTTAGCCTATAAATTGAGAAGATCATTCATTTTAAAATATTTTTTTTACAAAGACAAAATATCAACCGCGTCTTAGATTTTAGAATCATTTTATTGTTGAAAAAACCCTATAACGTTATGCTCAACAATCCATGTCAATTACATGATGAATAACCAAAGGCGGAAGCGTACCTGTGGGAATTGCCATTTATGAAATCCTGGGATGATGATGATAAAGCCAATGGGTTGGGTGATCTTCCTCAGCAAAACACCCTGAAGACCTTGCTCTCTTGATGGGGATAGAGAGAACCGGAGAACCAGAGAGTTTTCTCCTTAGGGTTTGTGAAACTGAATAGTCTTGTTGTGTTTGCCTTGGGGACCACTACCCCTATATATAACTATTATTAGTTATATCCCAAATTGCAGTATTACTAATTCAGCCCCTCATTAAATTAGAAACCGCCTGGTATCTACACTATTAATATTCATAATTATTATGCTCTTTAGCCATAAACTATTATATATTATTTGACCCATAGTTTATTGGCTAATTATATAATGACCCTAACACACTTTATTAATTAATTACATATGTGACCCATAAATCTTACAATCTCCCACTGGTCACACATGTATCCTTAGGAGTGTGTTAGACTTTATGACGTCAAAAATGTCATTATAATTACCTTGAGCCTAATCCAAATTGTCCCGTCCATTAATCGTATCTGCACATGGAACCAAAGAGGCTTTCGTCATAATAAGCATAACTAAACCCATCAATGATCACCCATACTGATACAACTAAATGACACAGACCCATTATGAAAAGTGTAGCATGAAAATTACATGAAATTGGTCAATGCATGTCAATTTTCAACTGGTCCTACTTTACCGAATGAGATCATACCATAACTTAAATGTACAAAGTAACCAAAAACTGAATATTTTTAAACTTTATTTCTGATCAGAAAATCCAAATACAATGTATTTGTATTTTACAATTAAACATATAACATAAATTACATAATGGACGAAACTCCCACTAAAATCAAGATTCCTCAAACTGTAGCACACCCATGTGAGCAGTATGCTCATGAAAGACCTTGGGTGGTAGACCTTTAGTGAGTGGATCCGCAATCATGGAGTTTGTCCTTATGTGTTCTATGGCTATATGTCCACTTTGTACCTTCTCTTTAACAACTAGGAACTTAATGTCAATGTGCTTTGACTTGGTTGAGCTCCTATTATTGTTAGAATACAGGACTGCTGATCTATTGTCACAATACAACTTGAGTGGTCTTTCAATCCCTTCAACTATTTGCAACTCCGTGACAAAATTTTTCAGCCAAATGTCCTGGTCAGATGCCTCATGAATTGCTATGAATTCTGCTGCCATGGTTGATGAAGCAGTAAGACCTTGCTTGGCACTACGCCAAGAAACTGCTCCACCAGCTAACAGAAAAACGTAGCCTGAAGTTGATCTTAAGCTGTCTTGGCATCCCGCAAAATCCGAGTCAGAGTACCCAGTGATCTCTAACTGGTCTGACCTCCTATATGTGAGCATGTAGTTTCTTGTTCTCTTCAAATATCTCATGACCCTCTTGGCTACTTTCCAGTGGTCAAGACCTGGATTGCTTAAATATCTGCCTAAAATCCCTACTATGAACGCTAGGTCTGGACGCGTACATACTTGGGCATACATAAGACTCCCTACAGCTGAAGCATAAGGGATCTTTTGCATTTCTTGAATTTCCAAACTTCCCTTAGGGCACTGTTTGAGACTAAACTTGTCTCCCTTAGCAACTGGGGTGTCCCCTGGTTTGCAATTCTGTAACCCAAACATTTTGAGAACCTTATCGATATTGCTCTTTTGTGACAATCCAAGAATACCTCGAGATCTGTCTCGATGTATCTGAATTCCTAATACAAAAGAGGCGTCACCAAGATCTTTCATCTCAAAATGCTTTGATAGAAATTTCTTAGTTTTGCGCAACATGCCTATATCGTTAGTGGCAAGCAGTATGTCATCAACATACAAGACCAGGAAAATATGTCTGCTCCCACTGAACTTATGATACACACAATCATCAATTGTATTCATCTCAGAACCAAATGAGAGAATTACTTGATGAAATTTATGGTACCATTGACGAGAAGCTTGTTTTAGCCCATAAATGGATTTTCTTAGTTTGCACACCATATTCTTTGGGTCTCCCAACACAAAGTTTTCTGGCTGCACCATATAGATCGTCTCATCAATGTCGCCATTGAGAAACGCTGTCTTTACATCCATTTGATGAAGCTCCAAATCAAAGTGAGCAACAAGAGCCATGATTATTCTTAAAGAGTCCTTCGATGAAACCGGAGAGAAAGTCTCTTTATAATCAATCCCTTCCTTTTGAGTATAACCCTTAGCTACAAGACGTGCCTTATATCTCTCCACATTACCATTGGAATCCCGCTTGGTTTTAAAAATCCATTTGCAACCAATGGGTTTCACTCCTTCAGGTAATGGGATAAGTTCCCAAACTGAATTGTCTTGCATAGACTTATACTCCTCATTCATTGCTTTGATCCACTTATCTGAACGAGGATCTTGCATGGCTTGATGAAAGTTGACCGGGTCGTCTTCCGTCATGCCAACATTTTCCTCTACCTCATTGATAAATACTACATAATCATCCAAAATAGCATTTTTCCTTTCTCTAGTGGATCTCCGCAATGGAGCTGGCTCTTGAGGCACTTGTTCTTGAGGATCTTGAATTTGACCTGGATTTTGTTCTTCCTGAACAACCAGATCATCTTGAGTTTGTTCAATAATGGGAAAGTCAATTGGTGGAAGAATCAGTTCTGGAATTGTTACCGATTCTTCCTCAAAGACAAAATCTTTGACCTTAATCTTCCCCCCAAACTCAATATCCTCAAAGAACGTTGCCGTTCCCGTCTCAAAAATTGTTCTCAAATTAGGATCATAAAATTTATAGCCCCTTGATTTTTCTGAGTACCCTACAAAATAGCTGCTAATTGTTCGGGGTTCAAATTTCTTTTCATTCGGCCTATAAGGCCTTGCCTCAGCTGGACATCCCCAAACATGAAGGTGCTTCAGACTAGGCTTACGCCCAATCCAAAGCTCATAAGGTGTTTTAGCCGCTGCCTTAGTTGGTACTCTATTAAGAATGTATGCTGCTGTTTTTAATACCTCTCCCCAGAGTGACTCTGGCAAGGTGGAATGACAAATCATACTCCTTACCATATCCTTAAGAGTCCTGTTTCGTCTTTCAGCTACACCATTCATGTTGGGTGACCCCGATATAGTGTATTGTGGGACGATTCCACATTCCTCTAGGTATTTGGAAAATGGTCCCGGACGTTGTTCACCTGAACCGTCATATCTACCGTAGTATTCACCACCACGATTAGATTTGACCTTTTTAATTCTCTTATTAAGTTGATTCTCAACTTCTGCCTTAAAGGATTTGAACACGTCTATTGATTGGGACTTTTCGTGAATTAGGTAAAGGTAGGCATATCTAGAATAATCGTCTATGAATGATATAAAATATTGTTGACCATTCTAAGAAGGAGTTGGAAATGGCCCACAGATGTCCGTATGTATCAATTCTAAGACGTCTGTAGCTCTATATGCGCCTAATTTTTTATCTTTAGTCTGTTTTCCTTTAATGCATGCTACACAAACGTTAAAGTCTGTGAAGTCAATGGAATCTAAAATTCCATCTGACACAAGTCGTTCAACTCTATTTTTAGAGATGTGACCTAGACGCTTGTGCCAAAGCACTCCTGAATTGAAATTGTCAATTTTTCGCTTAGTACCACGTGATTCCACACTCAAGGTTTCATTATAGTTAGCCACAGTTTCCAACAAATAAAGATTATCATAATCAGAAAGTAAACCGGTTCCAACAACATTCGAATTTAAAGACAAAGTAAATTCTTTATTCCCGAATGAACAATAGTATCCTGATTTGTCCAAATAAGAAATAGAGACCAAATTCCGTCTAAATAACGGTACAACAAAAGTGTCTTCTAAAATCAAATAGTGACCGGAACTTAATAATAATCTAAATTTTCCTATGGCTTCAACTTCTACCTTCTTCCCATCTCCTACATAGATGCATCTTTCAGCATCACTAGGCTTTCGGAAGTTCAGGCAACCCTGCATTGAAACACTGATGTTAGTAGTTGCACCAGAGTCTAACCACCAAGTGTTTCCAGGTACTGAAGCTAAAGTAACCTCAGAACAGACCAAAGACAGAATCATACCTTTCTTAACACGCCAATCGTGATATTTGGCACAATCCTTCTTCACGTGTCCAGAACTCCTGCAGAAGAAGCAGTTGTTATCTTTAGTCTGCTTCTTTTGTTCTGGACCCTTAGCAGCAGCTTTGTTCTTGGGCTCCTCAATTATTTTTCTTTTGCCCTTGTCTTTAGAGATGCTAGTAAAGTGAGCGCTTTCAGTCCTATCTTGCTTCAGCCTGTCCTCTTCTTGCACTCATAATGAAATGAGCTCATTAAGAGTCCATTTCTCCTTTTGACAATTATAAGTCACCTTAAACTGACTGAATTGCGCAGGAAGAGACAACAATACTAAATGAATGAGTAAGTCATCTGACAACTCAAGCTTTAGTCCTTTAAGCTTAGAAGCAATATTGGACATCATCATAATGTGCTCTCTTATATTTCCCTTGCCTTGATACTTCATGGAAATTAAATTCTGAAGCAAAGAACTTGTTTCAGCCTTATCACTTTTTTCAAAGCGTTTTTCCATCTCAGCAAGGAAATTTTTAGCTGTAACTATCTCATCCGAGACAACACCTCTAAAGACCTCAGGAATGCCACACTTTATGATCATAAGACTTATGCGATTTGAGCGATCCCATTTCTCATACTCTAATTTTTCCTCAGAAGAACTAGAGTCCTTAGGAGCAGGGGGTCGATTAATTCTTAATGCAAGGTCTAGATCCATGCAGCCAAGAACAATCAGAATGTTCTCTTCCCATTCCTTAAAATTTGTCCCATTAAGGACAGGAATAGAACTCAAATTTGCAGATATAGAAGCAATAGATGCTGAAAATTAAATAAAGAACGAAACTTAGAAACTCACATTATAGGAAAATAAATCAATAAATAAATACATATGTTCAAATCATGGAATTTAACCCATCTCAAGATACCCAGTGTACCATTGGTGTCAAGTCTTTGGACAGTAACATCAACTGCTAGTGGTACTCTTGTTGCAACGATCAAATATTGACAATAAGACATGTCAAACAATAAACCTTCCTTTGGGCCGATTTACTGCTCACATGTATACCAAATAATTGCCACACATTTATCATCGCAGGTGTACATGTAATTCTGCCAAATATTAACCTTCCTTTGGGCCGGTCAATACCCGCATGAATAAACATATACACAGCCATTTGACACTCTTCACGAGCAATTTAGACAAGAGAGGTCACTTTGGCGACGTCAAGTTTCAATTAACTCATTCAAAATGTCAAACTTGACTTGAACATATATTTATTATATCCAAATAAAACAATATTTAAAAAAAATATTGTTCACTAATATAAACTGCGTTTCATTAATATTTGATAATTATTGTTTTATGAAAAGAAAAATGATAATTATCAAAAAATAAATAAATAATAAAATAAAAAATAAAAAAATAAAAAAAATATGTGCCACGAATACGAATGCATTCTTTCCAGACAAAGCTTACACTAAATTACATGTCTAGGAAATTACCCAAGTCAAATAGTTCAATCCTTCTTGCCGCAACTGCCTTACCCAAAAGTTCAAGTACAGTTTGCATTATTTTTTTTTTTTTTTCATAAGTCCAACAAATCAACAATGCAAGCCAATCTAATAAGCTCTGTAATTATAGAGAGAAAATTGAAAACAAGAAGAAAAAGGAAAAATAAAATAATCTCAAAATTGAGAATGAATTAATAAAGTAGAAACCCAGATTTTAGGTCACAAAGAAGAACAAAAATTCCACCATGTAATTTGCACCGCAAAAAATTGTTGAAATTTATAAACCATCAAAATAAACTAACTTGTTGAAACACAACCATTATCATTACTTGAAGTACTGGTACTAATTAACCTTTATTAATTTGGATATAATTAAAAAAAAATATGGATTCCATAATTTATATATATCCAAATTCCCAAATTACAAACCCTAAGATTTCAATCATGTCAAAATTCCCAAATTGAATCCTAAAAATAAAGACAATATTCGAATTTCATCATGAATTAAACATGGTAGGCTCTGATACCAATTGTTGAAAAAACCCTATAACGTTATGCTCAACAATCCATGTCAATTACATGATGAATAACCAAAGGCGGAAGCCCTGTGGGAATTGCCATTTATGAAATCCTGGGATGATGATGATAAAGCCAATGGGTTGGGTGATCTTCCTCAGCAAAACACCCTGAAGACCTTGCTCTCTTGATGGGGATAGAGAGAACCGGAGAACCAGAGAGTTTTCTCCTTAGGGTTTGTGAAACTGAATAGTCTTGTTGTGTTTGCCTTGGGGACCACTACCCCTATATATAACTATTATTAGTTATATCCCAAATTGCAGTATTACTAATTCAGCCCCTCATTAAATTAGAAACCGCCTGGTATCTACACTATTAATATTCATAATTATTATGCTCTTTAGCCATAAACTATTATATATTATTTGACCCATAGTTTATTGGCTAATTATATAATGACCCTAACACACTTTATTAATTAATTACATATGTGACCCATAAATCTTACATTTATATCAAAAAAAATATAGGTTAAATCATTAAGGAACTTTCAACACCCTCTAATATTATTGGGATTTATATTTGAAATGAAGGATAAGCCTCAATTACATGTGAAAATTCATCTTCCCTCTTATAATTCACACCCTTAAAATTGTGTTGTTATAATGATTTTCTTTTGTATTTTTGTTAAATGATATATCTATCAATTACTTTGAGACATTTTCACATGTGGAAAAGATAGCTATGGTTAGGATTTTGTTGGTTTTGGCTTCCATTCATGTTTGACAGCTTCATCAATTAGATGTCAACAATTCATTTCTTCACCGCGATCTTTATTAGATACAATATTAGTCGCACTAGTTAGTTAGACTAAATAGTTAGTTGTTATTTAAACTAGTTTGTTGTTTTCATTGGCTATATAAGTCTTATTGTTCTTCTTCATGTAACAACGATTCTCTTATAATTCAATATGATTTTCATTTTATTTTTCTCTATTTCTCCCTTATTAATGGTTTAAATCTAAAATCGAAATAATATTCATGAAGTTATTTACATGAAACTGATCTAGGGTGTTTCTTCTCCTAAGTCAGACCAAGTATATAAGTTGTTCAAGAAAATATGACTCTTTATGGTCTCAAGCAAGGAACTTGATAATTGCTTGAAAATTTAAGCTATTCTCTTCTATCTAATGAATTTATCCAAGTCAAGTAGATCATACTTTGTTCATTGAATCTAGTCTAGATTCCTTCACAATATTGCTTGTTTATATGTATGATATAATCTTGGTTGGAACTTTTTTTTTTTTTGACAGTTTTGGATGAATTGAAAGTTGTTTTACACAACTTTTCGCATCAAGAATCTTTGACTCATTCTTCACGAGGCATTTAACTTTGTCAATGCAAGTATTGCCAAATAAAGACAACTTATAAGTGTTCGATTGGTCACTTATTATATTTTACCACCACTCGGCCAGATATTGCCTAAGCCAGAAAACAGCTCAACCAGTTAATGGCTTCATCTACTAAGATACATCAGACACCGTATTTTACATCAAAATTTTGACGCTCAACAAAAACTTTTCATATAATTATATTTATTTTGAGTTGGATTTTGTGGTATTAATTTATTTAATTGGATGCAAAAAATTAGAATAAGTTCAAAAATGCAAAACTTTAAATTAAGGACCAAACTAAAATGACAGGAAAAATAAAGAGTGAGTTGGCTTCCATTAAATAAAGCAAAATGCCTTAAGTGAGATGTATTGTACATTCAACTTTGAAGAGAAAAAAAACATTGGTGAGATGATTGATTTCAAAGAGTTGGAGCCCTCTCAACATTTCCAGCAATGACAGTAAGCAAGTTGTTGCCAAAAGGGTCACTGAGATGTTTAGCAATATTCTCAACAGGACCTTCTCCTGTCACATAAGCTTGAATGAAGAAACCAAGCATGGCAAACATTGCAAGTCTTCCATTCTTGATTTCCTTCACCTTTAGAATTGCAGCTTGGTCTGGATCATTTGCTAGTCCCAATGGATCAAATGGACCACCTGGATGAAGCCTGTCTTCCAATTCCTACATCAAATACATTGGTGTATGAGTTAGTTTGACCTTATAACCTCGAGGAGTAGAGATCAGGTCTCCTCGAGAGGAATCTGATATCATATTAAGTTTTGACATTTGATCTGATTCATCCTTACAAAACTGACGTATAAAGTGAAATATGTCTCTTTTTATAAAAAAAATTTCAAGTCTTATCTCATTCAATGTAAGACTTGGTTTTTTTCCAGATGGTTGATTTGGATAAATATTAAGCTTCCTTTAATTACATGAGTCTATTCGTTATATACTAAAGTTTTACACATACATCTGATCAGATATCAATATAATATCATTGATATAATTTTTTATGGATATAAGAAAAGGTTGAGAAAAATATATATTAACAATGGCTGTAAAGAAATATTGAAATTAACATACCAGTCCATTGGTAATTCTGTAGTACTCTGCACCTCCCAAAAGAACAACCTCAGCAACAACAGCAACAATAAGGTTGATTGGGATTGGTTTTCCAAAGTAGTTCAACGTGCCACCATCAAGAAGAAGAGCTCCTGTCTACATTGATTTCAAAAACAAAAAAAAATTACATTTGCTTAATGTAAAAAAAATAAAAATACAATCGCAAAGTTTTCAATGAAGGTGAGTTTATACGAGACATGCTATATATTGCTATGTGTTAAATTGAAATGTTGAAAGTAATTGCAATGAAAATAAAGTAAGATCATTTGTATATTAATTAGGATTAAGGCATGTTTGGATTGATTTATTCGAGATTATCTACTGATATAAGTACTTGTGAGACTGTCTGGGATAGTTTATGGAAACAACTTATGACATGTTTATAAGTTGTTTTTAGCATATTCCTGTAAGTTTTTTAAAATAGCTTACAAAAACAGCTTATACCTTACACGAAAACATTTTGAATTTATTTTATCTTTTTTAATAGAAATAGTTTATACACAAAAATTTATATGTAGTGGTTATTTAAGTTGTTTATCTAAACATGACAGAAATGTGTCAGTTACATAGATCAAACGATATCCTAATAATCTATCATATTGAAAATCATTTGTTGAGCTTCACACAAAAATAATGCATTAATAATGTTGATGCTTTGAAAGTTCAATTAGAGGTTTTCAAACCTTGAACCAAACAGCTTCAGGACCACAGTTAGCTCCATATTTGTTGAAGGCCTCAGGAATGATGAATCCAGCAGCACCAAGCATTGCCCATCTAGCATGAATCAACTCATATGCCTGATATCTGCATAAAATTCATGTAATAATATAAGCATATAACACGCGAAAATATTTGTAATGTATTTGTGTATCTATCTATTCACACATATACATGTGTGTATATATGTAAGTACTCCCTTCGGTATGAAATATAAACAAAAATACTAGTTGAAAAGTTGATGTATCAGAATTAAATTTTTACCAAATACATTAATTCTTCAACTATCATTTTTGTTTATATTTCATTCTAAAGGGAATATGTATCTAAGTACGTTGTAAGATTAAGACGTACTTGGCGAAGTCTTCGGGCTTCTTGCTTAGACCAAAAGGGTCATAACCATAGCTGCATAGACACACATAAAACATATTAAGCAAAATAAAAACCAAAATTTCAATATTAAAGTTAAAGAGTTTGAATGTGAATGTGAATGTGAGTTAAAGGGGCATCAAAGGAGAAGTGACATACTCTCCAGGGACTTCTCCGGTCAAGTACTCAGGGATCTCAGATCTGTCCAAGAGACCATCTGGCAAGAAGATCCTTCTGTCAGGACCTGCCACCAAAAGTTTTATCAACAATTTTTCGAATTTCAATCACTCATAGAGTATGTTTGATTATCTTTTCAAAAACAGTTTTTTGGTTTATAAACATTAAAAAAGTACAAATTTTGTTCTATGGACTTTTAAAAATAGAAAACTATTTTAAAAAAGTATAATCAATAAAGTCTTCAATCTTTCTACTTTAAAGTGTATCTCCGGATTGACAATAAATTTAATAAATTACAAAGAGATGGTAATTTTACTAAAACTCTAAAGCATAACTTATACCAAAATCACTTCACACTGTAATTCTATAAAACTTTCTGTGAATCCAAACATGCACTAATGTGTGTCATTTTAGTATTTACATGCTATAGTTACAATATTAAAAAGTTTTGCATATGCCATCTAAACTGTTACATTAAGATTTTTTATGTGTCTGCGGCCACAAACGCTACATCATATACATTTAATTATAGTGATTCTTTGCAATACCAAAGATGCCTAGAAATGTAAAGAGATAAGACATATTAAAAAAACTAAACAATAAATTATACTATAAAATTTCTATAAACAAAAAGTTATATATATTTAGTCTAAATTTTGCATCAAATTCATATGTTTTTTTTACTTATATTTCAAATTAAAAAAAACTAATATCAAAATACACATTAATTATTTTTGCTTACTTGATGAATACTTAACCTTAGAGAACATTGTACATTGTTAAAGAAAACAAACTTAAACAATGAGATATATAACTTATCTCATCTTATTAAGACTAGTAACACCAGATACATCAACTTTTCAGCTAATAGTTTTGCTAACATAGAAAACTTGTTGATGACTTACCATACCACTTGGCGAGCTCATCGTTGGCTGGAGTAGACACTTTCTGCTTCGGTGGTGGTGCAGCCTTCTTCTTAGAGAAAAGAGCAACAGTTTTGAAGGTAGAAGGTGTAGAAGGAGAAGGAGCAGACCTTGTAGCACCACTGAAGTTGATAGGGTTTCCAAGCATTTCTGACATGCCAAGTGAAGCAGCTGCAGTTGAAGCAGCAATAGAAGCCATGTTTTTTTGGAAACCCCTTCAAAAAAAAAGACACTAAGGTGAATGAAATGAATGTGTTGTAGTTCACACAATGGAAGTGTTGAAAAATTATGAAGAAAATGAGGTTGTATATGATGCATGGTTTAGTGGATGTAGACATGACACGTCAGATTCATGATCATGGTTTTTGATTGGTTTATGTTAAAGATGTGAAATCCAATGTTTTGTTTTGATTGGTTAGGATATGATACATGGGTGATGATGCTGCTGATGTGGTTAGATTCTGACCTGGTTGGTTGCTTGTATTTGGATAACATGTTTTATCTGTTTCTTCAAGTTTTTTCCTACCATTCATTTTGGGATCTGAATTGCCTGTTGTAGCACAACAACTTAGCTTACGTTGTAATCAATTTCAGCCGTAGATTTAATATTAGACGGTGTAGATTACAGTAACACGATATCAGTTGTTGACTAGATCGAACAGTTGTTAAATTTAACTATGTCATAGAGTTATAACACAAAATTCAATTCCTTCATTTTCAGCCGTTGATTTAAGATCGACAAACCAGATTACACATTCGATTTCACACGTGAAATAATATCAGCCGTTGACCTGATCAAATGACTAAGAGATTTAACTACATCACTCAGTTATAGAACAAAATCCAATTCCTTCATTTTGAGGGTTTTTTATTTTGTTACAATTTGGTAGAAATAATGGTAACCATAGAATTGTAGTAACATTTCATTATTTACAGTTTTGGTGAAAATACTTTTTTGTTAGTATATTCTGTTGGGACCATTTGGTGGACTTGTAGTGTGGAATAAGAATTTGAATAAGTCACGGATGAATGATTTGTTACATTTAATTTAGAAAGATACAAGGTTTGTAACTTCAATTGCCATAAGTAACTTGATGATTAAAAATGGAACAATCACTACCATTAGAAAAATATTGCAGACAAAATAGTTAGTGCAGTTAGATATCTTGGCCCTTAGATCAAGATCGAAAAGTTCATATTTCAACACTACCAAATCCTATTTTAAATACAAACTTAGAATATGAACCAGCATCCAACGACCAAGATGTTTTGCATGTACGATATTTTAATTGTGTCAAATCCAGATCTTTTATCACAAAAAGTTGTATTCATAAACACACAAACTCGATCGTAATGTGAATCATCCAGTATATTAAACATATATGTATGTTATTTTAACTATAGGATTGTGGAATCTCAACTACGTTGACACCTCTGATAATTGGCCACCATTTCGTAGAAATTAATGGCATAGTTCTTAGTTGAATACAATTGTACATAAAAAAATAAATGGACTAATCCATCATCTTCTCCACTTGTCGAGTTCTCTTGATGTTGCCTTGATAAGCTTTTTAGTATTTATGACAATGTCATCAACAAGTGCAGTAATATCATCCCTGAAAATAAAGCAATGTTAAAATTATGTTAAAAATGAGATGAAAACCTGCCACAAAACAATTTCAGACATTAAAAAAAACTTCACGCTGGAAACAATATGGGTTATCGCTTTGAGATTGGACAGTTCAGATTACACGGTCAATTTTATACAGTTAATCGATCTCAGCCGTTGATTCAGATTGAACGGTGGAAACACAGTTTTGCGTGACGCTGTTAGATAGATTGCTATCTTTTTATTTATTTACTAGCAGAAGAACAGACTCTAACGTGTCCGTCTGTCTGCTTTCTACCCTTTTATTTTATTTTATTTAGAAAGCATAATATGTAATCATACAAACTACCAAGTAACATGCCTGAAGAATGCATATTCCATAAATAGCTAGGTTGCAAACTTTTCATATTATATCAAAATTCTTTATGAAAACTGGTGGATAAATCTGATAGTCTTATTCAAAAGTTCACCAAAACTTGCTTTTCAGGGTCTTGTGTTTGTTACACCCACTACATGTGAACTTAAAAGTCTGATGCCAACAGTTTCTAGCTTTCTAATTACCTAATGCATGTATTGTCAGTCTCAACTTCAATAAATATTTGAACCTAACCACATCCATTGAGCTGTTATTTGGACCAAAATAACTGTACAAATGAATGTTTATTGGTTCATCCACCAGACTAATGTTCTTGTCTCCATAGAAATCGAGGACACAGTTGTACGAACGTATAGAACATATCATGTTCAAGTAAGGTCGTCCAGTGTCCTTGATTTCTAAGGAGACAGAAACCTAAGTCTCATGGATGAATCATGAACAATCAATCTCTGAAATGTAAAGATAACAATAACAATTATATCAGACAGAATGTCTAGTCAATTAAAACAATATAAGACAGAACTTTCGTTTCTTTTGGCATTAAAAGTAGAAGGTGGCAAAGAAAATTTGAAAGGTGTGTTAAATAATTATCAGTGAAAGAATAAAAAGAAACAACATAAAAGAAGCAAGTAAATGAGTTTATTTGCATTAAGAAAGGCATAAAAATAAGGAAAAGTAGGGAATTTACATACTCAGAAATAATGCTTCGGGAGCCACGAAAAAGATTTCCGACATTAGAGTACCTTCTGTACTCATCTTGTGCAATTCCCTTTCCCATGCCATAACCAAATCCTAAACCAACACCACATCCAGCACCCAACCCAAAACCAACTTGCAAGCCAGGAATTCCAGGGCCAATACCCACTCCTGAAATCAGAAAAAGTACTTTGCATGAGAATTTCTGAAGCATAAAACAATGCAGAATCTCCATAGAGATAGAAAATTGTTTATAACCACAGTTGTCAATCGCGAATTGTGGGAATAGCAGTTATTTTGTTCAGTGTAATAGTGCTATAGCCCAGCTATATAGCCACTATTTGCCAATATTTTGTTATGAATAACATATTGCAGAGCAATAGCGATTTGTTCAAATTCCTTTATGCTATAGTCGCTATTTAACAACATTGTTTAAAACATCTGTTATAGTATCTAAGCACAACTTAATACTGCATCACCATTGTTTAAATATTCAACATTCTAACATAGTAACGAAGCTAACCACAATAAAAGCAACCAACACAAAAAATCTCGCCACAGCCCAAAATTCCCAACCAAACAAATATAGCATCACAATTCAAAATTGATGGACAAATTACAAATCACAAGAAATGTTCACAACTTAGCATACAAAAAGAGCGTAACACATTCCAAATCTATGGACAAATTGACAAAATCACAAGGTCCTCATAGTTAGGGCTGGATTAGGTTTCAATTCATCATAAACGCCTCTGTGAGATCTGCGCAAAAGACACAAAAAGTACAGAAGATTATCCCAAAAGGGCTCCACTTTTCCAAGGCTTTCTTTTGTTTGTTTAAGAGGAAGCAAAAATCCACTAAGCAAAGACTAACACAGATTTCAGTAAAAGTACCCTCACAAAAATCTTCACATTATATAACATGCATTGTCAATGCTTAATAACCTTCAAACCCTATCAAGACATGGAAAAAGATATACCATTTCAATGGCAAATATTCCAATAAAACCAGAAAATTCACAATTAAAACTAAGTCTAGTACACCAAAATGTTTGAACTACCTATTGATTGATTTTGGACCCGGATTCCCTGCAATCAGGGTAACCCCAGATTCACACAGTCACGCAATTTCATTCATCCAATTAAGGACAGCTCGTATTCCGACTTGTCAAAACCGATCAAAAACAAGAAGTCAAAAAGATGGACCTCCAAATCAAAATGAAAAATCCAGGTACACATGGATGGCTCATATTTCGACTTTTGAAAACCAATCGAAAACAACAATTTCAAGACATGATCCATCAAAATAAATTCAAACAAATTAAGATCATAACAGCATGACTCCATGACTTAAAAGGCAATCAACTTCCCCCCATTTTCCCTCCTTCCCCATATCTAAATACAACTATCAAATAATCAATATCCATGCTTCCATATTCAAGCAAGTAAAGATTAACGTAAAGCATTCAACAAACATTAAACCTATGTTTGAATCGGTGGTATAGGGTAGAAGATTACACTTGAATAGAATGGAATGACATAACATTCATTTCATAAAATATAACTATCCTATTTCATTTCATTCAACTCCATTCCATTCTACCCAATACCATTATGTAGCATCAACACTTCATATTGAAAACACATCCACTATCCAACACCTAAACATATAGTTATCGTCAATTCAATTACTTTCACTTTTCCATATTATAATCAGTGTCAACATATCCGTCTCAGTGTTACGTCTCATGCATAGCTATACCAAAAATCCAAACATACCCTAAAATTTCACAACAACACCCCATCAATCAATCAATGAATCAATAATCATACTACATAGCTATCTCCCTTATAATTTCACTACTATCACAACCAAATCATCAATCCTTCTAACAATACCAACTAAACAAA
Organism: Cicer pinnatifidum; assembly: GCA_037974775.1. Classification (NCBI taxonomy): domain Eukaryota; kingdom Viridiplantae; phylum Streptophyta; class Magnoliopsida; order Fabales; family Fabaceae; genus Cicer; species Cicer pinnatifidum. Next base: position 26,136,228 of record JBBPBR010000002.1, read on the forward strand.
GTTTATAAATATGAAAAGTTGATGCATCTTATCTTAAATTAAGATCAGATACATCAATTCTTTAGTTACTTTAGTTACCATTATTGCTTATATTTTATTCAGAAGTGATTAACTATGATAAAAATTAAAAATTAAAAAAACTAATCTAGCAAAAGGGTAATTGAAAAGATGAAAGTTGAATAGATTAGTAGAATTTGAGTATATCTACCTCCGAGAAGACCAAGTCCGAATCCAAAACCACAACCAGCACCAAAACCGAATGCGGGGCCCACTTTACCGAAGTTGTTAGACTTCACAACCGGAAGCTTCCACAACAAACCCCTGTCATCATCACTGTTGTTCATCGTTTTTTCTTTCTGTTTTTTTGGTGATGTAAAAATGCAAACACAAATTTAGAGTATTGGATTTGTGTGATTGGGACACTGCACCAAATACTCATGTGAGTCGTCACATTTATGTATAGTCAAAATAATTTAATCAATTTGTGAATTTGAATTCGTTTTCCAAGTTTTTTTTTTTGTGTGAGTCCACTAGGTCAATGAATTATACATCAATTTTTTAATTTATATTTTCGCTTTTTTCAAGAAAATGTATTTGTATATTTAATTAAAGTTAAATTGTAATTGATAGATTCTTTGTTGTCTTTGTTTCTCATCTTTTAGGTGTACTCTATTTGCAACATTAATTTTTATTGTGTTTGGGTAAAAATGTTATTTTTCAATAGTTTAGAAAAATATCATCAGATAGTTAGACATATAATATGGTCGGTTTTACCTTCCTACTCTCTCTCATTTGATTAGTTGATGAAATTCGGTTTTCGTTTTTTATCGAATGTGAAATTTAAGTTTATATTTGTGCGCGCAACAGACTTTGGGTTTCTCTATTACACACATTCGTATATATATATATATATATATATATATATATATATATATATATATAATAAATTTAAAAATTATATTAATTATAATTAATATAATAAAATTAAAAAATATCAAAATTATAGTTTATAGAGAAGATTATAATTTTTAATATTTAAAAATATTAAATATGTATACGTATATAAAATTTTAAAATTACAATAATATTATTAGCAGACGAATGCGAGGTAGATATCAACGCATTCAAACTCGTCTCTATCTATCATTTTAATTTCGGAAAAACATGCACTAGTATCCAATCAAAATGAATTTTCTTCGCCAAAATCATGACAATTTTGGGTGAATATCCTCCTTGATGCGGTTTTGTTGTCATCCCTAGTGGTTAGTGTTGATGTGGTAAATTATAAAAGTAAATGATTCTTAAATTGTTTCTTTAAGTTTTGGAAAAAATACACTTATGGGCTTCTAAGTTTAAACTAGTTTTCATATAGGCTCAATTTTTATCTTTTACCACTTCATTATATTACTCTTCCATTTCTTCTTTAAATAATCCAAAATTCGTAATTTCAATAGAAAAGTTCAAAACATCAACTATGTGAATTAGAGAAAAAAAAAACAAAATAAAAAATTTATCATTTCAATCAAAATTAAAAATGAATTGTTGTAAATAAATAAAAAAATCCACTATACATTCACTAAATATAAATGAGTTGTTCATACATTCGGGAATTAGTTCGAACATTTGAGAACTCGATCAAACATAATGTAATTCAATACTCATTTTCTTACAAGTACAAAACACATATATAAAGAGATTCATTTAAGAAATATTTTATTTATAATATTTTAGTGATTTTAAATTGAGTCACAATCATAGCAATTATATTTTGTTATTTCGATTTATTTTAATGACTTCGTACAACTCATATGAATACGAATATTGAAATTATTAATTTAAAATATACAAACACTTTTCAAATGAAGAGTATAAATACTATAACACTCTATAAAATATTTAAGCTAAAATACATTTGTAGTCTTTTATGTTTGATTTAATTTTCGAATATACAAATACCTCATTTACATGTCTGCATCGTAAAAGTCACGTGACATTTTTTTTACAGAATTAATAGATCATGACATTTTTACAAACGAACAATAACATAGAGGTTAACGTGCAAATAGAGTAATTTAAATGACTTAGTTGGGAAAAAAAGAATTATTTAGGAGTTAGATCAAACACAAAAAACAAAAAAAAAATGCAATTAAACCTTTAGCTAAAAGATTTTTTAAAATTTGAAAAGTCCATACATCAGTCTAAATGACGAAAACTCAATTAAAAAATAAGTTATTTTTTATTAAGAAAAAGGTTGTAGTATTAAATTAAATCAATTAAAACATTAGGTCAACATTATTTATCTATGTGACTTAAGAAAATAATATATCAACTTATATAAATTGTGTATATGCTTGAAAAGTAAAGAGGAATGTAAGACTAAGACGTGTAAAATATGATGCAAAACTTATTAAATGTGTTATATTATTAGTGACAATTTTCTCTTATATATAATAGTTGTATTGAAATTTTTATGAATGAGAACTAATCATATGTATTGTGATAAATCATCAATTTGAGACTCAAAATTGTGAACATCAAACAATTTAGGACCTCAAATTTACGATTAACAAAATACTTTATCGTATTAAATTACGTCAATAAATCTGATCCATTTATCAAGTAACTATGTTAAATACCTTGAAATGTAATGTTAAGTGACATTATAACTTATCTACGTTAACCGAAAGTTTTTCGATCTTACAATCATTTTGCCCGCGAAAAGCAAACTTCATGGAGTAATTTGCCTGAACTTTTTACATATTTTCAGGAAATGATGTATGAAATTATAGGTCCAATGATACATCCTACTTTGTTATTTGCTTCTACTTTTAGATATAAATTTAACACCATTTAAACTATCAGAAACACAAATTAACACAAACAATTTTTAATAATGGCTCGAATAACTCTCCATTAAAAATAATATTCCATTACATAAACAACATTTAATAAAGTAAAAATTATATCAATCTATCCTAGTTGACCATATTTGTTATCTAAGAATTTCAAATATATACACACATTGCTCCTAACCAATATTTTAAACTCTTAATTTATCTACTTTGACTTGTAGTTGTTATTTTTGAAAAAGACATTCTCAAAGAAAAAATTTCATGAAAAGAAGATTATGACTAAAGTTTCAAATGATTCTGATTTATGTTAAAAAAAATAAAATTTTATTAGTTAAAAATCAAGGTGTTATACAATGCTTCTATTCTTCATAATCATAAATAACTTTACCTTTATATTAGATATAGATACAAAGAGACTTGTCTTTCTTCTTCTATGTTTGTCTTCAAGTCACATTACTTGTTATTACTTTAAGTTTTTTGGTATTCGATTTGATTAATTTTATCTACACTCATAGAAATTTATCTAATATTGAATGATAAATTGTTCACTTGTATATGTGAGCTATGAACAAAATTGATTTTTTTTAATGAAAATCACTCGCATTTAATTACAAATTTATACATTTTTTCATCTTTCCATTTATTCTCCTTATAAACTTAATTTTACAAAATTAATATATTTACAAACTATAAATATCACCATCAATTTTTTTTAAAATTAATTGTGCCGATTATATTCTAGGTTTTTTATTATAAAACCAACCCACGTACATGTGTAGCAAGTGTCGTATAAAAAATATCAAGAAAAATTGAAAAAGAAAACGACTAAATGTTATTTTAAAATACATTAGTGAACATATTGAAGAAAATACATATGATATATTTAAGTATTTGTTATTTTTGAATTTCTAAAAACTTTGACAAATTTTTTTTTGCCACCGACAATATTAATATTATTGGATTGAGTCGCGAACTAAGTCGCTCTCGTTAAGAAATTTTGAGGCACTGTCCAAATTGTGCAAGAAAGACTATTAACCACAAAGTCCCCAAGATAAAACACCACATATCACTGTATCGGAGTTCTACTGCATCATAGAAAACCGTTCTACAATTACACCCTCAATATGGCAGTCGAATGACTACCACTCGTAATATGACATTAAGACCACTCAAAAGAAAAAGAAGTGAGTAAGAAAAGGTGAGAAAAGAGAAAAGCCTCAGATACAAAGAGTTTTTGGTGTGCTTTTCCAACTAAGAATAACCCTCTATTTATAGAGAAAATGTGTAACTGGATCAGAGATAAATGTGCAATTCATTAGGTCTGATTCACTAAATGTGTGATCTAATATTTATGTTTTGACCACAAAAACGTGCGCTATGATTTGTTTGACCACCAAAACGTGTGTCACGTTTTGTTTGACCACAAAACTTACGCTCAGTTTTGACTTAGGTTTTTAACAGACGCGCATGACCAGCGATTAGGGTTTTGACCAACAAAGCTGAAGCGCGAAATCAAGGGGCAAGGAACTGACTGGGTCATATGTTGAATGTTGATTCGGTGAGGGCAATTACGTAATTAACACATCAATTAGAGATAAAAATGTAAACATGCATTTAATTAAAATAATTTATTAATTTTCAGATGCTAAAAAAAAATAAGCCAAAGCCACAATACGACCAAAAGGCGGCGCGCGGTGGTCAATTTTACATGTGTTATCCCAAATATCATACTTCCACCTTATATACACTACTAGTGTGTAATATCTCTTCTATGTGAGATTTTCTTATTTTTTTAATTCACAACAACACTAGTTTTCATTAATGTCATCATTATTTTCAATAAACTTCTATTAAAATCGTCATCATTTTCAAAGGATTCCACCGATAAACTATATTTTTTTATGAATACTCGCGCTTCTCTTTTTATCTAAATATTAGATTGTTAGTTGATAACATCTATATGTTAGTTGATAACATCTATATGTAATTTGTCTGATTGGCTGGTTGTAATCTACTCTACAAGTAACTTCTTTAAAATAAATGGTGGAATTGTTTTGGTGCTTAAATAGATGGTAAGATTGTTGTTGGATTGCACAAAAGAGTTTTTGAAAAATTTCATCATGCGGTAAGAGTGACAACAGTGGTGGTCCTGAAAAAATGTATCACTTGATTTCACATTTATTATTGCTTCCAGATATCCAATGATCTTCATACTCTTGTCACTTTCTATAATATCACAAAATTATATTTTTTTCTTGACGCAACTTCATTGTCTCATCATGTATAAGATACTCTTTAGTGTAATCCAACAATCTCATAGTAATTGTATTTTTTTTATCCTAAAGAAGTTTTTTTACAGAGTAGATTATAACCAAACAATAAGATAAATTACATGGTAGACATTATCACTAGATAATCATATATTTAGATATAAGAAGAAACACAAAGTAATAATGAAAGAAAATTACACTGGTTTCCAAAGTGTGAAAAGGCTGGTAAATGTGAACAAAATTAGTGAACCAATATCTAATTTAGATAATGAAGGAAAATGGTTGCTAGTAGTGGTTCCAGCTGTCACAATCATCTTGCAAACACAACTCATAATTTGCCAAAACCCTGAAGCTTAATTTTCCATTTTGAGTATTAACTTCAACAAAAACACAACATTGCAGCTTAAACCTTGTAAAAAAGTTTACAACCTTCAAACTAAAAGAATTTTAATATATATATCATCAAGAATAAGATAACGATTAAATAGTTAAATAATTCAGAATAAAGATATCTTATTAGACTTAACATAATAATTCAACTCATTATAGTCCATTCAACAACGTAAATCCAACACATAATTCAGTGTTTAATATTATCTAACTATAATTTAATTAATAATTTTTAATAATTGATTATTATTGATCCAAGATTAATTAATTAAATAATTAATCTAACAATCTATTAGTTGAATGACAATAATTAATTACTAAAAGAAAATGAAATTTTAACCTTTAATTGTGACTAATACGTGCCATAGTTGTGTATGTGATGCATTGGGAACCTCCACTACTATTTCAGAAAATGCGACTATTAGTTGTGTTGTGTGTATCAAGTGAGATTAGGGTTTGTGGAGATTAGGGCTTGGAGATTTTTATAAATTGGGACATAGGTTTCTATTTCAATCTCAATTCAAAAATTGATTCCTAGTGGTGACTTGTGCATATGCAGCGTGACTTGTTTGATGTGTTATTAATTTTTCTTTTTGTAGTAATATATTCAAATTCCTAAATTGTTTCTTCTTCATCCAATTGATTTCATTTTTTTATTGTATATTTGTTGGATTTTGAGTTTCAAAAACTATTTAAAATTCACAATTTATGTCACTGAAGATATTACTGGGTTGAGTCGCGGACTAGGTCGCTCTCTTTAAGACGTTTCGCGGCACTGCTCAAATTGTGCAAGGCAGACTATCAACCACGAAGTCCCCAGGATAAAATAGCCCAGATCACTGTATCGGAGTTCTACTGCACTGTAGAAAACCGTTCTAGAATTACACCCTCAATATGACAATTAAAGCCACTCTCAATATGACGGTTAAAGTCACTCTCAATATGGTACTACGACCACTCATAACTACGGCATAACGACCGCTCAAAAAAAGAAAAGGACTACTGGAAGGGACTGCGACATAATGACCGCTCTAAAAACCCAAGGGACTGCGATATAATAACCGCTATAAAAATCGAAGGGACTACGGTATAATAACCGCTCTAAAAACCGAAAGAGACTACGGTTTAATAACCGCTCTAAATCGAAGGGGACTACGGTATAATTACCGCTCTAAACCGAAAGGGAGTACGGTATAATTACCGCTCTAAACCAAAAGGGACAGAAAGAAAGGGGAGAAGTGACTCGAAATTTGGCGAACAGAATATAAGAGGGAGAAAAGAGAAAGTTGGGAAAAGCATCCAACTTTGGTGTACTTCTCACAATAGTTTGAAGCTCATTATATAGTGATGGAAGGAAACTCACATTTGTTTTCTAAGCAATGTGAGACTTTACTATGTATAGATTTGAAACTACTCAAAATACTAGAGTTTTACAATGTGGGATTTCAAAATTATTTCTTTTCAATGTGGGACTTAACAAGTTTCTTTCCACTTAAATTTATAAAAAATATTTCTTTCCAATGTGGGACTTCAACATATTATTAAATTCACACAATAATATAATTATTTTCCAACAATTAAGTCAATTTAATATGAAACACTCAACAAGATTCCAATGGAAGGAGAAACAAAAAAGAAAAATCTATTCAATATGAACCAAGCTGTCATTTTTAATTATTGTTTATAAAAACTGCTGTAAGATGTAATTCCACAATAATAAATACACACCATGGATGAAAAAAAAAATTAATTATGATGCATTAACAATGTAAAAAAATTTTACACTATCAGATTATCAGCACACCACAATTATTTATAGTTATGATTTTTGATGTAATTACGATAAAAACTAACTTTTTTA
>JBBPBR010000002.1:26168596-26179524 GCA_037974775.1 Cicer pinnatifidum
TCCGTGTATATCTGCATTTAAATTCTGCATTTAATTTTCATATACTTATAATTTAATGCTTTTGCCGTACAACCAAGTTCCATCAACTTGTACTATTGGTTTGCAGAATTTAAATGCAGATATACACGGATCAAAAGCCCAAAATAGTCTATGAAAATTATAATATAATTGTTATTATTATTCAATTTTTATTTTATTTATTTATTTTGAAAATTATAATATAATATATATAATTTATATTATAATTTTAAATATAATAATTTTTACTTATAAGTATAATAATTATTTATTATCATAATAACAATAATAAAAATATAACATTTATTTATAATTTATTAATGTATTTTTTAATTTATTATTACTATTTTTATTTTTTAAATTATTAAATTATTTAATTTAATTATATTAGTTTTTAATTATATGTATAATAATAATTAAAGTTTAAACTTTATTTACAAATTTATTAATATTTTTAATTTATTAAATAATAAAATTAATAATAATAAACACCTTTCCAAAAAAAAAAAAAAAAAAAACGTGTCATACCCCTTTGGGAGGTCGCTTCTCCAGGGAGAGTCTTCCTCTTCAGGAGGTCGCTTCCCCAGGGAGGCATTTTGGAAAAAAAATTTCAAAAGATGAAAGTTTATTCAAAAAAGGGAATATTTCCATAAAAATCTTTTCTAATTAATGAGATGATAAAAATTAAGAAGAAAAAAATTAACCTAAATTGCTAAAAAGGTAACAGTTAAATCAAAATATTCTGAAAAATGATTATTTATTTTCTTAGTCCATAAAGTGGAATTGGAGTTCACTACATAGAATGTTTTTTTGAAAAAACAGACAATAATTTAGCAATGAAACCCTTTGTACTACGTTTGTCACTGCTTATTTTTGTTCCTCTGTTTCTCTCCCTCTTGTTTTTGACTTTTATGCCAAAGGAAACAGCTATGGCAACCTATGAAGTACTTGGAGTGAAGATAGAGAAGAATCCATCACAATCCAAACTCAATGAACTTGGAGTTTCAACTTGGCCTAAGTAATTTTCTTTGATCTTCACTTTTTCTTTTCAATTATTATCAAGTTTGGTATTTTATTGGTTCTAGTGATGTTTCTTCTTTAAAGTTTGAAGCTTTTTTTGCATTACAAATTTTGGGTCTTGATCATGTTTGTGTTTTAACTCATTTGTTGTGGGGGTGCTAATAGCATATTTTTTGTTTTCTGGTTTTTTGCTTAAACCCTTCATTTTAGGTAATTTCCTTGTTCTTCATTTTTTTTCTTTGCAATTGTTATCAAGTTTGGTTTTTTATTGATTTTAGTGATGTTTCTTCTTTAAAGTTTGAAGCTTTTTTGTATTTCAAATTTTGGGTCTTGATCATGTTTGTGTTTTACACTGATATTTGTTGTGAGGGTGCTAATAGCATATTTTTTGTTTTCTGGGGTTTGTGTAAAGGGTACTATTGTGTTGTGTTGATTGCTCTTAAAGTCTTCATTTTAGGTTATTTGGGAGGTTAATTTTGTGATTTAGATGGGTTGTAAGTTTTCTGTTCAACTTCTATAAGGGTACCACTCGGGTCTAGCGCTAGTGGTTGGTGTGCAGTGTGTGTAAGAGTTGTAAACTTGAGGTACCGTGATCGATTTCTACGGCTAAAAAGAAACCTCTATAAGGATTCTCAATGTGTTGGATTTCTTGAAAAGCTAGTGTTTGGAGGATACTTTCCTCATTCCCAACATCAGTTTGAAAGTATGCATTTGATAAAAACTACCAAATTTCACATGTTCGTATGTGTGCTTCTAGACAATATTTGTCGTTTGAGGCACAATTTTGAAAATATGGAACATTTTTTAGTAGTGAGGACGGAGGGAAAGCAGTGCTTCTAATGTTTTACCTCATGTTTTTGCTGCTTAGGGTGGGCCTAGGATCAATGTGGTTTGATTTTAGGAGGAACTTTTCTCACCCCAAAAGCTCTTAGGATGTATCGGGTAAAAACACAGTTTGTGTGTCGTCCAGATGTGTATTTCCAGACTAAAACAATTTTACACAAACAATTAATAAGAACCATATTTCACCACACAATTGTAATTGTCATCATAAAATAACTAAACAATCAATATTCAGTGTTGGCTGTCAGTGTAAAACTTGTAAAACTGTTTACACTGACAGTTGATGTGGATTAGGTCTTTATCAATAGTGCATGTCCATTAAACTCTTATCTCATGTGGTTGTGCATTTTACTTTTGTGTGTGGTATTTTATAAATGTAAGGGGTAATGTTGCTCCCTTAATTTCAACTTTATGGCACTACTAGTGATTTTCTGGTCTGTTTCCATGCTTCTTAGATAATGGGAAGGAAAAAAAGAGAAACACCTTTATAGTCTAAGTGCGTGTTTCGATTCTCGCAATCATAAGTTTGTATCAAAGGAACTCTACACTTTGGATTCAAATGAAATTTTGCATTTAGTCAACTGAAATTCGAACATGCACTAAAACATTACATATTCATATTCACATCCCTTGTGAAAGTTTGTGATATTGTGATCCTTTGTTTTGTGACAGAGTTATAGACCATATGATTATATTGATTTCTATCCTTGAAAGTTGTTTACTTTAATAGTTGATGCTCAATAATTCGTAGTCAGTGTCTAGTTATTAAACTCTTTTTAAATTTTATCGTATCATCATTTGTTTTTGTATAGTTTATATTGCCTTCCTAGTTTTTCTTTCATTTTTTGTGATTCGATTATTTGCCATCTTTTCATATTTCATTATATCTTAAGTTAATTTGAATCTTGACCCTGAAGGAGTAGCCGAGTGGTAAGGGATGAGACACCGAAAAAGTAGTATGAAGGAGATCCAAAGTTCGATCTCTGCTACTAACAAAACCTCTCTCTCCCTAACAAATTTACTACTAACATTTGCCTATAAAAGACAAGAGTCTAATTGATAGTGTAAAAAGTTTTACATTGTCAGTACATCACACCATTTAAGTTGCGACTTTTTATATAGTTATTATAAAAGTCAAAGATTTTTAATGATTCAACGACTGAGATCGACTGACAGTGTAAAAAACATTTACATTGTCAATATATACAAATAAAATCCAAAAAACAATTGCCGAATCTTTGAACTCGACTCTGAACATTGAACAGGTGGGAAGGTGGTCCAACAAAAATTCCATGGTCGTTTAAAGAAGAAGAAACAATGTATCTACTAGAAGGAAAAGTGAAGGTTAGTGTTGAAGGGTCAGAAGGATCTTTTGAAATTGGAGGTGGAGATTTAGTTGTGTTTCCTAAAGGAATGAACATTACATGGGAAGTAACTGAACCTGTGAAGAAGCACTATAGTTTGAAAAAAGAATGAGCCTGTAACATATTAATAAGCCTTATTATATATAACTCTTGTGGCCTAATTATGATATGTATGAATTTGATGAAGTGATTATAAAACACTATATGGCTATATAGTTGCTATAGTGATTAACCTAAAGCCTTCACTTACATTAGATTATACCATTGATTGGAAGTGTGTTCATGGTGATTGTGGAGATCAAGCTAGTAGATTCATTTGAAGATGCTCTTTGTAGAATTTAATGGCAAAAGAATGAGTGTGTTTATATATCAAAATATTATTATTATTTATAGTTCTTAAAAATATACACAAATATAAAATGATGTGCTTTTAGTTTTGGGGAAAGATTATAAAAACACACCATTTGTATAACTCATACTAATTGATTTAAGTTGATATATGCTCTAACAAATTTTTATTTAAACATTTTTAAATCATTGCAACTACCTTAAGATATATCTGTTCTTTCATCATCAACTTTCAATAAGAATTTTTTTCAAATTTTAACTTCAAATAAGGGTGTCATGATTCACCATGTAACGGTTGAAATTTAGCTTATGAATTATTACCAGATTCATGTTAAGTTTGATATAATCTAACTTATTTATCAACCAAGACTTTTCAGAGTATATTAAGCTAAAAAATTAACACTTCTACAATATTTTAAATTTGATAGACCAATTATTTTGTTACAATTCCTTCCCCATGGAACACACATTTCTGACAAGGCAGACATAAATTTGACCTATAAATACATAAATATTAATTTATATGTTGACCTATCAATATAGTCAAACTCGCTTAATAGTAAAAAAAAATTGATTGTTTTGTTGTAAATAAAATTAACAAAATGATATCTGTAAAATCTAACTAAGAAATACTGATATTATTAAGTTGAAGAAATGAGAATAACCATAAGGAAAAAAAATGACTACAATAAAGATTATTTCAGAACAAATGAAAATCTGTATAATGTGCTGCCTAAATTAGCAATGCTACACTACACCTTTCTTTTTTTGTTTTTTTCTTTCTTATTTCCTTCCTATTCTATGAGAATTTCGACCAGTAGCTATATGCTGTTATACAAGGATAATTACATCAATTTTTCTTTTAATGCTATTTTTACAAATAACAATGACAATTATACAATTAATATTATAATGTTACATGCTCATGGCTCTTGATGAAATATCTGAATCCCTCTCTTGTAACTCTGATTCAGCTCCTTCAACATTCACCTGCAAAAACATTAACCAAATATATGGTAAAAAATCAAACCTGCCAATTACTACACAATCATATGGCCCAAAATTTACTAATTTCGTGTTGATCTTAATAAACAAGATAGGCCCAATATTTTTCGTTACACCACAACAACCAAGCCTTATTTCATTAAGTAGAAGTCAGCTACATAGATCAAACGATGCCATAATGTTCTGTAATAGATCATATCTCTATTCAACTCATTAATATCGATGCGATAATGTTCTGTAATAGATCATATCTCTATTCAACTCATTAATATCTCGCTTTCTTAATAGTTGCTATCACTAGTTTCTCTTTTAGTTTTCTACTTTTCTAGGTCTTCCTCTGCCTCTAGCGATTTAACTACCCTTCATCTGATCTACTCTTCTTATTATAGAATCTACAAATCTCATCTCCACATGCTCAAACCACTAGAGCAGAGTTTTAATAATCTTTTATATGGATTAACCTCTAGCTAATGTTGCCATTCTTAATCCTAGCTCGTCTAGTCTTTCCACACATCCAACGCAATTTTCTCATCACTAATACGCTTCTTTTATTCTTCGTCGTTTTGTACTATAGACCTAAACCATTTACATGAATTTCACACAATAATAGCATTAAAAATTTGATATGCTATTCTAATTTTTATGAAAGAATGTACCATTGAATCCTTTGTCTTAGCTAGGTACTTCTCCAAAGCACCGTCTCCGCGAAGAATTTTCCCTCCACATCCAGGAGCATTCAGTGAACCTACCGATTCTTCATCAACAACTACGGCGTCAACCCGATCACTTCCCGTCTTATTATCCGGAATCTGGTGAATACATAAGCATCATGTTCATTAGTATGAAACCGCAGAGATTCACGACAATTTGCAATAATTAAAGATAGCACGGTCAATAATACCTCAAACATGGCATCGGTTAAAATGTTTTCGAGTAAGGCTCTTAAACCCCTGGCACCAGTGTTTTTGGACATTGCTTTCTTTGCTACCAGTCTCAGAGCTTGTTCTGTGTAGTGTAGTTTTACCTGAGGTATAGGCGTAAAGTTTCAGATTCATAGAGAACACGAACGCGCACACATACACACACATAGAAAGAGATGCTTACATTATTCATGCTAAATAATTTCTTATACTGTTTACCAAGAGCATTTTTTGGTTCTGTAAAGACCTGCAAGCCCAACAATATTTTCATTGTCATATGACTATCATTTACTCGAAATCGAAAATCTAAAAAATAAGAAATAACACTTAGTATTAAACAATGTATTGAATAACAATAGCAATTTGTTCAAAGTTCACTATGCTATTGCTGCTATTTGACAAAAGTTGATAAGATCAAAGTCACAATATGTTCAATGAAGGAATACCTGCATAAGTTGCTCTTCGGTTAAAGCCGACAAGCTAACTAAGATGGGGAATCGTCCGATAAACTCTGGTATGAGGCCATATGCAATAAGATCAGAACTTTCCACCTGAAAATTATTAATTCAACTTTTTAAACTCATTTGAAATTCTCATGTATATCAAATCCATTATCACACTTGCCACTTCTATGTTATTTTCTGGCGTTGAAGGCAGTGTTGTCAACCGTGGATCGCGAAAAATAGCAATATTTACAAATTCCGCTATACTACAGTGCTGTAACACTACTAGTGGTAATTTGTTCAAAACCTGCTATACTGTAGTCGCGATTTGACAACACTGGTTGGAGGATTTGGTAAAGCACATTGCATCGCCGTAGCTTGAGTACGGAACTTATTAGCTTCAATGGTTTAAACTATCTATCTATTTTGACTTATAATGATTAAAACTAAAAAGAAGGAATAAAACTCCAGCTAATGAGACAATTTCTCACCGATTCAAGCAAAGACGATGTTACTGCAGAATCGATTATCCTACTACTTCTCATGTTGGCACGAATTGGTGCTCCAAAACCAATAGAAGAATCTTGTCGTCTGGTTTATCGATTGATAATCTTAGTTAATAAATACTCCGAAGAAACCAATACGTGCATAAAACAACTGTGTTTCCAGGATGAAGACATTAAGCATTACCTCTCTGAAATGGTTTTTTCGAGATCAATAAATGCTCCACCGCAAATAAAAAGAATATTCTTTGTGTCCATCTGCGTGTATTATAGAAAATGAATGGAGGAATAGAAATGTATAATCATATAAATTAAAAAAGAAAAAAGATGAGAAAAATTGTCTAATCATATAAATGTCTAAAAAGAAACGGTATGATGACATGATATTTGTTCCAAAACAACAAACCTGAATGTTATCGCCCCGCGGATGTTTCCTGGCTCCTTTCTCCGGAACATTTACTATCTAGACATAAGAAATGATTTCGTGTTTAGGATTCTGTAAGAATGGCTTTTACCAATTTAGTGCTTATCTCCTCTAAAACATTCCGAATATACAATGCATGAATTTGTAGAAGTGTGAAAACATTCCAAAAACATGAAAGTGTGATATTACAAATTTTTTAATTGAAATGTAGATTGAAAGAGATTATAATTTTTATGAAAAATATAAGTATACAAATACTATTTAATGCATCAATGATCAATATTGTTTGATATCGGTAAATCATCGATTAAACACCCTTGCTCATATTATGCAATAGAAGCTCAAAATGCAATTTCAATTGGAACTTAAATTGATTGTCGATTTTAGTTGCAATGCAAACGATGTATTTTCATAATGCCATGATAATACGATATAATATGCTGCTAATGGAAACGAGTAAACAACAAATTCTCTTAACAGAATTCATTAAAGAGAGAGAGAGAGAGAGAGAGAGAGAGATAGAATAAACCGATTAGCAACAACAGCAATTTGGAATTGCTCGACTTACAGTTCCTTCCAGCATTTTTAATAACGCCTGCTGAACACCCTCGCCAGAAACATCCCGGCTGATATTTAAGCTCTCGGCCTGTAAAATATATAATAAAAAAAATTAAAATATACAGTGGATGAGAAATTATGAACTTATCCAATTTAATTAGACAAAAAATAAACCTTCTTAGTTATCTTGTCAACTTCATCGATGTAAATTATTCCTTGTTGAGCTGCTGCAACATTGAAATCTGCTGCCTATACGGCAAAAATATCCATCATAGCAATGAGAAAAAAGGTACGAAACAAAAATTAAGATGAAATTTCTTAGATGCTAAAGAGAGAACAATGAAAGAATCGATAATTTATTCAAACAACATAACTCTGCAGAACAATGCACATACCGAAAGTAGTTTGTGTAGTATCGACTCAACATCTTCTCCAACATAACCAGCCTGAAATTTAGAACATTCCAATTATGAATTTATCGCTCAAATAAGAAAAAAGTCTTACCTTAGGCACAGGAAAATGGAGGAGTTGTCATTCTTTTTAACTTGTTTATGATGAACACTTGGTTTGTCGATTTCTAATATTATCTCATAAAAAGCGCATACTTGCCTGTGTTAAGGTTGTTGCGTCAGCAATGACAAATGGAACATTCACAAATCGAGCTAGTGTTTTTGCAAGTAATGTCTTCCCTATATGATGAAAGTTAGATTAGTACAACCAGCACATTGAACTTTCAAATACTGATATGAAAGGTGCATGCAATGTGAATGCAACTTTTCTCATTGTATAACAAAAACGAGATTAAGGGATATGCACCGTCAGTGTAAGTTATTTTACACTGACATTCATTTACAACTTTCCAATTTGCCACATCATATTTTAGGTACATTAAATAAAAGCACTTACGGATTTGTTTGTTGTCTTTGCGAGCGATTTGTGAATGGTTGTCAGTGAAAAACAATTTACATTGATAATGCATATCCCTTAGTCTCGACAGAAAAAGGAAAAACTACTTGTAATGAATGTAATACCTGATCCTGTTGGACCCATCAAGAGAACGTTACTCTTTTCTAGCTCGACAGCTTCGTCATCATCTGATACTTCTGAATCTAAGCCCGACCTAGTATTGATATCCACCAAACTATGAGTTTAACATTTGGTAAATTTTCCATAAAAAGTTCTTCATAACTCAGAAAAATCGGTTGAAATTTCACCATTGAATGTGAATAAAGAAAATGAAAGGGACGGTAAAAGAACTAACCCTTTCGGTAAAGTGGCATGATATATTCTTTTATAGTGGTTATAAACAGCTACAGAAAGCACCTTCAACAGAAACATAAACCATTAATGAAAACTAGTAACGATGAAATGCGTATAAAAACACAGTACTAAAACGATAGTATGGGCGGGAAACTAAATCATAAGGAGATAACATGTGACAATCTGATCCGTGTTGTCAATCGCAGATCACGGAAAATAATCAGAATTGCATTGAACTTTGAAAACAACAAATAAATAGGAACAAAGAGAGTAAATAGATTCAGGAGAATACCATACCTTCTTGGCTCTACCTTGGCCAATAACAAACTTATCAAGACCCTTACAAATCTCCTTTGGTGTAGGCAAATCCTTCCCCAAATTAGACCCTCCCCATGTATTCTTCTCACCATTAACTCCACCCGAACCACCCTCCCTTGGAGCCCGAATAACATTAATCCCTGGCGCAAAAGGAGGTCCCGGAGGCGTATGCACCGCCAAACCATTGCCATTACCGCCACCACCAACCGGCGGAGGCCACGTCTCTGGTGGCTCTCCATTATTCCCACCATTGTAAGATCTCAAAGTATCCCACAATGAAACTTCAAGCCAATTACTAGCACTACCTTTAAGTCCAAAATCTTCACCACCATTACCATTCTTAATACTATTACTAATACTATTAGTATTACTATTACTATTTCCACCCCCATTTTTTCCATGTGGTACCCTCCTAGCTAATTTACTATTAACACCATTATTATTACTACCACTTACCCTACCAATCTCAACAAATGTACCTTGTAATGGTGATGTGTTATAAGGACGAAAATAATAAGCTGTTTTACAATTTGGACATAGATTTACTGCTTGATAACCACTCTCTCCACCACCACCTTTAGGATCCAAATTTGAACCACCGCCGCCACCGCCGCCACCACCACCAGAATCAGAATCAGTTGTAGTTGGAAATTGGCGATTTGAAAAGAACAAGTTCATGTCTTTGGTACAACGTGGACAATTAGCCTCAGCCCGAATCTTTCGGGTCGGGTTATGGGTATTGCTGTCATCTGACCCGCCACGGTCCCACTTGTAACGTTCCTGAACTCCGATTAATGTTTCCCGGCGGCGATGTCCGGTGGAACTTCCGGCGACCATGATGTGATTCAGGTGAGTTGAGATTGGTTGAACCCGGTTCAGTCCGGTTCGACGGTTACCCGACAAAATTACCATGTGGGTCCCAGGAAATGACGTAATTTCCTTCATTTTCTTGCATCTCGAGATGAATCGAGACATGGGTGGTGAGAATTTCGATCGAAAAATTTGAAGAGAGTGAAAAAAATTGTAACTTTGGGATTAACAAATGAAAAAAAAAAATAGTGTGTTTGTTTTGGTACGAGGATGATGTTTTATTTGGAAATTGAATGACCCAATTGAGAATTGAAGGAGGAAATGTGAAAAAGTAAAGAAATTTGGATCTGTAAACGTGATTTGGGAAATGGGTGTGCGTTAATTTATGATGGATTGCGTGTGAGAGAGAAAGTGAATGAGAGAGAGAGAGGGAAGAGAGAGAAAGAGAGAGAAAGAAGGGAAAGTTGGATTGGAGGGGAGAGGATTGAGCAAAAAAAAGGAAATAAGATAAAGTTTTGAGAGTGTTTATCGGTGAAGAAATGAAGTTAGAAAGGAGACAAACACAAATACAAAGAGAAACAAATGCTACACACATTTGTCATGTTTCTTTCTCTCTCTCTCTCTATGATGTTTCTCTCTCTATGGTGTGAAATGTGAGTGTGTAGTGGATTGAAGGTAATGCTTTGAAATGTGATGCAGTTAAAGAAGTTACTGTTTTTATGTTATGTGGTTTGGTAATTGGTAGTTACTTTGGAGTTTGGACTTTGCTTTGAGTTTGTGGTTTCTATGTTTAGTTTTATCTCTTATCTCTTAATTATATATGAAGAAAAATAAATAAAATTAATATCAACCAACTTATTTATTATTTTAGTATTTTTGGAATTTTAATGAATATATCTCTAGTAAAAAATATGAGATATTAAATATATTTGTTATTATATAAAAGACAGATGTTAAACAAAAGATTAAAAAAATCATTTAAATTGTTAAAAATTTAAAAGAAATTATAAATGAGACAAAAAAATCTTTAAAAATTTTTATATGATTAGGATATATATTGGATGATGATATATTCATTTTTGTTAATTTTATGT
>JBBPBR010000002.1:26181240-26213960 GCA_037974775.1 Cicer pinnatifidum
TTCATTTCATAAAAATAAAATTTAAATTATATCATAATGATTGTAACAATGTTTAATTAATCAAAAGTAACACCATCTTTTTTAGTAGTTTTATCTAATAAACTATTAATCAAAATTTTCTATAACCAATTATTCCATGCATAACTTGTAACCAAAATTAATTAAAAACGATTTTTGGTTCAATGATATAAATATTTTTTAAGATAAAGTCCTTTTTTAACCACTAACAAGCCAAAAATTTTAAGGTATTAGATTTGTAGGTCAACTCAAAATCTTAAGGAATTAGATTTATAAGTTATTCTCCTTATATATTTAATATGTCCTCAATTCCTAATTAATGTAAAACTAACCAAAACCATAACCTAAAAATGTATTAGAAAAAATAGAAAATCTTATTTAAGTTAATTCCAGCAATGTTGCACATTATAAGCAATTAATTCCAGCAATCGAACTTATTTGGACCGTCCACCTCAGCTTTTGTACACATGGCATTTTCCTCTATTTACTTATTTTCTACATTTATTTATAACCTGTAACAGAAATTTTTTAAATTAAAATGGTTACATAATATTACATTAAAACTAAAAAGAAACTTCTAAACTTAAATCTGTTACAAAATAAAGTAAATGAATTAAATTGTGATAGATACTAGAAAAAACATGGGGGTAAAAAATTGTTACAATATAACTTAATAGTTTTAAAAAAAAATAATAATTAAGAAAGAGAAAATTGCTATTAATAGAGGTAACGAACGCTAATTACTATTATACAATTGTTTCAGCTGAAATTTAAACTGTTTTTGAGTTTACAAAGTGAAGTTATTATCGCTCAAGTGACACCTCTTAGACATAATATCACTTAATTTGGTAAAATGCATTTGGAGCAATAACTCAAATGCTAATGTTAAAAGCATTCATTCATACAAACTAAATCAACAAATTGTTTTTTTTAAATTGTAGATTCATGTATTTACTTGTTGATTTAGTAAATAGACAAATAACACTATAAAATTAAATGATGTCCAATAATATAGCCAAGCTCAACTATTAGGTAACTCATTGTCATGTAAAAGATTGACTAATTTATTCGATTTTAAAAATACAAGAGACTAATTTGTCTGATTTTTAAAAATAAAACTAAAATTCATTTTTTTTTTAAAATTGACACTTTACTATCATTACAACGATAATATCTCTATCTATATAATTTATTATTATTTGTCTATCATTCTAAAGAAAAAAAATATGTATCTTACGCCAATTGATTAAGTTGAAAATATATAATTACAATAGTAAATAAATACAGTTGAAAAGTAAAAAACAAAAAGAATTATTGATATATACTATAGTATTATATTTGTGATTATTATATTGTTACTTATTACTTTTATACTTATAACTATAATTACTATATTAATATTGTAAGTATAAATTGATGTAAAAGTTGATCGTAAAATATATACCTAACAACTTGCATTCTGATCTTGATCTATTACTTGTATATATTGAGTTTGACATTTCAAAAATCATTACATAAGCATAACATATAATACATTAGATAAAATGATAATAAGATTATTTGAAAGTAAAAATTGAAAATAAATATCAAATACCAGATATATCAACCATCAAATTGTGTGCATCTTCATGTACGATGGGATCATCATTGTCTAACTTTTGAAATTATGATTTTGTTAATCACAAATTTTCCATGACCTATTTTTGAGGTGGACCCCTTCTAAATTATTGGTCAACATAATATATTTAATTAGCCTTTAAAAAAGTCAATATAAAATTAAAATAAAAACTAAAAATGAATAAACTTTTTCAAAAATTAAACTTAAAAGGTTTTAATTTTATATGAATTAAAAATATATTTAATATTTAATTTTTATTGAGACTATCAATGTTGTTTTATAATATATATATAATTTCCATTTAAATATTTTTTGATGACTTTAATATTTTGAGTTTTTATTTTATTTTATTTGAAAAAAGCATTTTATGGGTATCTATATATCATCACATACGTGATTTTTTTTAATACTCTCTTTTTTAAATTTTTATTAAAATACTGCCTTTTGACAATTATATATTAAAATACTCTATTTTTGAATTTACCTACAAGTTGTTTTCGCAAATTGCGACTTCCTTAAGGAAACTCGCATTTGCAAAGACGAGTTTCTTTAAGAAATTTTTCAAAAAAAAATTAATTTTTTTTCAAGTTAAACAAAATATATATATATATATATATATATATATATATATATATATATATATATATGTAATTAAAATAATTCATAAAAAGACACACATTCAAATTTTAAATTATATAGATTGATTAGAGTTCCATGTAACATTTGAACAATGTTTTCGAGTATAACAAAGCTTATAAAAAAGCTTGTTAGGCCTAACAGGCCGACCTATATATATTTATTATTTATTAATATTATTTTTTATTATTATATTAATAATATTATTTTCTATTTTAAATTCTATCAATTAGCCAATCACTTACTAATCATTCCATATTCAGTAGTCGTTCCATATTCGCTAGCAGTTCTATATTTGGTAGTCGTTTTATATTTGGTAACTGTTCAATTAGTCAATCACTTAGTAGTTGTTCTTTATTTGTTTAAGAAGTAATAATGGATTCGTTTAAAAAGGCTTTTAAAAAGGCTTCCAGACCAGGCCAAAGTATTAAAAAGGCCAGACTTAGGCCGAAAAAAAAGCCTATGATAGGCCGTAGGCCAGGCTTAGGCCGAAAAAATAAATCGTAGGCCAGGCTCAGGCCTTTCAAAGCCTGGCCTGGCCTGGCCTATTCCCACCCCTAATTGCAGGTTCTTGACGATGAATAAGGAGCTTTGATGGCAATGATTATTTGAAGTATATGACAACAACACAACAATCTTATCTGGAATAGAACGCAAGAACTTCCAATACAGGTTATTGATTGTGGTAAACATTTACTTAATGGCTAGAGGGTGTCCCAATTACGATGTATATCAAGTAACCCTGTCACTTTCCCAAAAAATTGGAGGAAATTATCAATTGGTAGATACAAGTGCAATATTGATGCACCATTCTCTACCTCTACAAGTTGAGTTGGCATAGGTGTTTGCATTTGAGATGATGGTGGGAATTTTGTATTAGCCAAAACGAAATTGTTCTCACCTCTTTGCTCAATTCTTGAAGGTGAAGCTCTTAGGTTATTGTGTGCACTAAATTGGATTCATAATCTTCAACTTGAGTTGGTAAATTTTGAGCTAGACTCAAAGATTGTTGTTGATAATTTACTTTTCAATAAGGATAATACTTCTGAATTAGGGCTATCGTTTGGGATTGTAGTTATTTTATCTACTCATTTTAGAAACTCTAGGGTTGAGTTTTTCAAGAGACAAGTCAATAAGACAACTTGTGCACTTACAAGGGGACCCACATCCTTAACTAGTCACTATATCTTTATTGATATCCCAAATTGTATTTATGATATTATTATTAATGAAATGATTTAAATTCTTTTGCGTAAAAAAAAAGTTACTCAAAACCTTTGTCACATTCGATAATGCCAAAATTATAATTTTATTCAACAACTTAGATCTCTCTCCCATTCCTTGCTTATTTTCACTATTGTTGTAAAAATGAGGAGTATATTGTGCATCTTCACTTTGTATAAGTAAAACTAATAAATAACAAGACATTTATATATATTGAAAAATGATAAATGTTTTATTTGTTTGGCTAAATACATCCCTCAACCCTTTAAATTTCACAAAACTAACAATTTCGTCTTAAGTTATTTTTATTACAATTTTGTCATTTAAATTAGAAAATGTTTATACTTTCGGTTAAAAAAATCACGTGTACGTTACATCGTTTACGTGATTGGAACAAAATTTACATTGTGAATACATGTATGTCATGTTGAGCAAATTTTTACATTAGGTTAATTGAAATTTTAATTGAAAAAATTATATAAAATCAAAGATCAGGGTTCATAGAAAAGAGAAGATACACAATCTTTTTAAGAAGAATACATTCATCACTATTCAAAGTTGTTGGCAGAAGTAGTAAACTTGAGGATTATAAAAAAGTTTTTGTGCTCTAGGGGAATTGGAAGGGTAGTTTGCAAATCTCATGTTTTTTATTCTAATTGTAGTGGTATATAATTTTTTTAAAAGTTTTTTTTTTTGTGATCCCATATTACTTTAACAAATTGACATTTTAGAGTTGTTTTATTTCCTCTTATGTGGTCATCCATGATCCCTCGTTGTTATTGATATATTGATTGGTTAGTAGTGGGAGGAATATAAAATATTTGATTTGTTTAAATCAGGGGTAACTAAAATATTGCTTATTTATAATTACTTTAACAGGTAACAATAATGTTTTTTATGTTGACTTCCATCATGGTGGTGAATTATAGGTGACAAAGGAACTTATGTAGGATTTTTGTCAAAATAGAAGTGTGATGCTAACAGGTAGAGCTATTTTTAGATTATAGGTTTAGCGAAGGAAATGAGATACCTTAGATGTTTTCTGAAATGCGGTGCGATTTTAGGGGTGACTTGAAAATTTTGGAGGATGATTTTGGGACAATTGAATTGGTGAATTGGTCTAAGACTAACGAGAAATTGGATCTTTATCTAGTCCACAGTGTCTCCCAACCTAAAACTTTGGAGGTACCTAAACTTGTTGGTCCCCAAGCTTAACAAGGTGTTAATGCCCAAATTGAAGTTAAATATGGATAGAACCTGAAGTCGAGGAGGTGTAGAAAGAAATTGAAATTGAGGCCCAAAATGAGTTTGAGGTTGAAGTTGGAGGTCTAGGTGTTGAGGTCCAAAATGAGAATGAGGCTCAAAATGAAGCTAATAAGGCCCAAAGTGAAGGTGTTGGTGTTGAAGCCCAAAACAAAGCTTATAAGGCCCAAAATAAAAGCATTGGTGTTGAGGCTGAAACTGAAGATAATAAGGGTCAAATAGAAGCTAATAAGGCCCAAAATGAAGCTGGAGAGTCCCAAATTGAGTATATGGCTTAAGTTGAAGGTTTTGAAGCACAAAATGAAGGCGTTGAGGCCCAATTTGACCATAAAAGTGAAGATAATGAGTTCGACTATAGATTTGAAGATTCTTATGATGAAATATGGATTAACGATGAAATGTTATTGTCAAGGAGAATCGATACAACAATGTTGAAGTTGATCTACTATAGAGGTTCTCATTTTTATTTGAGGCAGTTGCACCATGTAATATATATCTTAATCTTCAAAAGGTTGTATATATTATTGTATAATAAAATATAAACAAAAAAAGTATTTTAAAAGTTGATGTATCTGGTCTTAATTTTTAACCAAATACATGAACTTTTCAAATACTATTTTTGCTTACATTTTATTTTAGATCGTGTATTTCAAAAACATATACATCTCAAACTTGAAAGCATACAACTAAAAATATTTACTTTAAACAACAAAATTTATAGTGAGAATCATATTTTTTTAAATAATATCATAAAGATCAAATTTATGCGTCTTATTATAAACTTTATTCTTATGGGTGATTTTTAATGTGTTGTCAAAAAACATCTGCAACTCTCTTTGTACAAATAAAATAATTTGCATTCATCCAAAAAACTAAATGGGTCAAAATATTTGTCCGATTCAAATAATGGTTCGACCCACATTAACCCAATCGACCCATTTGCTATCGATCCAATCCAATAACCACCAACACAAACGAATTTGGGCCACACATCAAAATGACTCGATTTGGGAAATATTGGGATTTTTGGTACAAATCCCCCCAATGTCCAACAAAGTATTTAAATTCTTTTTAGCATTTTCCGAGGTAACAATATTGTGGATCAATGAACCATTCCAAGCCTTGGAATTAACATTTAACAAATAAGTTAGTGCCAAATTTTGTAAAAATGGATCCAAATTTTGCAATTTAATAATTTGTGACCTATTACCAAACCAACTATCCTCCCACAAGGAGATGTCAGACCCTTCTTCAATGCTTCATCTAATACATTCTTGGAGTAAATGTCTAGAACTCCAAATATTTTTCAAATATAACTAAGATTGTGGCCTAGCTTAGTGTTGGTAACTTTACTCAGAGGAAAATATCTAACTTCGAAGAGATGAGTAACAAGGATGTGAAGGAATCTAACATTGCCAAGTTAAAAGCACCAATACTTACCCCTAGATGCATGGGAGGTATGTGGAGGCTAAACAAAAACAAATATTTTGACTCAAAGAACCACAAATTAAGGAACCTCAACGTGGCCCAACATTTCTAGGGGTCCATCATTTGATCATCATGTTGCAACACAAATTTGACATGCATAGGTGATAAAAGTTATTAATTTGATTTTGATTCAAGCTTTATACTTTTATTGTGTAATTATAATTTTTAAATGTGTATGTAGTAATGGAAACATCTTAAGATGAGTGCATACCATAAAAAAAATAATCAATTTTGTTCTTATACAACTTCCTCAAACGATATCATAGCTAAACTTTAACTTGATTAAAAACCTCTGATGCAATGTAGTTTAGGGTTTAGGGTTGAGGTGGATAGGTAACAAATGTTATTAATTGTGATGTTGATTGTGATGTTGAAACACAAATTTGAGGTGGATAGGTAACAAATGTTATTAATTGGAATTTGATTCGAGATTTATAGTTTTATTATATAATGATAATTTTAAATGTGTATGTAAAATGGAAACATGCATACAATAAAATATTAATCAATTTTGTTATATTTAGCTACCTTAAACGACATCACAAGCAAATGTTTTAGTTGATTGAATATTTATCGTGCAATGTAGTTTCAAATTTGAAGACAACTATATATTATATGTTTTAGCCAAAAGGTAGCATAAGTAAACGCATGCCTTTCACCTAACAATTGAAAAGTTACAATCAAACCAAATGAGTGTTATGTTTACTAAACCTAATAGTTACTAGTGCACTCTTAAGTTAACCAACATCAACAAACACAAAGCTTGCATGTGCTTGTGATGGAGTTGTCAAGGAGAACCGATACAAGAATGTTGAAGTTGATCTACTATAGAGGTTCTCATTTTCATTTGAGGTGGTTGCACCATGTAATATATATCTTAATCTTTAGAAGGTTATGATGTACATATTATTTTATAATGAAATATAAGCAAAAAAAATTTAAAAAAAGTTGATGTATTTGGTTTTAACTTGTAATTAGATACATGAACTTTTCAAATACTACTTTTGCTTACATTTTATTCTAGATTGTGTATTTCAAAAACATATGTATCTCAAACTTGAAAGCATACAACTTAAAAATATGTAGGCTTAATTGCATTTTTGGTCCTCCTATTTTAGCTGAATCACGAAAATAGTTCCTCCATTTTATTTCTCCACAGCTTTGATCCCTCAAACAAAATTTTAGTCCAAAACTTGATGAAATAATTTTTTTTGGCGTTTATTTAAGTCACGTCATGCCTCAAGATCTCGTAGTGCAACAATTGTACATAAGATCTATGATAATAAATGGTGTGGTGTGACTTAAAAAAATGACGCTTCATCAAATTTTGGATCAAAATTCTGTTTGGGGACCAAAACTGGAGTTAAATAAATTGGGGGACTATTTTCGTGGTTCAACTTAAATAGGGGGACCAAAACTATAATTAAGCCAAATATGTACTTTAAACAACAAAATTTATAGTGAGAATCATAATTTTTTTAAACACTATCATAAAGATAAAATTTATGCATCTTGTTGTAAACTTTATTCTTATGGGTGATTTTTAATGTGTTGCAAAAGAATATCCACAACTCTTTTTATACAAATAAAAGAATTTGCATTCATCCAAAAAATCAAATGGGTCAAAATATTTGTCTAATCCAAATAATGGTTCGACCCACATTGACTCAATTGACCTATTTGCCATCCGTCCAATCCAAGAACCACTCAACACAAACAAAATAGGGCCACACATCAAAATGACTCGATTTGGGCAATATTGGGATTTTTGGTACAAATCTGCCCAATGTCCAACGGAGTATTCAATATTTTTTTTTTAGCATTTTTTGAGGTAAAAATATTGTGAATCAATGGGCCATTCCAAGTCTTGGAATTAAGATTTAACAAATGAGCTAATGCCAAATTTTGTAAAAATGGATCAAAATTTTACAATTTAACAATTTGTGACCTATTACTAAATCAATTATCCTCCCACAAGGAGATGTCAGTTCCTCCTTCAATGCTTCATCTAATACCTTCTTGGAGTAAATGTCTAGAACTCCAAATATTTTTCAAATATAACTAAGATTGTGGCCTAGCTTAACGTTGATAAATTCACTTAGAGGAAAATATCTAACTTCGAAGAGATGAGTAACAAGGATATGAGGGAATCTAACACTGCCAAGTTAAAAGCACCTATGCTTTTGAACCCTATACCACCATCATGTTTGTGTATGGAAAGTCTATCCCATGAGAGCCACAAAACACCTTTGGTTTGGTTACCACTTTTACTCCACCAAAACGACTTCATCATCTTCTGATAGTACGAGGAAGTAGAACTACACTCATAATGTAAGATGAAGTTGATTTCAACACTAAAAGATGTTTTGTTACTGCAACCAATCAATGAAGGCAAATCCAAATTCTTGCCAGTTCTCAACATAACTTGAATAGCCAAAGTGCTAACAATCAAGTCTTTGGTGGTCACAAGACATTGCATTTGCATAAAATTTATATTTGTGCAAATTAGTAGTTTGTCCCAAGGCAACTTCATTAGTCCCCAAAATAAATTTAATCACCAAAGCTTCATCGATAGTAGCTCTGAAAAACATAAAACAATTATCTGCAAACAAAAAATGAGAAATAGTTCATGCATTTCTGCAAAATTTAGTGGCATGCAAATCCCTTCGCCGTTCAAGTTGAGTTATCAAAGTTTAGAGACCTTTTAACATATATGATGAATACATAAGGAAAGAGAGGGTCCACTTGTTTGAAACCTCAAATTCATGTTTTTGTTACAAGAAGTCCTTATTTTCGATTTAGCATCAACTATGGCCAACATACTTTTCTTAAATATCTGGAAAAAAATGTATATAATTTCAGTCTAGTTTAAAATATGAAAAATCTAACATTCCATTTTTTTAAAAAATTTGATGGAATATGTTTTTTGTTCTGAATATTTATTGTAAAAGAATATAAAAAGAAAGATTGAGATTTATAAAAAAAATTGGGATGTATAGACTAATTTTTGGGGGATTACATTAATTTTTTCCAAATTTACTAGGTTGACGATTCTTTAAATTGAAGTTCAACTTGTACAAAATTTAGTATGGTCTTTTTATAAACTAATCACAAACCTCTACGATTAAGATTGTATTCATGCATTTTAAAATAATATAAAAAATATGCTACATTTTTAATTTTACCTCACTTTTTCGCTATCTCAATTTTACTTATTCAATTTTATGACCGTTAAGGTATAATTTAAAAAAAAAAAATATGGAGCCTACCATTACAACTACTAAAAACGAATTTTTACGGTAAAGAAAATGAAAAAAAAAATTGAAACATTGTTTATCATAAAAGTTACTATTATGCGACATGTATTATAGACTTTTAGTGTAAGATTGAATTTATGGTAGATATTTTTTTAAGAAGAAAATGTTTTATTTTATTTTTATACAAAATAAAAAGATATTTTAATTTTATTTTACTTTTACAATGCACTTATGACTATTGAATGTAGTTCTATTTTTCGATAAAGTTCTCGACAATCTCTTACCCTAGATGCATATGAGGTATGTGGAGGTTAAATAAGTACAAATATCTTAACTCAAATAATCGCGAGTTGACGAATCTTAGCTTGATCCAACATTTCTAGGGGACCTTTCTCATTTGATCATCGTGTTGCAACACAAATTTGACATAAATAGGTAATGAAAGTTATTAATTTGATTTTGATTAAAGGTTTAGATTTTTAATGTGTAATTACAATTTTTAAGTGTTTATGTAGTAATGAAAACATCTTAAGATCACTGCATACTATAAAAAAAAAAAAAATCAATTTCGTTCTTATACAACTTACTCAAACGATATCACAACTAAACTTTAACTTGATTAAAAGCCACTTATGCAATGTATTTTTAAATTTAGAAACAAAAGATTCTCAAATTTGAAAGCATACGATATAAAGAATACTTACTTTAAACAACAAAATTTATAGTGAGAATAATTTTTTTTCAAATACAATCATAAAAATAAAATTTATAAGTCATAGTAAATTTTCTTTTTGGTTGCAAGTCAATAGCCCATGAGTCCATCACTTTTTATATACAAATAAAAGAATTTGTCAAATTCATTAAAAAAAAAATGTTAAGTGGGCCAAAATATTTATTCGACCCACGTTGATTCGACCGACCCACTTATCATCTATCCAATCCAAGATCCACCCAACCCAAATAAAATTGGGCTACACATCAAAACGACTCGAATTGGGTCATATTCAAATTTTTTACTCGAATCCGTTCGTTGTCCACCCCTATAAATATAGGTCCAACTCTCATATATTCACGCTAGACTATGTCCCAAATTCCTAACTATAAATTGGACCCAAAAAATACATTATTCCAAACAACAAAATAAAAGAAGAAAAAATTGTTTTTCAGACAAAAAAAAAAAAGAGCTTACAATGAAAAGTGCGTTTGTGTTAGTGTGAGCGTGAACAAGCATGAACAATCGATAACGAAGAAGAAGAAGATTTAAGAACCAACATTCCAAACACACTCTCACAAAAATTGTTTCATATTTTCTCTTCAACGACGATCTTCATTTCTTCAATTGTAAGTCACCACGTTTCTTCTTCACAATAAATCAAAAAAAAAAAAAAAGATAGAAAATTTCATTAAGTTTTGCAATTCGTTAATCCTTTTAATCAGTTGCTTCTTATTCTCATTTTTCAATCCAAATTTCTTAACTTTAACTGATTCTAGGGTTACCCGTCTTTTCATTTTTTTCTTTCTTTCTGATATTATCATTTTAGGGTTTGATTACATTGAACTGCAATGACTTGCTGTGATTACTTGGAGTTTTGAGGTTCGTCGGTGGATGGTTAAGTTTTTGGAGTTTTTGAGATTCGGGTAAGTTCAGATTTTGCTTGTTAATTTTACTTCAAATGAGTGAATTTGATTTTTGAATTTTTTTAGTTTTGAGTATGTGTTTCTTTTGATGGATTTACAAGTAAATGAATAAATTCAATTTTGTAGTATGTTTTTGGCGGGTTAGGGTTTGTTGCCTTGTTTATAATTATTTTTGTTAATTTGTTATTGTTATTTAGTTACAATTGTTAGTGTTATTCATTTTTATATTTTGATTCAATTTTCAAGTGCCAAATTTATGTAAGAATTTAATGCAATATTTTGAAAAATCTAACCCTCAACATGTAGTTAATGGCTTGATTGGTTTGATTATATGTAAATTTATGGTTGAGGTGTGATCAAACTCAAGATACAGCCAAGTCACGGTCTGACCGGTTGAACCGGGTGGTCCGATTAGGACTTTTAAAACATTGATTATAAATGGAATGAAATGAAGTGCCGTTTCAATATTGTACTGAACACCGAATTATCTAAAAATTTATTAGTTTCCAACTATTTCATTTTGATTTTACCAAAACTTGATTCATTGATACTTTGAAAAAGGAAATATATCCGTGTCTGACAGCTAATTGATGCCGTTATGCTGCAGATATTTGTCCAGAAAGTATCCAATATTTTTGCATATCATTCTTTTTGTAATTTTACTGATACCTCTCTGATACAGTTTCGATATGTCTTGCCAATTAATGACACTGTTGTCTTCCCAATACGACAAGACGCATTGAAGCGGCATTTTTACGTACTTTTTGGACCGTTTTAACTCTGATTTTCCTATTTTACGTCTTCTTTATTGTTCTGGTTCACACATTTTCTTCATTTCCGCGTTTTTCTTTTGCTGTCCAACTTCTTTTCTCGTGATACTCTTTTGTCCGTCTGCGGAGTTTCTCTGGTTGTGGAGTTTTTTCTCACTATTATCTCTGTTTCTGTTGTTGCTATCGCTCTGTTTCTTATGTTCTTATTTTGCTGTACTATGCTCTTTTCTTTCTCTACTCTTTTGCCCATCTCTTTAGTCTTTACATATATTGTGCATTTCTGTTACATATGTTTATATTTATAAATTTCGCTTAATGTGTTTGTCCCAAGTCACATCTTGATTTTTCACATCTTTGTATCTTTTCGAGTATTATCAAGTTGCGGCTTTAGCAGAGCGGAATTTGAACGAATCACCGTTGTTCTGCACTACACTTTTTAACACTCACTGTTGTCAAATAATGGCTACAGCGGTGCGCTATAACATTGTAGTGTAGTCAAATTTGAAAAACTGCTATTTTCTGCAATATGTGGTTGACAACACTAATTTACCGTGCCCATATTTTATTATGTACCTGGGCTTCTTGATACTCTTCTTATTGGCGTTTGTCAAATAATAATGGTCTTGTTCCAGTACGCACCGCTTAGAGTTGTCAAATAGCGGCGTTTTAGCGCTATAAACATAGCGGAATTTGAACAAAATGCTATTGTTTTGCGATACGCTATTTATTACAAAATATTGTCTAATAGCTGCTATAGCGGCGCTATATCACTGTAGCATTGCGGAATTTGAACAAATCGCTCTTTTCCACAATCCACGATTAACAACACAGCTTGAGGATGTGTTTGCTGTTGTACTTTGTGATGTTTGAGTTCTGCTTTGATAATTATTCTAAAACTTGTGTAGGTCTAGGTCCTACTCTTTTAAATTGTAATGCTCTTGAATATTTTCTAAATACTGACTAATCAATTGGTGACACGTTTGTAAGCTGGATTGTGTTATAGCGTCCCTCAAATTATAATGCCCTTGTTTTTTCTATATTTGAATTTGATTGAATTCAATTTGTGGTGCAAGTTATTACCTTATTTACTGAAATCTACTTTTACTTTGTAGGGTTTGATTGCCATGGATGAATTGCTGATGTTGTATTACACCAAGGTACGCTGAGTGAGTAGACGCGAACGTCAAGAAGACAGGTGAGAGAAATGGAGTGCAATAAGGATGAGGCCACGAGAGCCAAAGAAATTGCTGAGAGGAAGTTTATTGCAAAGGACACTTCGGGTGCTAAGAAGTTTGCTTTGAAAGCCCAAAATTTATTTCCTTCCCTTGAGGGTATTACTCAAATGATAGCAACATTCGACGTGTATATTTCTGCTGAGAATAAAATAAAAGGAGAAGCAGATTGGTACGGTATACTTGGTGTTGACCCCCGTGCTGACGATGATACAGTTAGGAAACATTATAGGAAGCTAGCTCTCATGCTTCACCCCGACAAGAACAAGGCCATCGGAGCTGATGGGGCCTTTAAACTTCTTTCAGAGGCATGGAGTTTACTGTCCGATAAGGCTAGAAGGGCAGCTTATGACGAGAAGATAAACGCAAAAGCACAGAAAGGCTCAACCATTTTCGGTGGTTCATCGGCAAAAACGGGGCCGAATGGGGCTTACAATAGTAAAAAGAAACCCCCTTCAAGTGCAAGGACTCAGAAGAATACTGCTAAAGAAAACACTTCATCTTCTGCTAGTAAATCGAAATCCACATTTTGGACTACTTGCCATCGATGCAAAATGCAATATGAGTATCTCAGAGTTTATCTTAACCTTAAACTTGTATGTCCAAGCTGCCACGAAGCATTTTTGGCTGTAGAAACTAATCCACCTCCTGCAAGTGGTATTAGACCTGGAACGTCGTGGATTTTTTCACAGAATAAGCAAAAGTCGGATCGCCAAGCACCAAACAAAAGCAAATCTAATGCTGGAAAGAACAACGCGGCAGCTCCAAATGTTGGAGCAGGGTCTAACAGTTTCCAGTGGGCTCCATTCTCTAAAACTTCTGGGGTTTCTAATGTGGCTCAAGCTGCAAATGCGGTTAAGCAGGCCTATGATAAGGTGAAGCGAGACCGTGAGGAGGCACAAGCTGCTACCAAAAAGGAAGAGGCGTTAAAGAGGAAGCAGAATGTTTCGAAAAAAGGTTGCTTTAATCCAGCTAAGAGAAAAAGGGGTGGCATGGAGGGAAATGGAGCAGTTGGAGCTTCTAACCTGCAGGGTACATGGGGGGTCAGTGGAATCAAGAAGACAAACTGTACTAGAGATCTCTCCCCAGTTGAACTTCAGAATATTCTTGTGGAGAAAGCTAGAAAAGAAATTAGCAAGAAACTCAAGGAGTTTCAGTCAGATACTGTTGATAAATCAGTGGCGAAAGAGAGTGGAGACGACAGCCAGAAAGCAAACCGGAAAGGAGATATTTTGGTAACAATCTCTGATATCTTTTCTCAAAATAATACCAGGAAGTCAGGAGGTGTAAAGAGTAGATTGCCGGCCGACAAGTCATTTGCAGGTACTACCATCGTTAACTCATGCACGGAAATTTTGGATTCAATGCCAGCAGATGTTCTGGATCCTGATTTCCATGACTTTTACAAAGATCGAACCGAAAGGTCTTTTGCTGAAAATCAAGTATGGGCTGCATATGACAGTGGCGATGGAATGCCTCGACGTTATGCTATGATTCACAGAGTGATCTCTCTGAATCCATTCAAGTTACAGATCAGTTGGCTCTACCCAAATACCAACAACAGTGAACCGGGACCTCTAAATTGGATTGCGTTAGGCTTTTCAAAAAGTTGCGGCGATTTCAGAATTGGTAAACGTGAAATCTACAACTCAATCAATTATTTCTCTCAGAAGGTTAGGTGGAAAAAAAGTAATGATGGAGCCATTTGTTTATATCCCAGGAAAGGAGAGGTTTGGGCCATCTATAGGAATTGGTCTCCTGACTGGAATGACCTAACATCAGATGAGGTGATACACAAGTTTGACATGGTTGAAGTACTCGAGGATTTTGTTGAAGAACGCGGCGTAACTGTTATTCCATTGATCAAGGTAGCTGGGTTCAAGGCAGTTTTTCACCACCACTTAGACTCAAAAGAGATCAAGATCATTCCGAGGGAGGAAATGCTTCGATTCTCTCATCAGGTACCTTCATACTTACTTACTGGCGAAGAAGGTCCTAATGCTCCAAAGGGTTGCAGGGTGCTGGACCCGGCTGCTACTCCATGTGAACTTCTCGTTGTAATAAAAGTTGTGGAGGAGGAAAATATGGCCAACGTCATGGATAGTGTAACGAAAGAAATTAATTGTGAGGAAATGGACATCGATAGGAGAAAACTTGGCGGAGCAAAGGAGGGAAAGAGGAAAGTTATCCATGTAATAGAAACTTCAGACGATGACAGAGGGAAGAAGATATGCAGAGGCTTGTAGCAGTGACGGTATGTAGCATGAGATAAAGGAAAACAACTTGATGACTATGTGGTTCGTATAAGAAATTGAAAGTGCCCAATAGCCAGAATTAATTTGACAAAATAGGATCCGAAATGAGTTGACATTGTGATTCATTCGTGGATTCTTGAGAAGTTCTGATTACTTTGCGTTATCGAACAATCACTATTGAATAACGGTGAGTTTTGTCAAATTATTTTTTCTAGCTGTGTAGAATTATTACTGTCAAAAGAAAATGGGAAGATTTCATTCCTGATATGACATTACAAGTGCCGTTTTCGGCGGTTGAAGTTGATCGGTTCGGTCCCTTGTTATACCAAAAACTAGTATTGGAATGATGAGGCTTTACCTTCTGCAAATTGTTCTATATTTAAAGTTTGTCAGAAGCATACCTTTGCAATTTGCATAAGGGTGTATGGCTCTGGCTCTAAGACTTTTTTTTTTATTCCTTTATAGGTTCTTTCTTACAAAATTTTGTACTGTAAATCCAATTTAGTGGCATGTTTGTCAATTGGTGCCCTTATATGTTTGTTTGTAAGAAATTCAGCTCAGTTAGCAATTTATAGCAGTACTTTTTACCTCACAAGTTGATCGTTGTTTCTTGAATAGTTTTTCTTTCTTGTGAGTTGTGATTATGAAACTATTTTTGCCGCATGATTTTCTTCCTTTTTTTTTTTTCTTTCTATTTCAAGTATGTTATGATTTTGTAACTATATATGAATGTATAATGGTGGAAAAAGCCACTCGAAATAGTACGAAATCTTAGGTTCAAACTTTGTTGCTTTCAATATTTAACGGTGAAAAGGCAATCTCATCCGCATTTGGAACTAGTCAACAAAAATGGGAAGTTAGAGACTAATCTCTCCAAGTTAACGTTGCATACTAACTTTTTTCAATACAGACTCTTCTGCCCATTGGTTAGGGATCAAATATGTTTAGTGATCAGATTATGTGTCGATTGTGTTACACTATGTTGGTATTATTGAAATTTATTAGATGCAAATATCAATTAACTCCTCATTAAAAGGTTTCATTTTTGTGATATTCTATTTGAAGAATGATGATGATAGTCTCTTAGAGGCTTAATAGAAATTGCCAAGAGAGATTGTTGAAGGAGAGGTGGAGGTAGGTAACATGAATTTTCTCAAATCTTGACTAAATTGTACAATGTGAATATACTTAATAAATGGTGATACTATTTCATAAGGTAAGATGTTTATTCAAAATATGAGAGGTATGGTTAAGTAATGAACAAAAGGTGAGTGAGGAGAGGGCTTTGGAAAGAGATGAAGAAAAAGAAAGAGATGGAAATCTTATACATTTTTTTTTGTGTGGAAAATGAATATTACTCTTAATTTTAGAATTTTTTATTAGATATATTATAAAGATTATATATGTAATATTTTACATAAATTTAAAATCATTTGATATGTTATTTTAAAAAAAAAAAGTAAAATTAAAAAATTCAAACTCATACTTGTGATATGTATTTTTAATTTTTTAGATTATTTTAAAGAAATACAAAAGATTTGAAGAATTTATATTAAGTCCTAAATTAGGGGATTTGATCTTATGGATAAAATTAAATCCTTTGACTAAAGTTGGGATCTATTATTTCTTCACTTTTCTTTTCCTCCTTATTTTTTTTGGAAGTCCTCTCTTTCTTCCTCTTAAACTTCCAAATGAATTCTTCAACCATGACATATTATTTTGGACTTGAATTCGACCCTAACAAAAAATTTCGAAAGCATTTGATTAAGATAAATTTTTGAGTTGCTTATTCTCCCACTCTTATGTTATAAAAAGTATCCAAAATACACTTCAAGGTCGACTAATTTGGAGATTTTTTTTTTAATAAAACAAATAGACTTTTGATTTGACTAATCCAAAGAACATTAGAGAGATGAAGAAGGAACTCTCAATTTTTGTACTTAAATTTGCAAAATTTTGGATAAAAATCTTTCGTTAAACATGTACAATCAAACTACAAGTTCATTTATATATATCAATATCTATCATATACTTAGCGTGTGTTTCGAAATGCACTGATTTATCAATTATCGCATTCTAATGCAGTTTTTACCGTGAAAATTCGAAGTTTCACTTTGTAGTTTTAGTTTCACCGTAAAATCATCACATGTATCGTGTTTCCAAACACATGCTTAAAATTATACCATCAATTTAGTATATATATTTATCAACATATTATTAATTTGGTCCCTAACATATTTATCGAATTTGCAATTCATTCTAATTATTTATAATTTAATTGTAGATATGTACTCAATAAATTCCCAATTTTTTTGAATATTTCAAAAAAATCTCTTAAATAATGACTCATTAATTATTTCGTTAAACGTGTACAATTAATATATAAGTTGATTTATATGTTTACCGGTAACTATCAATTAAGTTTATATATAATATACGTAGTGTGTTTTTGAAAATACAGTAACTTATCAATTATCGCGTTCTAATGTAGTTTTTACCGTGAAAAATAGAAGTTTCACTTTATAGTTTTAGCTTCAATTTGAAATCACTAACTATATCGTGTTTCCAAACACATACTTAAAATTATACCATCAATTTAGTATATATATTTATCAACATACTATTAATTTGGTTCCAAATATATTTATCGAATTGCAATTTATTCTAACCATTTATAGTTTAATTGTACATATCTATCCAATAAATTCCCGAAGATTTTGAATATTTCAAAAGAATCTCTCAAAAAATGACTCATTAATTCTTTCGTTAAACATGTACAACTAAACTGTAAGTTGATTTATATGTTTATTGGTAACTATCAATTAAATTTATATATAGTATACTTAGTGCGAGTTTGAAAATACAATGACTTATCAATTATTGCATTCTAATACAATTTTTATTGTAAAAAATAGAAGTTTCACTTTGTAGCTTTAGCTTTATCGTAAAATCACCACCTGTATTGTGTTTTCAAACACATGCTTAAAATTATGCCATCAATTTAGTATATATATTTAACAACATACTATTAATTTGATCTCTAAGAGCATCTCCAACGATACGTAAGTGCGTTCCAGGGTGTAATAACGTAACGTTTAGTTTTTTGTGAGTTCACCGTTGGAGTAGTGACAAAGTGTTACTATCATGAAGGAATGGTGCTTCATGACAGATATCTTTTTTTTTTTTTTTTTTTTTTTTTTTTTTTTTTTTTTTTTTTTTTTTTATAATTAATATACGTATAACCCTAAACCCTATCTAATGAACCTATCAATTGATGGTTGGAGTAAAAAATGAATAAGTTATTTTAAAATGATGTGGCATAGTGAACTCCATTTAATGAATCTATATTGAGTTCATCGTTGGAGATACTCTATCATATTTATCGAATTTGCAATGTATTCTAACCATTTATTATCTTTAAGATTTCTATGAGTAATATTCAACATAATCAAAAGATGTTTATAAAATGTTAATTCAATTGACAAATGCCACATAGTCAAGTTTCACATCTTAACCCATATAATTATAAATATTTCAAAAAAATGTCTATTAATTTAGCGTTTTATTTGGGTTTTAACATACAAATCAAAACACAATACTATGAGCCATAATTTCATTCTTTTTCCCATTGCAACGATCATGAAACCATGAAAAAACCATGCCACAAAATCAAACAAGAAACCAAACGCACAACCAAATGAAACCAAACCTAAACGAATTCGTAACAACAATACTAAACAAAATCAACCACATAAACCATTTGAAACAACTCCAATCACACTTAACAACACTTGGTCATTCCCAAACCCATTTCTATGTCTTCAAACTCATTCGTTTTTGCACTCTCAAACTCTCAAATCTCCCTTACGCTCATCAAATCTTCAACCACATTCACTCACCCAATATCTACCTTTTCACTGCCATCATCACTGCATATTCATCATCTCAACAAAAAAACAATCATTTACTCACTTTCTCTCTCTTTAAAAAAATGATTAATACTTCAATTGCTCCTAATCATTTTATTTACCCCCATGTTCTCAAATCATCAAAGGAACGGTTTTTAGTAGGTTGTGTTCATGCCCAGATTGTAAAAACTGGTTTTTTATATTACCCAGTTGTTCAAACGTCTCTTGTTGATTCGTATTCGAAGGTTTTGAGGGGGTTAGGGGATGCACAGAAGGTGTTTGATGAAATGTCTGAGAGAAATGTTGTTTCTTTTACTGCTTTGGTTTCTGGGTATTTGAGAGTTGGTGATGTTGGGAGTGGTTTGAAGGTGTTTGATGAAATGGTTGAACGAGATGTTCCGGCTTGGAACGCGGTGATTAGCGGTTGTACTCAGAATGGGTTTTTTTCGGAGGGGATTAGGTTGTTTAGAGAAATGATTTTTGTTGCTGCTGCTTGTGAGGGAGGATTTTGTAAGGGTAATAAGCCGAATCAGGTTACTGTTGTTTGTGCGCTTTCGGCTTGTGGTCACGCTAGTATGCTTCAGCTTGGGAAATGGATACATGGTTATGTTTATAGGCATGGTTTTGTTGTTGACGCATTTGTTTCGAATGCGCTTGTGGATATGTATGGGAAATGTGGGTGTTTGGAGTTGGCGAGGAAGGTTTTTAATATGGACCAATGTAAGGGGTTGACTTCGTGGAATTCGATGATTAATTGTTATGCGTTACATGGGAAATGTGAGGGTGCGATTGCGGTTTTTGAGCAAATGGTGGGGTGGGGTGTGAGGCCGGACGAGGTTACCTTTATTGGGTTGTTGAATGCTTGTACTCATGGTGGATTGGTTGAACAAGGTTGTGGCTATTTTGATATGATGATTAGCGAGTACAAGATAGAGCCTAGGATCGAGCACTACGGGTGTTTGATAGACCTTCTTGGTCGGGCGGGTCGATTTGATGAAGCAATGGATGTTGTGAAGGGAATGAACATGGAACCTGATGAGGTTGTTTGGGGTTCTTTGCTTAATGGATGTAAGGTTCATGGTCGTAATGATTTGGCGGAATTCGCAGCCAAAAAGCTAATTGAAATCGATCCACAAAATGGTGGTTATGGCATAATGTTGGCTAATATATATGGAGAATTAGAAAAGTGGGATGAAGTGAGGAATGTGTGGTGCAAATTGAAGCAACAGAAGTCTTATAAGGTTCCAGGATGCAGCTGGATTGAGGTTGATGATCAGGTTCATCAATTCTATTCACTTGATCAGTCTAATCCAAAGACAGAAGAGTTGTATAGTGTTTTGGAAAGTCTGATTGGTTATAGAAGTGAAGTCATGGTTGAAATGTAGGCCTTAATCACTTGATCTCACGACTTCATCCATTTCAAATAGAAGATATTGTAGTGCTATAGCATACCAAAATTTGAACAAATTATTATTTCTTGCAATCTGCGATTGACAACACTGCGCCATATATTTGGAAGATCTAAACAAAGGAAGAGGAAGAGGAAGAGGAACAGGAACAGGCATTGTAGTTCAGAAGAATAGAATCCTGAAATGCATCATTATATCAAATGCTGAGCTTGCTACTGATTTCTGACACATACTAACAAAGTCACAAGGCCAAGGATTCCTATAGGGAAACTTAATTGTTTGAAGGAATATTCTATGTTCAGAAAATTTTTCAAGAAAAGAGAAGTGTTCCTTCTAATAAAGTTAAATCAGATTAACTTTGTGAAAGAAAATATATCTAGTATCAAGTACTCCAACTAGATCCTTTGTTTTGGATATGTTTAATTCAATTTGGTTATCTTAGGAAACATAGAATTTGATTCCTGGATATAGAGAATAACATTAATATTTTTTAAAAGATAAAGATATACTAGGGAAAATCTCTTAAAAAAATTATATTCAATAATTTACCTGTATTTAAACACTTCCAATATACTTTCAAACGGAGTGAAAACCTTTAATTAAAGACTTCTAACCTTTAATTAAAGACTTCTGATATATTAGGATAGATATTAGGATTAGAGTAATTAACTAATAACATAAATGCAAAAATAGAAATACATATACAAACAATCTAGGAACACAACTACTAACAAACTCTTAATTATCTCTATTTCTATATGGTGACATGCCACCCAAAGGAAATCCTTACCATCATGAATTTGACCCATTAAATTTGTTGCATAATTGACCCTTAAAATTGTACTATATTCCCTAGAAAGATATCACAAAATGTATTAGCTGTTTGTAACTTTGATTTGGAATTCTTGTACGTTCTTAGTAGATGGGAGGGTTCAGCTCATGATTCTAAACTACCAAGTGATGCTTTGACAAGGAGGTATGGACTTTAAGTCCCCCAAGGTAGTTAAGTAATTTTAAAATAATAATTATGTTATTTTTACCTTTTATTCTATTTTTGTAAAATTAAATATATTCTAATTTTATATGTATATTATTTGTAAGTAGATAATTATTTTTTAGTGGAATGCAGATTTTCTAATCGGTTTAAATTTTTAGCGAC
Organism: Cicer pinnatifidum; assembly: GCA_037974775.1. Lineage (NCBI taxonomy): Eukaryota > Viridiplantae > Streptophyta > Magnoliopsida > Fabales > Fabaceae > Cicer > Cicer pinnatifidum. Next base: position 26,203,116 of record JBBPBR010000002.1, read on the forward strand.
ATTTCAAGGTGTAAGATATCATCTACAAGATTTTGTGTCATGGTAATATTCCACAATATAAAGAAGAATTATTCAATCTCTGACATGCGTCTTTTAGAAATGTCATTGATAAGATATTTGATATATTTAAATCGTGGTTCACAATCTTTAAGTCAATTCCTCCACTTTTATTTAAGACATATGCATAACTTCTTTCGCAAAAATGTTGTTTAGATGAATTTTCAACTGAGTCTGTAGATGTGTCTCTATCTCCAATATTACTAATTAATAAAGATCATAATTATAAATCTAATGTTCAAACCCAAAAATACGAACGAGAAGATCCTAATTTATGGAGGAGTACTATAGCTACAAATATTTAGATAAATATTACTTAAGAGAACATAAAACTAGAAACTATTTTGTTGTTCGAAAGATTTTAAAGATTGCACTAGTTGTGTGGTTTTATTTATTCAAACTTTATTATATATTTATTATATTTTGTCATTCAATATTAAAATTCATAAAATATTTTGAAATCTTGTGTTACAAATCCATTAAAATCTAGTGTCTTTTAAAATTTTGATTGTAAATATTCTTTTAATATCTTATATAGAGTATTTTAAAATTTATATATTCCTACGAAATCTTTTAAATTCTTCAAGATTTTTTTCTTCTTGAAATAGTCTTTTAAAATCTCAATCCAATACACCTTCCTTAGTAAGATTGTTGAAGGAAAATTATATTTTCAACTAAAAACTCTCACAAAATCTATTCTAGTAAAGAATCCATCAAAATCAATATATTTTTTAATACCGAGAGACAATTTTTATGTTGTGAAAAATCTCAATTGAATATCATCGAATTTTGTTGTTTTCTTTAAAAATCTTAGAAATCTCAATTGAGTATCTTAGAAATTATTTATAATCTTTTAAAATCTTAATCCAATATATCCGTTTTATTTTTAGTACACTTTATACAAATATTATTTTCCTAATATATTATTTTTATCAGTTTAAAAAAAAACCACTGAATTATTTAAATATTCTTAATCCATTACATTAATTATTTAACCATTTTCAAAATAAGACGAAAGTGATAATTCAAATACTAATATAATAAACTGAGATTAAAATAAGTGAGTGCACCAACATGTTTATTTGGACACACTATAGACAAATCAAAAGTTTACTCAAAAAAATGTATTCACGAGCTCCTCGTGGGCCAAAATATATACTTGAATGTGCCTCGTGGCTCACGACGACCATACTTTTATATTTGTTTATTGATTTTTTTTTCTAAATATTTTATTCTATTTCAATTTCAAGATGATTCTACAATTTTTAATTTTTTTAGAGTTAAATATATCACTTCTAAAAAAAATTACATTTAATTTTTTAATGTGTTATAAGAACACTTATTATTATTTGTCGATAATCAACCGTAAAACTCTTTTAAAATATATATATATATATATATATATATATTATTTAAAATATATGTTAATTTTACTTATTAATAAAGAAGTAAGAGACTTTTGAACTGAAAATTTATCTACATTTCTAAAAATAATAAAAATGTCAATAAATATTTTTATTATTGTTGTAAATACATATCTATTAACTAACATTTCATTTTATCTTTATGACAATTGTTTACTTCAAGAATATTTCATTAAAGTAAAATGAACATCAATTCTAAAAATTAAAAATATGAAATATTTTGATAAAATAAACAGCCCCTTATTATTTTTCTATAATTCAACTTAACTCTTTAATTTTCTCATTTTTTATCGATAAAATGTAATTCGTTATATCGAAGTTCAAAGATATTTACGTATGTTACACATTAACCATTTGTATTAAAATTAAGTTGTCCTCTCTAAATGATTAAATTATTATGAATTCGGAATGAGTATTATACATGTACTTAGTTTGATAATATTATCTCTTTATCATTCATTAGTTAGTTATAATTTAGTGTTATATTTGTGATAATTAGTTGAATTTGTTAAGGCACTACTCATCCTATATATAATCTTTCATTTGTAATTTTTTATTCAATTAACAAATGATTTCTTACATAGTTATTTTTGTATGATCACAAAATCATCAAATGTATACTGCATAGACACACACAAAAGATACTCATTTTAAATATCAAAAAGTAAAAATGTTGACAAAAAAAGAAAAAAAAGAAGTACATAAACAACACCAACAAAATAGTTGCAAGAAAGGAGCACACAACAATGTATTATTCCATTTAGTAAGATCATACATTATGCAAAAGCACAAAATTCACCAAAACAAGAACTAAGTTACACAAGCTAGCTAGTTACCAAAGTCAAAATTTAAACAACAGATTTAACAATTCCATCTTCATAAGAAGAAGCATCAACGAACACAACTCTAAAAGCTTCATGTTCAGTCAAATTCAAACGTCTTCCACCTTCATCATTATCATATCTTCCAATATCCAAACAAATTGGTGAACCCTTAACACAAAATCCAAGCTTATAACCAAATCCAGATCCATATTTTTTAATATTAAATGTGCCACTCAACATTTGTTTACCAGGATAATTTTCAGGACCACCAATACCAATACAAGCTTTGTCAATAGCATCGTCCACAAATATCAACCATTTTGATGATTCAGCACAATTAGGCTTTTTAGTGAACTCGATTTCAATTGGTGTACCAGTAAATATTATACCAGGACTTATTCCTGGTATGACGAATTTCACTGGTAAACCATTGATAACTTCTTTGTAGTCTTGTAAGACAGTAACCGGACACTCTGAATCACCTGTTTTATCTAGTCTGACTCCTCCACCTGGAGGTCCACGAATTGCAGGTAAAATATAGTATTTGCCACCTGGAAAAATAGGGTTACCATTTATGTCAAGTACTTGTTCAACATCTTCGTTTGAGAAAGCTAGTGAAAGATTGATTAAGAAAACAAAGAGGAGGAAGGAAATAGTGAAAGATTGTTTCATTGTTTTGCTTAAAGAGTGTATTGATAAGAATGTTTGTGTTTTGGAGAGTTTGCTCTGCCTCTATATATAATACTAATGAAAAAATGTCACTTTCATTTTCCACTCATTGATTTTATTATTATATTGTATTTGGGAACTAGCACGAGACATGTTTCACACACGTGGAAAACTATTGGATAAGATCTATATGTGTGCTTTTATTTTAAGTTTTTGTATATAAAAAATACTTTATCTCTCATTATTTCTTTAATGGTCTTACATTTTGACCGATACAAACTTCAATTTATTTATAAATATATCGCAAAAATTTCTGTAAATAGTACAACTTGTCGTTTTTATTTTTTATTTACAAAACTTGCGGTTTTGTCAAAGAAAGAAATACCTTTTCATTTTTAATGTTAAATATTAATATGTTTAAAAAAATGGTAAAAAGTAAATATATAGTTTGAAATGATGATATTAGGGGTATACGTACCGAGAGGAATTTTTAATTCCCTCACGAGGAGCACGCCTTAGTTATATATTGAAATGTATATGGATTAAATCACAAAGCGTGCTTTCTTTAACCTTAATCAAATCGAAAAAAATAAAGATATCATATTTTATAATTTAATCTATATATATATATATATATGAATTAAATTATAAAATGTAATTTTTTTAAGTTTTTTGATTTGTTTTATTGTAGAGAATTATTTTAATGATTTTTGTAAAATTATTTTGAGTTTTTTGAATAAATTTTTATTAATGTGTTTGAGAAGAATGTAATATTACTCCTACGTATCTCCCGATGCGATTGAGAAATCAAAGTTATGTAGTTCTAAATTAGAAAATGCAGATGTGTTGATTTATTTTTAAAAGAAAATTTGTTTTTGTTATAAAAATATATATATTTTGACGATAAAAGAAAATGAGTTTGTTTGACTTGAAAAATTATTTCTTTTTATGCGAATTTTAGTACTATCAAGTTGTACAACACGTGTCTTAAAAACTCATAATAAAAAGATGTCTCGTCTAGTTAATTATTTTAAGAATGTTTTATATTATTTTCGATTTTAAATTTGAGTTTCAAAACCACTAAGTAGTACAACTTGTATTTTAACAACTCAACGATTAAAAAAAGATCACATGTAATTAATTAAATTTAAAAAGTTAATTTTATATTTATTTATTTTTAAAAATAAGTTTTAGAATTATCAGATTGTATAAATTATGTTATGCTACTCATAGACTAAAAAGTGTCATTTCTAGTTAACCTTTAATAATAATTTTTATTTATTAATTTGTTTATGAGTTTTAATTTATTAATTTATCTATGAAGTTGATATTTAGAACCGCCAAATTGTCACAACTTGTGTCCTAATAACTCAAAGAAAAGAATGTCACATTTAGTTAATCTTTAATGAAATATTTGTTTTATATTTATTTATGAAATTTAATATTTAAGTTATGAAGCAAATTAATTTTTTTTAATAAAACAAAAATTAGCTCTAAATTGTCTAAGTTTATATGAACAATTTTTTTGTTATTTTTTATTAGAACTCAAGTCCAACTTAACTTAAAAAAAATAAAAAAATAAAAAGTTAAAAACTGAATCCCTATTTAAGGGAGGCAACAACTTTCCAATTAGAAAGTAAAAAAACAAGCAAAAAACTATCTAAGTAAAGCTTTGTTGTTACTTTCTCAGCCTCAACTTATTCCCTAGTCTTCCGCTGAAAAAAAATAAAAATAAAATGAAAATGAAAATGAAGAAGAACAAATAAGCGGTGACTAGGGCGACATCATCACACGTTCGAATTTTAGTCTTACTTTTTTTATGTTTCGTTCATTATGTTATCTTAATTTTTGCTCTTACAAATAAAAAATCTACATTTTTTTCAAAACAAAAGATAATTGTATGGTGACGATAAAGAACAACAAATTTATTGTACAAGAGAAAAAATATACTTTGATGTTTTCTATTTGTTTCTTGTTACTGATACTTCATCCGAATTCTACCTCTTCTTCTTTATATGTATTTTTTTTAAGTAGAGTTCAAGATCATATCCTTTTTTAAAACAAATGAAGATATATTTATAGAGTTTTTTTTTCTTCAAATTTTTAGTTGTTTTCTTGCTCTGCCTTTGCTTCCCCATTAATTTTATGTATGATGTTTAATTTATTTTGCTCATAATCTGATTTTTCTGCACATCTGATTCATTCACGATTTTAGTCTTTTTTTTTTTTCTTTTGATTATGTTGATCTGCTGAACATAGCTGGTTTGTTGGGCTAAATAGCTTTTTTGACTTGCAACTTTGGTTAGCTTTTTACAAATCTAACATAATTTGTCTTTTAGATTATTTTTGTTTCAAACTCAGATGTTTGTGTTTTTGCTTTGTATAATGTGTACAATGACTAAGGGTAAATGAAGTTGATTTTTACATTACTTAATTCGTATAATTTAATGGACAAAATTGAGATACTATAGAAAACTTGTGATTTATGAAGATAATCTTTAGGTGCTTTGAGTTAGCATGAGGTTTAAACTTAATTTCTCCAATAGCAGTGTCATGAGTAAAAATACTTAGCCATCATTTATGGTTATGGAGGTTTTATTCCTTAATTACAAGGTAGGTTCAACTCATTTTCAATATTTGGGTTCAACAATTGGCGCCAAACCAAAAAGGGAGAGTAGATGGAAACCATTGGTTAAAACACATTGTCCCTCAACATGCAAAGGGAGAGTACATGGGAACCATTGATTAAAACACATTGTACAACTTGGGTCCTAAAGAAAAAAGTTTTTAATTTTAGTGGTAAATTGTTCTTCTCAATTATGTTGTCAACAATGTCTCTATGTGTTCCCTCTCCTTTTTCAGGGTGCCAATTAAGGTATGGAAGGCCATAATTTAAATTAAGAAGTTCCCTTGGGTGGATCCAAAAAGAGAAGAAAATCCCTTGGGTTAAGTGGTTGTTTTTGGATAATAACTAGTGTTTTATGCTTGATGTATATATAGAGCTTCCATCCTTTTAGCTGGTAATTTGTTTGGATGCTTAGAATATTTTGCATTTGTTGTCACTCATTGTCTATCTCATTTTTGTTGGATTTTTTGGTTTTATTTTGGTGTTAGTAATTTTTATATTTTGCCTATTTCTTTTGGGCTTTATTTTATTTTACATTTTTGGATTCTTTCTTATAATGGATTGAAGTATTACTTGTATTCTATATTAATATATTATCAACTGGATTATCTACAAATCTAACAAGAATGCAAACAAGAAAGAAATTCACGTATATATAGAATTAATTTTTTATATTTATAATTTTATTAATGATATATGAATAATTAATGCATTTAGATAATTCTATGTTATACAATTGTGTGTTACGTCATTAAAAATATATTAAATCGTTAATTTTTTAGTTCAAAAATATGAGAGATGGATCAAAATTGTCGATTTTTAAAATAAGAAGACCAATTTCATAAATTGGTAATAATAGATGAATCAAAACTGGTTCATTTGCTTGCGTTCTCCCTCCTTCACAAAATTGCGGTGCCCCTTGGGGCCCAACCCAAGTGTGAAACTAACACCTTATTAAGGCTTTAAATGAGTGTGTTCCCTCCTATGTGGGACTTCTCATTTTTCAATTCACAACCATAAAGCCATCATCAATGCCATTTATATTCCATCATTTCCAACAATCCCCCACTTGAATTTAAAAATAGGTTCTTGAATAGCGTCAAACACTTCTATAAGATTATGCATAAACAAATGTGTCTCTTGACTTGAACCTTTGCGTAGTAAGATTCAGATTCAACAAGAGTGACTCATAGTATTGAACTCTATCTCTGACATCAAACCCACACATAACCTTTTCATTGGGTGTATTCTTAAAAGCCCGTGCATTTATGGTCATGCACGTGTATCCCAGTGTAGTGAACGCTCTAGGAATTCTGCCTTAAAATTCCATAGGAAGCGGCCCCCACTTCCACATTCACATAGGTGAGTCTATCAAGAGTACTCCTGTAGCTAGGTACTCCACTCCACATAGAGTATAGATCTCATTAAGAGTTTCTATTATCTCATCCTTTCATCGCTTCAAGACTCATGCTTCCTTCATATATTATGTAGCATGTTCATCTCATATCACTGTGACTTGTTATTACCCATTGAACCTAATTCTTGGGATCTCCAGTCTTTTAGGTTGGGTTACCATCACAAGTGACTCATCAATCTATAGGCAATAGTCCCATCCTTTTAGATGTATTTAGGACTTTCTTTCTAGCTAATCCTTTTGTCAAAGGATCTGCTAGATTTTCATCAGTGCGTACATGATCCACTATAACAGCTCCTTTAGAAAATAATTCTTTTATTGTGCTGTGCTTACGACGAATTTGTCTTCTTTTACCGTTGTAATAACGATTCTCAATTTTTGCAATAGCCGCGGTACTATCGCAGTGGATCAACACAGCTGGCAATGGTTTTTCCCACAAAGGGATCTCAGCTAGCAAGCATCTCAACCAACTTGTTTCTTCACTAGCTGTAGCTAGTGCTATCATTTCAGATTCCATAGTGGACTGAGCCAATATAGTTTGTTTCTTCGATTTCCACGACACAACACCACCAGCTATGTTGAAGACATAACCACTGGTTGCTTTGGAGTCATCTGATAAGGTGTTCCAATTAGCATCGCTGTATCCTTCAAGGACAGCAGGAAATCTTCTATAGTGTAATCCGAGACTCATGGTTCTTTTAAGATATCTCATGACTCTTTCAATAGCATGCCAATGCTCCATACTAGGTCTACTAGTAAACCTGCACAACAATCCAACAACATAGGCTATGTCGGGTCTAGTGCAATCAGTGGCATACCTGAGGCTGCCAATGACACTTGCATATTCAGTTTGTCTAACACCTTCACCAGAGTTCTTGAAAAGTTTCACACTCGGATCATATGGTGTACAAGCAGGTTTACAGTCAAAGTAATTATATTTCTTTAGGATTTCCCTCCTTCACAAAATTGTGGTGCCCCTTGGGGCCCAATCTGAGTGTGAAACTAACACCTTATAAAGGCTTTAAATGAGTGTGTTCCCTCATATGTGGGACTTCTCATTTTTCAATTCACAACCATAAAACCATCATCAATGCCATTTATATTCCATCATTTCCAACAGAGTACGTTGACAAATTTTTAGCATATTTCTTTTGCGCACATGCCCTACTCATTTTTAAAATCTAGGGATGTATTCTAAAATGATTGCATGAAGTTAGAAGAAATAACTTGGGTGATGGTGTGAGTCTTAAGTAATCATTCTCTAATCCTCAAGTCTTGAGAATGTTTAAAAATATTATAATTGTATCAACAAGCTCAAACAACATAATATATGTCCTAAGTATGTGTGTTTGACAAACATCAAAACAATCTAATTAGCTTAGGAAACTATGCAATCACATAAATGACGCATCTTGTGTATCATTCCTTCAGTGCAAGATAAATTTTAAATAAGCTTGATTGTTTGTTATTATTTTATACTTAATTTTTATTAAATATCAATGTAAAATTAATTTATATTATAAAACTAGTTTATAGTAATATTTATTACACATAACATGTAACTAGAACATATTGCATATTTTTAATGGTTATTACGAAATAAAATTAGAGTTAATTTGTTTTTTTAAGTTTTATTTTAATCTCTTAATTAATTTTCGTTTTGTTTGGGACCCTTAAATATAGTTATATTAGCCACTTTAAATAAATATAGTTATGTTAGCCACTTTAGTCTTTTTCGTCCGATTTATTGAAAAAACATTAAATAATAGATATGTGTCACTTAGGGGTGTACGAGACTAATAACTTCGCTTAGGGTTTGAAAAAATTAGCTCTTCCCTACCACCTTTCTCCTCCATGCGAGTGCGTACTGACTTTTCTTCTCCTCAGTCCATCATTTTCTTCTTCTTAGTATGTTACTCCTAGTGGTAGGAATAACATACTAAATTTGTAGATCAAACGGAACAAATTTGCTACACACTTGTTACCACCACCGGAATCCTTATTTTTCTTCTCTGGCAACCCTTGTTTTCTGTGTATTGTTCTTAGGGATTTCTAAATCCCTTTTATTATCTTCAAGTGGACCAAACCCATTCAAATTTTTTTTATTTTATTTTAATAATAACAATACTAATACTAATATTAGTAATAATATTAATAAATGATTAGATTATTATTAATTGTGAATGAGTAGTATACATTTACTTACTTCCTAATATTTTCTCTTTATCATTTATTAGTTAATTATAATTTAGTGTTATATTTGTGATGATTAGTTAAATTTGATGGCATATTGAAAGCTATTCATCTTATATATAATTTTTCATTTTTAATCTTTAGTTCGATTAACCAATAATTTATGCCAAAATCAAATATATACCTTTTAAATACGCACAAAAAGAGACACTTTTTAAACATCAAAAAGTAAAAAAAGTAAAATTGTTTCTTAGATGTACTTAAACACTATATATTTTGTAATAACTAGAAAGAGAGAAAGAGAAAATAACAATAAGAAAAGAAAAGGAAGTACATAAGCAACACCAACAAAATAGTTTCAAGAAAGGAGCACACAACAATGTATTATTCCATTTAGTAAGATCATACATTATGCAAAAGCACAAAATTCACCAAAACAAGAACTAAATTTCACAGGCTAGCTAGTTACCAAAGTCAAAATTTAAACAACAGATTTAACAATTCCATCTTCATAAGAAGAATTATCCACAAACAAAACTCTAAAAGCTTCATGTTCAGTCAAACTGAAACGTCTATCCTTATCAAAAGCTTCATGTTCAGTCAAACACAAACGTCTTCCATCTTCATCATTATCATATCTTCCAATATCCAAACAAATTTGTGAACCTTTAACACAAAATCCAAGCTTATAACCAAATGCATTTCCATATTTTTGAATATTAAATGTACCATTCAATGTTTGTTTACCAGGATAATTTTCAGGACCACCAATACCAATACAAGCTTTGTCGATAGTATCATCGACAAATATCAACCATTTTGATGATTCAACACAATTAGGTTTTTTAGTGAATTCGATTTCAATTGGTGTATCAGTAACTATTATACCAGGACTTATTCCTAGTCTGACGAATTTCACTGATAAACCATTGATAGTTTCTCCGTAGGCTTGTAAGACAGTAACTGGACAGTCTGAATCACCTGTTTTTTCTGGTGTGACTCCTCCACCTGGAGGTCCACGAAGTACGGGCACAATATAGTATTTGCCACCTGGAACAATAGGGTTATGATTATTGTCTAGCACTTGTTCAACATCTTCGAGTGAGAAAGCTAGTGAAAGATTGATTAGGAGAACAAAGAGGAGAAAGGAAATAGTGAAAGATTGCTTCATTGTTTTGCTTAAAGAGTGTATTGATAAGAATGTTTGTGTTTTGGAGAGTTTGCTCTGCCTCTATATATAATACTAATGAAAAAATGTCACTTTCATTTTCCACTCATTGATTTTATTATTATATTGTATTTGGGAACTAGCATGAGACATGTTTCACACACGTGGAAAACTATTGGATAAGATCTATATGTGTGCTTTTATTTTAAGTTTTTGTATATCGAAAATACTTTATCTCTCATTTTTTCTTTAATGGTCTTACATTTTGACCGATCCAAACTTTAATTTATTTATAAATATATCATAAAAATTTCTGTAAATAGTACAGCTTGTCGTTTTTATTTTTTAGGATAAATATCACATGTAATTCTTTAATTTAATTTCAGTTAACGTTTTAGTTTTTTATTTTTGTTTTTCTTCTTGATTTAGTCTTTTATTTTAATTTAAAGGGACAATTTGATCTTTTATGT
>JBBPBR010000002.1:26254932-26275445 GCA_037974775.1 Cicer pinnatifidum
TATTGAAACTTTATAGTTCTTATAATTTTTTTTTTCACGAAAAAAGATTTTTGTACGATACAAGTTATAAAATAACATTACAAGAAGAGTTGAGGTTTTAATTGATTGTGAGATTTAATGATTGAATTTATCATCATATATAATAAAGGTAAAAGGAAATTAAGAAATTCCGTTATCACAACATTTGGAAATAATTGAGGTTTTTCGATGAATTACCAAGATCGAATGAGTTGAATCCACAATAGATGAAGATTCAAGGTTGAAGGTTTCATATAGGTTGAATTTGGAGTTGTATCACTTATAATTTATAGTGATTTAATAATGGAAGAACTCTTAGATTCACTAGGAGCGAAGATATTGTAGCAAATGTGTTTGTTCATTTATCTCAAAGGAGTTTATACTAGTAAACATAACAATTCACATTTTTTATTATTGGAAAAAAATATTATATCATTGAATAGGAGAACTGAATATAGATCACAAAGAAAGATGAATTTGATCGAACCATGATAAATCGTGATCTTACTTCTCTTATCTTATCTTCCTTAATTTAATTTGTGTTTAGATTTTTGTTCAAGAAACCTAAGTTTATTGGTGAAATAATTTTATAAAATTTACATTGTTTTTTAAATTATTTTAAACAGATAAATAGATATATATAGATGCATTCACATCCAATAAAAATTCATCATATTGCTAGGAATGGAGAATAAAAAAGGATGAATGAAAATTTGAAAGGTTGAACTTCCATATTAGTTTGATGTGAGTGAGAAAAAAAAAAGGTGAATGAGAAAGAAAAAAAGAAGTGTAAAAAGACATTGGTTTTAAAGAAACCAAAAAGGACAACCTAATAATGAGAGAAACAAAACAATAAGGAAATCCTATATCCCCAATTTGTTGCACAATTATGATGCCACATAATATGATCCAATTAAAAAAATGTTACAATATTAAGAAAATGCCACCTCATATAAAAATTTCCACTTGTACTTTGTAACATTAGTCATTTTATCAAAGTCAAATTCTACCAAAAGTGTAAGAACTTTAAATGATATGGATGAAACAAATTTTGTTTACATGACTACATTCAATTTTACTTTATATTAATGACAAAAAAACATTATTAACTTAAAAAATTAGATTTCTTAACTACATTCTTAATTAATGCATATATAATTACTTTTATTTATATTTGGTTGTATAGAGAATATGTAACTATGAATGCATAATTTGCAAATTTTCAGTGTATTTTCCAAATCTTCAATTACTATATAAGAAAAATGAGTGACAAAAATTAGAAGCTGCCAAAATACTTTTGGAATAATGGTTTTTCAAGTGACCTTCCGCGAGGGCCACATATTGATGCTTCTTATTCAAATTACAAATTATAAATGTCACTCAGATTAGTTTATGAGTTTTTATAAATTGACAAATATATTATTAAAGTTGTAAAATAGTAATCAATATTTAATTGATACTTTGTTAAAAATTATTAACAATTATACATGATCTCATATCAATATCATGAAATAAATCAATTTTTTTTTTAAATTTAAATATTTTTATTGCTTAATTTTTTTATAATTAATCGATACACAATTACAATAACTTACAAATTTATCTCTAAAGCAACAAAATTCCATCAATAAATTTATTCTAAAAATATGATATTGATACGAAATCAATATAAATAAATCACATATTCAATAGTTATCATACAAAAATATCTAACTACAAAAATTTACATTAAAAATTATTTTAATTAATATTTTATATTTATTAATTCCCAAAATTCAAATATTAATTCGACGAAATTGCATGGACCAATTTGACTTTTCAATTGAGTTTACTAATGGCGCCAAAACATATGCTTCATTTTCCCCCTTTCTCTTCACGAAATGAAAGCTGCGATTCCTAAAGCTCTTCAAGATTGAAAAACAGTGTTGCATGCGCGAACTCAAGACCCACTTCAATGGCGAACAGAACACGATCGAACCCCATAGTCAAAACTGTGTTAGCTACTGATACTGATAGCAACCATTCTGAATCCGAAATGTCTATTAAAGGAAACACGTTTTTCTCCTCAAAAAACCCTAACCCTAACCCTAAAAATGTGTACCACATCGGAGGTCTTCCGGTTGAATTTCCTTACCAACCGTACGGGTCACAGTTTGCATTTATGGGTCGAGTAATCTCCACGCTTAATCAAGCTCAGAGAGAAGGACATTGTCACGCTTTGCTCGAATCTCCAACTGGTACTGGCAAATCTCTTTCGCTTCTTTGTTCCTCTTTAGCTTGGCAGCACCATTATAAACCCGCTCCGGACCCGATCGCTGATCCGGCTTACGGTGGAGGATTTCTTCCAGACGAGGTTTCAGCATCGGAGAAACCAGAGGCCACTAATAAGAAGCAGAAGAAAAAGGAAGCTCCAACTATTTACTATGCAACGTGTGTTTTAAACCATTTTCATTTTGTTATTATTTTTTTGCATTTTGTAATTATTTATTAAGGCTTTGTTTGGATATTTTAAAATGAACTGAATGGAGCGAAGTTGAAGATAATGAAATAAAAAATTTGCTTCGTTGTTTGGATATTTTAGGATGGAATGAATAATAAAAAGTGATTCCATCCCATATCTCTCAAATTGGAGGGGAACAAAAGTGAAGCTAATTGATGGAGTTAGATGGAATGCATTCTATCATTTTCCACTCCAAAAAAATCGTATTTTTAGCAATAATGTAATATTAATTTATTCCATTCCATCCCATCCCATACCATCAATCCAAACATAGCCTAAAGAATGGAGATTTATTGTTTCATGCAATTCACATAATTAGCATTGCTCACTGTTAGAGACAATTATCTTAGGTTGGTCCATCATTTCAAAGCTGTAGTGTTCTCTATATTTTAAAAGATGGACGGGCATATTCACTTAACTGCATTTTTTGTTTGTCTCATCTACAAGGAGAACGCACTCACAAATTTCTCAAGTGGTTCGTGAATTGCGGAAAACGTCATACAGGGTGCCGATGGCTGTTTTGGTAGGTTGAACTGACCCATTGCTTTGATGTCTTTGTCATTGATCTGAACTCTTTCAAATTTTGTGGTTTTTTCCTAATTCAGCTGATACAATATATCATATCATTTGGCATTCTTTTGAAGAATGCGAACCTTGAATTTGTAAAATTCTTATGTTGTTTAATAGGGACTTGGGTATTATGGTGTGCCAAAGTCCACATCGAATAGTATGAGATACTCGATGGGGTATTTAAGTGATTTGGTTCTTTCCCATTGATTGCTAACTTTTGAGGGAGGGTCCCCAAAGTGCTTGGATGGAGATTGATGCCTTGAAACAACAAAATAGAGAATATAAAGGCAGAAAATAATAAATAAAACCATAATTGGAGACCTATGTATTTGAGGCTTATCATTGTCGTTTTTCAAACTCTTAAGTAACATTGATGTGTCATTTTCTTTTGTTTGTGAATCATATTACAAGTTATTTTTATAGCACTGTTGATGAGATACCAACAAATATGATAAGGATTCTCATTTAGCAAGGGTTTACTCGAAATTTTGTTCAACAAGGTTATCATGTCATTTTAGCTGTTACATCTTTGCATATACTAAGAGATATATGACATTTAGTAGCATAATCTTAAAGTGATATGGAACTGGTTGAGTATTTCCGTCCCTCTTATTTTGCCAGGCTTCACGGAAACATTACTGCACCAATAAAAATATACGTGGCAAAGAGAAGATTGACGAAGAATGGTTGCTTTTACCTCAAAAAAATTATTTTATGAGAATTTATTCTTATTATCTATACTGATATATATCACAAATGTTCTCAGTAAACTACTACTGAAAGATCAGGCAATAGGATGTCCAGAGTTCAAGTAAGTGTATTCTTATCCACACATGCCTTCTATATATCTTCATAGCACACTTGAAGTAACAGGAATCAGAAACTTCCAATCTAAGCAGAAATGCACATAAAGTAAAAGGTCACCAATCCCTTCAGAAAGGAGGATGCAACGAGGTGCATGACATAGAAGATCTTGTAAAAGTTGGACAATCGGTGAAAGGTTGTATTTTTACTACTATTGTTTTTGTCTTTTATTTATTTAAAAGTTTCTGCTAATCCTTGTTATTTACAAACGTTGCACTGCATCCTCTCTCAGGTTGCTCTTATTATGCTGCCCGTTCTATGTCAGATGACGCACAGTTGGTATTTTGTCCATATAACTACATCATTAATCCAGTCATTCGGGGAGCAATGGATGTAGATATTAAAGGAGCCATCGTGATATTTGATGAAGCTCAGTAAGCTGTGCAGCTTTTCTATTTGTTTGCAAAGTCAACATGACAGTTCTAGGATTTGGGTTAAATTGCACTGGCATTATTGTTTTTTATTACAATTATGTTTAAGTTCCAGATGTTTTTTACACATCAGTTGTATGCAAGCCAATCTAGAGCTGAATGACAAATTTTTAAACTTTGGCAGTAGCTTATATATGTTTTTCTCTATATAACTGACCTTACGTATCTGCACTTTGCAGCAATATAGAGGACATTAGTCGTGATGCTGGTAGTGTGGATATTGAAGAGGATATCTTGGACAGTATGTTATGAATCTTTATATCTTTTGTTCTTATCATTTTAATAACAATGTTAACTAGTTGTTCATACTTTCAAAAGAACTACAAATGGAGCTCCAGCAACTCTGTCCTTCAAATACTGCAATTTACCAGCCCCTATATGAAATGACACTGGTAACTAGATTAGATATTATGTTTGAAATGCTTGACTATATAAGTTTATCCTCAGTGAATGTATATTTTGACAAGTATTATATCTGTTCAGGGCCTTACTAGTTGGATGGAACAGAAGAAAACTAAACTAGAAAAACGTGATTTTCAGCACTATGTGTCATGGTAAGTTAAGGGATTTATCATTCTGTATGCCTCTATATTTTGTAAATATGCTTGTTCATTTTGTAATTTGTATTCAGAGACTCTTTATAGATCCCGGGTATTATAGAAGTTTGTGTGCTATTGATTTGATATAAACACATAATGTAAGGTGTGATTTTGGAGAAGAAGTAATACTTTTTGCTCTTAATTAAATAGCATCATACAGTGCTAGAATATAAAGGCAGAGTATGCCAGGGAGTTGATTGGTTGTAAACAACTAGGTGTGAGTTTGAGTAAGCGTTAGACTTTGACAAATGTGATATTAAGTGAACTTGATTTTGCCAAAATTGAATTTGAAGTGAATCGATTTATGTTTGAATGTTTTACTCTATAAGTGAGTTTGATATTTGATATAAAACATGAACCGAACCCAAAAGCTACCTTTTTATCATTTACACTCTTAACTTTGGTTCAGAGGCAAATCAATTTTCATTTTAAGTAATTAAACATTTAGTTTTTTTACCAAAATTCAGTGTAGTTAAATAACGGCAATGGCACCCCAATGGTGGATTAGCGTAATGGAGTTTTTGACATCTGCCTTATGCAATTCGTGAAGGGATGACCGCTATGCCCGGCAGCGTCATAGGCTGCAATGACATAATTATATGGCAGATTTTCAGCCTTCTGATATATTCTGACATCTGCCATCGACTGCATTGCCAAAATTACATATGATAGGAGAGAAAGTCAAGTTTGACACTCCACCGTAAATCCAAATGCACACTAAGAAAAATACATTGGAGAAAAAATAGGGAGAAAAATTTAGAAGCTGATTCAGATTTAAATTGGATAAACTCTTGTCCAAATTTAAATAATTATTCTTACTTTCTGAACAAACTTTGACATGGATAGAATAACATTCTATTACAATATAACTATAATTTGGTTGAAACTTTAAATAATCAGATTCGGCCAAATTATATGCTGCGGTATTGGGAAAAGGAGAAGGAGATTCTGCTATCTTGTTCTTCTTCCATACAATTTTATTAGAAACACATTGTTGCTCCTTCTATCCTGGGATGATATTATTTTTTTGATATGCCTGGGATGAAATTGTTAATTAATTATTATAATATCTTGCATTTTATATCAGTTTAACTCTTAATAAGGAACAAGAAATTAAATATGCTTGAAAAATTATGTAAGGCCTGAGGCTGACAAGGGCGGAGAGTGATTGCTAGTGTGCAAGACACATACAATGAGTGGCTTTTGGGACGGTTCTAGGAAAAGGGACACATGAATGAATCAAATCACATTGGAATGAGAGGGGTCCTAATTTCTAAGGCGTGTAGGTATGAGACTATAGGTTGAATAAAGACTTATAAGGATTGATTGGTACTACCTATACCAACAAGATGCATCTTCTTTTCGGGGGCCCATTACATATGAACTCCACAGTTAAGTGTGTTTGACTTAGAGCATTCTTTGGATGAATGACCTTTTGGGAAGTTTCTCAGGATGTATGCGAGCTAGAACAAAACATGCTGAAAAGACTCATTGATTTGTGGGGACAATAAGAAATCCTTAAAGCAGTCTGGGGCGTTACAAATTACATTACTTTTTGGTCACTATTTTGATGTCACTTTACGCGTTATTGTATTATTCCTTTTGATAATAGATTTGTAGTTGTTAACTATAACACCTTTGCTTCAAGCTTTTTGTACACAATGCAGTTATTTTTTTGCTTCTTTTTGATTGATATTTGAAAAATATATAATCTATATATCCTCTTGAGCCTCATAATATAAAAGCTATATCTTGCAAATTATATCTGGGATTTAATAACATAAGCCTTTTGTATGTATAGTTGGACAGGTGATAAGGCTTTACAAGAGCTTGAAGAAGCAAATATTTCAAAGCAGTGCTTCCCTATCTTGCTAGAATGTGCTACTAAGGTATCTTATTTGTTTGACATTTTGGGCTATTCTTGTGTTTGCATGCTATTTGACAACTTGATCATTTGTCAAGGCAATCAAAGTTGCTACAGACTTGGAAACGGAAGCACCACGTTTAAGTGGCATGTCAGTGCTAACATTGGAAGGTTCAAGATTATTATTTTTTTTTAAAAAAATACATGCATTATATTTTTAAGTTATTTACCTACTTAAGAGTATTTGTTATTAATATTATCAATGAATGATCTTTATATCTCATATTCAAATTTCAGGCTTTTTCTCATCACTATCTTATTTCTTCTCAAAAAATGGATCTCAATTGTTGGATTACCAGCTTGCCCTTCAGCGAAGTGTTAGAAAACATGATAGTAAGTAGTTGCAGAAATCAATAATGTCAAGCAAAAAATCCAAAATGGCAATGCTGTATGTAACTGAATGGGAAATGGTTTGTAAACGTTTTGATTATGAGTGGAAATTCTGGATATCAAATTCAAATGGTAGAGTATAAATCATCAAATAAAACACATTCATGTAAAGACATTTTAAAAGTTGTTTTAATCTTAAATATGAAGAGTCAAATTATTTATTGTGTTTATATTCTACATCAACTAGAGATGCGGGTCATTTGGCTAAAGTAGTTCTTATAAGTTTGGGGTAATTGAATTCTCACCCGTTAAGCTAGGGTTAAGCTTAGAGGCTAACAGAAGTTATAAGGTAATGTTTGGGCCCTTGTAATGATATTGAAGTTGATGATCACAAAGTACGTATACTGAACTTTATTCTGTCATCAGAACTTCATCTGTTAATATGGGAAAAAGTAGGTTTGAAACTTAGATGTATAAAAAGTTGTAATTAGTTTGTGAAGACAAATCATGGCTCTTATTTGTAAGGTTGTGAAACCAGTAGCGGGTTTAATTGATTAATGGCTTTGTAAAAGATTCAAATAGTTAGTATATATCTACTGTCTCTGCCTGAGATATTGCTGCATTAATATTAGTATCGTTCATTGATTCTATGTCAGGAAGAGCTTTTGGAAACTGGACACATACTTTAAGTCTGTGGTGCTTGAATCCAGAAGTTGTATTCAGAGATGTTGCCGATCTTTCTTTATCAGTCATATTGACTTCTGGGTAAGCGTTGTGAATCTGCATCCAGAGGCCTAGTGTATTTTTTGTATTTTTTTTACTCTTTTTGCAAACATGTATTCTTGATAGGCACATCACATGCCTGTTAAACAGCCAGTTTCCAGACATCTGTACTAAAATGCCAGTGAGTAGATGAGATTTTATAGAATAGCTTGATCAGCCAGACTGATAAAGGCCCACTTAAGTTCAGGCTAAATAAATCCAGTTTCATGTGAGCATGTAATTATATTTATCTGGCCTGCCTTGGGTTTACATGCACCTGGCTGGCTGGGAAAAAGCCCAGACCGTTTTTTGCAGATACGGATGGAGTTAACCTTCTCAAACATTATGCTAAACCCTCCAAAACTTACATGATATTGTATTGGTTTAAATATCTCTTTAACCCATGTCATGTGCACCTTTTTTGGTTTAGTCCTTAAAAAAATTATCATCAGTTTTAATTTCCGAAATATGTTTTTAGTCCCTATAATACTTGTCTGTGTTGGAGCCAGTCCCTATACTGTATCTATTGTAGGTACTAATAAATATGGTACACATGTAACAAGGATCATGTTGTGGAAAAATATTACACTTTACTAAAACAAAAACAAGGAGGACTAAAAATAACTTTTCTGTAGGGATTCAAACTGGTAAGATTTTTTTTAGGTACGAAAGCTGAAATTGATGTATATTACACAGACTAACAAGTAATTTAAACCTAACTTTCCTCATAACCCCCAGGGTTCTGAGCATGCATAATAAAGTTGCTACTTACACCCAAATGGTATGGCTGAGTAGCAGAAATAACCTGATTTCTATTGGCATGTTCTGTGAAAAGCATTTGTTGGAATACAGTTCCAGTGATGCAATGTTACATCTAACATTTGTGGTAAAGTTTTGTCGAGTAAATGATATTAATAACATATATTTCTGATTACAGCACAAGGCATATGAGGGTCAAAAATTGTAGAGAAGTGAATTCAGTTATCAGCATCTCTGTTTCCTAGCAACATTCTGGTATCACTTACATATTAATTTTGGTATTGTAGGACACTGTCACCAATGACATCATTTTCTTCTGAACTTGGAGTTAAGTTTGAAACTAGTCTTGAAGCTCCACATGTAATTGACGTTGATTCACAGGTCTTGGTTGTTTCTCTCTTATCCTTAAAGTTTATTATCCGCTGTCATGTAGTGCCTGTGTGCGAAGTGATATCCTCTTGAATACAGGTGTGGCCTGCTATAATCTCCACTGGTCCTGGTAATTATCCTTTGAATGCAAGTTACAAAACAGCAGATGGATATGCATTCCAGGTATGCATACTCTATCTATTTTTTCACTCCTTTTGTACTATTCTCGCCTCTTGAATACATCTGTTTATTAAAAGTTTTGGTTTAGGATGCAGTTGGAAGATCTTTAGAGGAAATTTTCAAGATTGTTCCAGGTGGATGTCTTGTGTTCTTTCCAAGTTATAAATTGATGGAAAAACTACGCAACCGATGGTCTGAAACAGGTCAATGGTCTCGACTCAATGCAGAGAAGTCCCTTTTTGTTGGTGAGTCGTCCTTACCTTCTTCCTAATACTCTCAGTGAATTATGAAATAGATTTCAGATTGAAGTTTCTGTTGATTTATTTGTCTTTTCTTTTCCTGGTCCTTTTTTTTGTATGAAATGCAAACATTCAAATCAATAGGATTTTACTTTGGTTTGGTATTAAAATCTGAAAGGTTGTTCTTGTCTTGGCATTGTTTTGGATTGCATTGAGAATCTGTATTATGTTTGTACTTGGTATGCAGAACCAAAGGGGGGAAGCCAAGATGATTTTGAACTTGCATTGAAGGGTTATTTTGACTCAATTCATCATGACAAAAGACCTGCTTCTGGAAGGAAAAGAAGGATTAAGAAAACTGATCTAAATCACTTCCATGCAGTTGATTCCCTACAGGATTCTAAGAAAGGAGGAGCAGCTTTACTTGGTGTTTGTCGAGGAAAGGTGCATCACAATTTTACTCATCTCATACTTTATTATTTTAGACATTGCTTAAAAATCATGTACTCACAATTTGATTTTTGCTACACTTTAGTAACTTAGAATGGTACTTTCATTTTAAAATGTTATTTTCATTTTAAAATGGTACGTTCATTTTGATCTGTTCCACTCCATTCCAAAAAATGAAGCATGATACCATTCCATTCTATTCTTATGTTAGATTAATTTCAAACACAACATCAGGGTAAATTTCTTGTAGTCTTTTATATTATCTCATAGGATTGGTTTTAAGCTTTTTAATTACTATCATGATATGTTTTCCTATTTGATTAGAATTAGAAGTCTAGTATTTGTATAAATTAAGTCCAATGCTTAGTCTTTTGTATCATAATATCAAATAATAAACATAATCACAATTCAAAACTTTTATTTTCTCTCTTTTCTCCTTGATTTAAAACCCTATAATCTAAACAGTAATCAACTATTTACCAGCAATGCCTATCCAGCACGTTCTTTGTGCTTCATTTAATTAAAATAAGCTATGATTAAGATGCAGTTATTGAAAAACTTACATATGTGAATATTTTAAATGGTACAAGAAAAATAAATATTTGGTTAGCCAGATTCCAAGATAAAAATTTGACATATTTAGTGTGTTTAAGTTTATAATCTTTGATGCACAAACACCTCTAGCATCAGACGTGTCGCCGGGTCCGACACTTAGACAAATATCCAAAAAAAAATGGTTTTTCTTTGCTTCGATACACCTTAGACACCCCTTGGATAGATCTCAAATAAATGTCTACTAGGTTAAAGATGTGTCAAAGCAATGATGATCAATGAATAGGTTAAAGAAAGTAAATTTGGTTCCGTCATGTTTAGCTTTCCAGTAGTTAATGAATGAATGAAAGTGAAAAACTAGCAAATTTAGATGAACACATATATCAATTCCCAAATTAGATCTTTTATAAATAATTTTCGAAATTTTTACAAACATAGATAATAGATATATATAGATATCTTTTTATTGTAATATAAAATAATCAATGAGTTCAAAAATGAACTCATGTTTCTTAATGTCTGAATAATCAAATTTTATTGATTCATGTATTTAATTATAATAAATAAATATATGTGGATTGATGCCAGTGTCCGATGTTTTTTATATTATTAGTGTCGATGTGTCCGTGTCAGATGTGCTTGTTGGTATATGCTACAATTTTAATATTAATTTTCTATGTTTTGTTTTATTATAAATACTGTTTTTTATTATATTTTTGTATTGTATAAAATAATAAATTAACCATGTTTAAAGATTACATATGATTTTTAAAATAATTTTAAATAGTTTAGTATAACTTTTAATAGTTTTAAATAGTTTAGTATAACTTTTATTAATACATACTTTTATTAATTTTAATTATTTTTATAATCTATGAATTTTAATAGTTTAGTATTAACTTTTTTATTTTAATATTAAATACTTTTATATTTTAATGAATTTGAAATTATTTTATGAGGGTGAATGTGGAAACAAAACTCCTAGCTTATCTTGTTGGTTTCTAACTCAACCCTCCCAGCCCAAATAAAAACTTGACTAGAGGAACAAGATATGATAGGAGACAAAATTTAGTTATTCTATCCTTATTGACTTAAGAAACACTTTATTAAGGCAAAATATGATGGCTTTTAATATCTTGTCTCTCTCTTATCATGACCATCAAACTGACTATATATATTTTGTTTATTGCCTTAAGCTTTTAAAAAACTGTCTCCACTATATAGTTGAGACACAGTTTCACCATTTTATACCTTGTTCTCTCTTATTCAACATGTAACTTTAGCCTAAATGTGGAAATGGCCTCATTATATGGTTGTATTTATTATAATGTGTGCAGGTTTCTGAAGGAATTGATTTCTCCGATGATAATGCTAGAGTAGTTGTATCCTTTTTTCTACTTACAAATTTATTTTTCATTTTATGGAGGGGGAGATATCCAGGTGTCATTTGGCCACAGTTTATCTTGGGTGGATTAAAATAAGGTATATTTTCAGATTATTAAAATAAAGATTATCTATTATGATTGCTTAAGTGGTCAAATTGCCGCTAGCCTACAATGGGTTTGACTATGGAGTACAGACACTCCGTTTTCAATAATCAATGTAATTTTTCACTAAAAATTGTATGTTCTTGACAATCTCAGATTATTGTTGGTATCCCATTTCCAAACTTGTAAGAGTCCTTTATTTTCTCTTATAAATTTTTTTCTTGATAAGGCACCCACAACGGGAATACATGTCTCTGACTGCCTGCCTGTTATTATAACAGAAATGATATTCATGTTTCACTAAAGAAGAAGTATAATGACACATTCAAATCATCCAAACATCTCTTAGGCGGAAATGAGTGGTACTGCCACCAAGCATTCCGAGCTTTAAATCAAGCAGCAGGTAAAACTTAGTTCTGATTTACTTATCATATTCTAACCAAAGCAGATTTTTCTTCTATATTTTTTTAGTTATGTTGGTTACCATTTACATTTTGTAGGGCGCTGCATACGACATAGACTTGATTATGGAGCAATCATCCTATTGGGTAATCATTCTGAGCTAGCAATTATTTCAGTTCTCTTCCCTCCTTTTATCTTGTTTCTGTCCTTTTTGGGTTCAGAGTTTAGTAACTGATTTTTAAATTTGGAATAGAAGAAAGGTGGAATTAGCTAGGTTTTCTAGAGTATGGAATAGTACCCCGTTGTTGCAGTATAACGGTCTACAGCAGCACCAGATAGAAATTTAAAACTGTTCTCATTCCATCAGCTTGTTCAAAACTGATTCCTTTAAGTTTATTTTGAGTTTTTGTAGACACCATGTCATTGGTAGATAACCACGAGAGCAGGCAGTTCCATCTCACAAGCCGTCTTTTTGGTTTAGAATCAAGTTATTTTGTTTCCATGTTGTCTTTTCCCATTTTTATATTCTTGAACTAAGGTTTATTTGATATGGTTCTTGGAACAGTTTTATCATAATTGTTGTAATTATTATTGTGGAATTAGATGAACGCTTTTGTGAAGAAAGGAATAAAGCATTAATTTCGAAGTGGTTAAGAAGACCCTTGAGAGTGTATGACAATTTTGATTCGTCACTGGAAGGACTAAAATTATTCTTTAAGAATGCCCAGGTACATGACATATTGGCTTAATTTGTCCTCGATATAGTGCTCCCTGTTCCTCTTCTGGGCTTGGTGGAAAATAATTATTGATCTGTTTAACTTGCTGTAGGAGCGGTATTGCATGAATACAGTGCATGCCACACAAAATTTGGACTTAAATGGTGATGGTGTCCAAAACAAGGACGAAAATACGAGGTTCACAAGAAAGAAAAGTCAGAAACTGAACAAGTCTAGTAATGGAGGTGAGAAAGAAACCTCAGTTATTGAGGATAACATTGCTATACCCATACCAAGCTCTTGCAGTCTTGCTGAAAGTCAGCCATCAGGTCAAAAGAATAGTAAAACATATAATTTCAAAGACCATATCAACCTACAATGCTGTAATCTGACAGAAAGGTATTCTTGTTTTCCCCCTTGTTTCAACATTTTATTATAATTGGACGGTGTGTCTTTTGCCAACTAAACCTAATGTTGAAGATATAATTGGACGGTGTGTTTTTTGTTAACTAAACCTAATGATTAAAATATCTAATTTGAGGATACAGTGTTGACTAGAATCCTTATTTGGTTATACCACCATGTTTGTGTTCTTTAACCCTTACATTTAAAAAAATTACAGTCATGTTACAGGCCACTATGAATGGGGGTCTCCAATGTGTAGTTTAAACACACGGTTTCACCATATTTCTTTCTATTTTCCCCTCATTCAACAAAGTGATAAGTCTCTCCTGAATTTGACCTAGAGGACAAGGTGAAACTTGTGATGGTGGAGTATTGATAGGCCTATAAATAATGTGCACAGCACAATGAGTAGAAAGAACAAAGAGGGGAATAGACATGGGGTCTAGGTCGGCAGGTGTAATAGAGAAAATGAAGCATGTAACATCAGGAGATGTGGAAAGTGAGGAGATAGGTGAGAAATAACAGACAGGACACATGGAGGAGGAGGAGGAGGAGGAGGAGGAGGAGTGGAGAAAGAAACTAAAAGAATCATTAGTGTGAGTATTTGGGAGGGGGAGGAGTAATCTATAGGCATTATTGTGCATCCAGAGTTTCAAGTGGTATTGAGATTATGGAGCTGGCCTTCCCTCAGGTTGCAGGATATTGTCTTCTTTTCAGCGCAACTTGGAGTGCAGACAACCTCAGCTGATTCTATATCTATTGACTTAACAAGTAACAATTTACCTTTAGTCATAAATTCATAATAGCCGATCTTTAAGCATGTGGTTATGTAATTGGCAATCTCAGTGCTCTAGTTTGTTCTCTTCTGGGTGAATAAATAAAGATACCAATTGATCATTTTGGCCTGGATGAACTATTTTGTTATAGTATAATCTTAAAAGTTGAAATTTTAGTAGGATTTTACCTTATGATTATAGGCCTTTCTACTAGTATCTTAATTCTCAGCTGCATCTGTACAAAAGTTATCTTTTCATCTACTAAAATGCTTTAGATTTCATACAGGTTCACTGGGGAATTGTCTGAGACAATTACACATGAAGAAACCTCCATGGTCAAGGAAATCCCTGGCAATAATGCTGCCAGCTCCGATTACTCTAAGGATGATTATTCAGATTCCACCATAGTTGAGGCTTCTGCTCAATTTGCAATGGATCGCTTGTCAAGTTTTCCAGGGTCTTCTACTACTGGAAGTAAAACATCAATAACAGTCACTCCTGAAAAGAATGTAACTGCAAAAAATATTCCAGAAACAGAATCATCTTTGAATTTGAGTGTTAATTCTCACAATCAGAAAAGAAGAAAGCCCATGGTCATACCATTTATAAACCTCATTGAAGAAGAAGAAAACAATGATGCATCTTGTGTCAGCACTCCTACATGGTACACAAAAAGCTCAGTGGAAGTTAGGGAAGCAACTCATGGAACTGAATGTGGTCTTGGGAGAACTTTGAACTCACAATCTCCTCGGTTACCAACAAGCAGTTTACCTGGTTCATGTTCGTCAACTGTCCCTGTACAAAACAAAAGGTTACAGCTGTTTTGTTCACTCTGTAAAAACCCATTGGGACTACATGAGAACCATTTATATCTTACATGCTCTTTGATTTCATCATCAAAAGTTCACTTGAGATTCCTTTTGAAAAAGAGACTAAAAACTTACACCACTGATACAGCAAAGAGTGTACCAGTTATTGTTACAGAATCTTCGTTCGTTGATCAACGTATTTGCAATAGAATATCTAGAAATACACCGGATCAGGGTATATGGTGTCCAGAAGATGGGTGTGTTTTTAGCACAATTTTTTGTCCCTTTTGCAGTAATTCCAACAATTTGCTTGGAGTTCAGGTCATGGCAACCAATTCATCAAATGTTCAGTTACTCGACAAGGTGAGTTTTACAACCAACATTAGACAACCTTGTTTCACTTGTGCTTGATTGTAACATCTAATTGTGCCTTTTTGTATCATAATTTTCCGTTTCAACTGGTCCAGCTCCAGCCGGGTCCACTTTTTCTGTTTCTGTTCTTTTAATCGCAGTATTTACTAACATGTTCTCCCCAGATATTGTTTTTCTCTGATTCTTTGGAAGTGAAAAACCACGAGGAAACAGGAAAAAGTCCTTCAGAGGAAGTGGTAAGATTGAATCATATTATTAGTTACTCTTTTGCATGAAGCTAATACTTACCTGCTGTTGAGTGGCAATAACCATTCCATTTTTTAGTGTAATGCCAGAAGCAATAATTTTATGGTTGAGACTTTTTGTGCAACTTGGATGCTGTATAATTTGATTTGCAGGCACGGACCAACTAAACTTCCCAAAACGGTCTTTTGCATATCTTGAATTGTTTTTATTGAATTTAAGAAAGCGATTATTGTGATATTCAATACCCATGTGTAGTTTCATCTTTACTTTTGAAATTGTTGTGATATATAAATAGCTAGGTAACCTCTTTTGAATTGCTATAGGGTTTTTCCCCAATTATCAACTCTGGTATGGATGGAGTTGCTGCCTTAAATTCCTTTGAGAAATATTCTTATCTTCCCCAACAAGGGATGTCAGAAGGCTGGAAGTCTAGAAAATCAAAGGTCAAAGTTTAAACAATGCTTTTAAACATTTATTTTTGTTGATGGATTTGTCTCAGATATGTATTATTTTTAAATGATGCAGCCAAGACTAAGAGGCTTGCCTTATGCAGAAATTTGAAGCTAGTAAGATTGGAATTATGATGCAGTTTTGGCAATAATTGAGGTAGGGATGATGTTCTCTTAAAAAATGACTTCGAATTGTTGTTGTTGTCATCAATTCATCTAGAGTAATTAAGGACTTGTTTAGTTTGAGAAAATATTTTGCTTTCTGTTGAAATTGTGGGATTTTAGAGAAAAGGAGGAGAGAAAATAATAAGGGTTTGAATATTATTGATAATAGCTTAATGCTGAATTGATTACAATAGACTCAATACTAATCTCTATTTATAGAGAAACATAGACTAAATCCTAAATTAGGAATAAATCATAATAATAATGAGAGATATTCTAAGATTCTCTATGATTATAAATTGATCATAGAAAATAACTCAAGATACTCTAATATAATATAAAAGATATTATAAGATATTTTCTAATATTCTAACACTCCCCCTCAAGCTAAAGCTTACTAAGTTTTAGCTTGTTACAAGAAAACAATGTTTTGCTCCGTAAAATAGTTAAAAAAGATGGAAAGGCAACTCAGGGATGTAGGTGAAGTCGGAGAGAATTGCTATAAATACAGCCTAGCCAGATAGCCGGAATGATCATCAGCATGAGAGAAATTCATGGCAAGCAGTTGAACAAAGCGAGGTCCGTCCTTCTAAAAAACTGCATTTGGAAGCTTCAAACCAATAATATTAGAGACGCGTGCTTCAAGGAGAGAAAGGCAAGGCCAGTACATATGGGAAAAAGATCGGACCACTGCATCTGGGACAAATTGCCAAGGTATAGTAAGTCATGAAAATAAAAGACACCGTTAGAATAACCACCAACGGAAGAAGTCATCACTAATATAATTCATATGTGGAAAAAGAGACACCACCATAATGATCGTCGGTGGGAATAAAAGCCACTATTATAATCTATTAGTAATAACTAAATTGCATGACAAACACCGAAGAAGAAGCAGCGCAACTCTAACGAAACGAAGTCATGATCGATCAACGAAATAAGAAAATGCGTTCAAAACAGGAGAGATAACGGCTGCTTGAACAATAACACATATTTCCATTGATCAAAATTTGAAAGTAAGGGCAGATCTGGAACCGTGAGGCCGAGACGAGTTCAACGAAAAGGTCGCGTCTAAAACGGCTGTCGGACAAGCCGTCAAGCGCAGCGAAGAGAGGCGGTGCGTGCGATGGCTTTCTGCGGTGCGCTTTGAGGAGTGGGCTGATCTGGAAGAGGCGAAGCTGATGGAGTGGTCGTTTGCCGGAAAACGTTTCCAACAATGACAGCAGGCAGCAGCAGCAAACGGCGGCTGCGGCAGTAACAGACAGGGCAGCAGCGACGATTGTGGGCAGAAGTGACAATAGTCAGAAAAAGGAATGATCATGCTAGAAAAGAGAAACTATGATTATATTCCCAAACTGTTGGGAACTCAGCAGCGGAATAGAGGTGATATCGTTCAAGGAGGATCGAAATAGGCTCTAGATACCATGTTGAAGTTGTGGGATTTTAGAGAAAAGGAGGAGAGAAAATAATAAGGGTTTGAATATTATTGATAATAGCTTAATGCTGAATTGATTACAATAGACTCAATACTAATCTCTATTTATAGAGAAACATAGACTAAATCCTAAATTAGGAATAAATCATAATAATAATAAAAAATATTCTAAGATTCTCTATGATTATAAATTGATCATAGAAAATAACTCAAGATACTCTAATATAATATAAAAGATATTATAAGATATTTTCTAATATTCTAACACTTTCATTTTATATATTGAACAAGGTTGTCTTACGAGTCTACGTAGACTCGTGAAAGGTCCATAGACTCGACTCGCAACTCGATCCGTAAACTCATAAGAGTCTATGGAAAGTAATGACTTTAAAAAACCTAACACATAGATATAAAACATCAATTAACATAAAAATTCCAATTTCAAACTGTTAGGAAGCCAAGATTTCCTAACACAAACTCCATAATAAAGCAAGCAAAGTATGTAATTAAGTCCTAGTTCCTTCCTACTCTAAAAAGAAAAAAGCAAGAATGAAACAAGCAGAGCATGCATATAAATAACAACAAAATGAACTGAGAGAAATGTGCGGTTCGAATGCGAGATTTCTCTTTTGAGCTTTCTAACTTCTAAAACAAAAAGGAAGAGACACAAGAGAGATCTTCTTACTTCCTTTTTGGGATTTTTTGAGTGAAACGATGAGGTCCAGCATGCTTTTGGGCTTTTTTTTTCCAAAAATTACACTGAACTCGTAAACTCGCCTCAGACTCACGAGTTTATTCAAGTCCAAGTGAGTCTCCTATGAAAATGAGTCTGAGTGCGAGTCAACTTGTCTTAGACTCGTTAACTAGTCTGTGTCCTATGAGTTGACTCATGATTATGACAACCACGATCTTGATTACAAAAATTTGCTCCCTATGTCCCAAAATAACTGTCCATTTAAGAATTAAGAAAATATAATCAATGAAAAAGAGAATAGTGATTTTACCAAATTATCTTTATTAACAGTTGTATAATCGAATTATTGTAAATATAAAGTGGAAGAATAATAAATTGAAAGTGATGCACATAATATTAAATAGATGGCACAATTGGAAAAGACAAATTAAGATTGCATTGGAAAGTGACGCACATAATACTAGTAGCGTGTGATGACTGATAACAGAAAATAAGGAAAAAAGAAGGTAATTTTTTAATCATTTACATAATTATAAAATGAAATCAAATAATGTTTTACCAAAACATTCCCTATGTTTTGTATTAGAAGTTTACTTTCTTACATTTCTTTACTCTATTGCCTCTAAGTGGACCCAAGTAGTTTCTGATGTTACAGAGTTTTGGGATTTATTTCCAACACTTTTTCCTGCCTTCTAGATCTGCCAGTAAGGCTAACTGGACGCAGTACATGGATAACCAGGTATCAACTCTGTTTCAAGAGGACCTCAAAGTTACCCCTAAGATAACATAATTTATCTGTACTGAAATGGAGTATTTTTATACAAGTTGTAAATAGTGATGTTTTGTACTTTTTTATGGAAGACGATTCATGTAGTTACAACATGTCTTGACTCCAAAGGTTGAGTTTGCCTGTACAAGCATTTCCAGTAGTTTTGACCTCCCTAACTCTTGAAACTCCTTCGAGTAGTATTATATGATTATTTAATTTAATTTGGTGGGTAGTGAATTGGATTTGTTTGTCTGTAAAGCATTTAAGCTCGATTTACATTTGATAAAAAGTTCAAGTTTCCAAACTCTAGTGTTGAAAATTTGGAGGCATGAAGTGTTTATCTCTATGTGTGACTTCTCTAGCCATGTTAGAAAACATAATCATTGAAGTGTTATATGATGCATTTTGTCGTGTTTGCACTTTAATTTTAAGGTTAAAAAGTTTTTATGAATTGGAATGGCAAAAATATTATGTTGAGTAAATGTTGACGTTTAAGGTTAAGTAGCACAATTTTTGTACTGGTAAAATGGACAATTTTTTTAAGGGTTATGCAATTGTTCTAAAGGCATTTGATAAGGAATTAAAAAAAGAAATAAAAGATAATTATTGTGTGAAAAATAACAAAATTTAAAATTTTAACAAAGTTAAATGTCAAGATTAAATTTTCACTTCTAATGTTTTAATAAGTGCCTTATTATTGGAGCATTTGTTAATATTTCTCTTTTTTATAAAACCCATTTTCATATCATTTACTTAGATTTTGCATGAACATCTTGGCACATCATCGAAATCGCCCCAAATGTACATGTGAAGAGATTAGTTAAGAGATAAATGTGTATATTAAATTTTTTAGATAAGTGTACAAAAGAATATCATAACTTACTATAATTTGATATATAAATCATACACGAGAATTTATGCTTGTTAGTAATTAATTTGTTAAAAAGTGATCAATTACGAATTAATTAATTAAAAAATGAAAGATGCATTTGAAAAAAATTAATACATTAACTATAATTTATTGTACAATTTAGATTAATGTGTATTTTATTAGTCTAAATCATCATACTAAATATAATTCTTTGTTTAATTCATTTACAAACCAATTTATTAAGAGTGAGATGTATATTTAAATGATTGTGTGAGATTTAAAAAAATAATACTCCTTTTATTCTATTTTATAAGAAATATTTGAATTAATAAAAATTTATGTATTCGATTTATATTTTATTGATCTAATT
>JBBPBR010000002.1:26276024-26290221 GCA_037974775.1 Cicer pinnatifidum
TTGAAATAGAGAAAAAAAAAATAAAAAATTTATTTATATATAATTTTAGTGCTACGTGTTAGGGGCACAAAATTTAAAGACCTAACAAATATATTTTGTTTCTAATTTGTATCATTATTTCGAGTCTTTCTAGTAAAATAATTTATTATTTTACCCTAAATAGTATGTTTCTAGATCCGTCTCCTCCTAATATGGTTCCAAAAATATGTGTTCACACGTGGTATTCATTTTTTTACATGTAATAGCCGGTTAACATTTTTTATTTTTTTATTCGGTGCTTTGTTTGAAAATGTCTAATTTTTCTGTTGTCTTCTTAAAAAAAATTATTTACTGCAATTTTGTGCGCATCTTCTACCTATCAATGACACACAACTGCTAATGTTAGAGAATCTATCTCAAGATTTTAAGAAACGGTCTGTGACCGAGAAAACGACAATGACAAAAAGATATAGGTTTCGACCATTACCCTTCTTTTGTTGTTTTAAGGAAACGTAGAAAAATCACATAAAATGACCAAGATGTTAGAAACAAAACGCTGTTTTTATGGAAACAAATCGAAGAACCTCATTTTTTTCCCCCTCAAATGGTTTAAAAAACACACGTTTAAAGTGTAACTAAACATTATCTTACCTCCATTTTTAGTTTTGATTTTCTCTCATCTTTTTACGAGTATTATATAATTTATGCAATGTTGATCACCCGTAATAGCCGAAATCACAAAAAATTTAATGCGACCTTTATTTAAAAGGCGTGTCCTATCCAATTAACTTGAGCCAAACTCATTCTTCTCTCCAACACAACCAACACACATCGACTCTCTAACAATTGAGTTATTCTAGAAATGATGCAATTCTAAGACACAAACCTTTACATAACTACATAATTCGATCCAATATTATTACTACTTATGTAGACGTAGATATATGTTTGTGCCCCATGAAGATTTTGCTTGATGAGGGTTTGATATATTGTTCACCATTCAAGTAAAATGTGCAAATTGTTTTGTTCTTTGAATGAAAAATCAATCAATAATCACTCAGATCTTTAAAAAATGTCTTTGTGAATACTTTTCTTTTACAGGGCTAGAGGGTTTGTGACTTTATTGTGGAAATAAGAGAATCGTTTTCTTTCAACATAAAAGGGTAGAAGATGAGGGGGAAAATTGTAATAAAAAAACTAAAAAAAAAAAAAGAAAAGCAACAACAAAATTAGACATTTATAAATAAAGCACCGAATAATAAAACTAACCGGCTATTACAAGTAAGAAAAAGAGGACCACATGAGAACCCAAAAATTTATTGTGCGGGCTCCTTAATTAAATAAGCGACAGAAAATAATTTTTTTCCAAAAAATAATTTATTTAACTAATAATTTAAAGATTAAATATAGTGATACATGTCGAATGAACTCAATTAGGAGAAAATTTATCTATTTTATTCGTCAAATGATTTTAAAGATTTCTTCAGCATTTATATAAATCATTTTAAACTCCTTTTTTTTTTCTTTCCAAATCTTCAAATTAAATATAAACTATTCATTCTCTAATTTCACACAGTAACCAACCTTGCACGTGTATGAAGACACAGGTCTATATGAAAGGATAAGTAATTAATGGCTGTGAATTAAGTAGAAAGAAAGAGAAGATGAGCAACACGAAGACCATGGAAAAAGAAGAATGCAACAATGCAATACCTCTGCTCACTCCATACAAGATGGGAAACTTTAATCTATCTCACAGGTAACCCGATTGTGTCCGATAAATAGTTTTTTATTTTAGTTGTTAGATTAAAAACTATTATCATATAAATTATATTTTATAATTTGATATTACGTTAAGATCAACGTGGACGGTATATTCATAATAATTTTTTGACTCATTTTATATATAATAAAATGATCAAATCTTAACTCATCTTCTATAAAATTTACAAATTTAATAAAATTAATAATAACTAAAACATAATAACATAAACCTTAATTTGCATGTTGCTTGAATTATGAGTTCTAAACTTTTGGTTCAAACTATTTTATTTTTGCATTAGCTTTTTTCTCTCTTTAATTTAATTTAATACTGCAGAATAGTGTTGGCACCGTTAACACGATCAAGGTCTTACAACTTTGTGGCTCAGCCACATGCTGCTCTATATTATTCTCAAAGAACAACCAAGGGTGGCCTCTTGATCGGCGAAGCCTCTGGTGTGTCTGACACAGCACAAGGGTAATTTTCATTAAATGTTAAATAAAAGTTTAATTTTTATAAAATTTTATTATTTTATTTTTAATATTTATAAAAAAATTCATCAATTTTAGTCTTTTAAATATTTTTATTTTTAATCCTTAATTTTATATCACATATAGTTTATCTTTTAAAATTTTGAACAACTTTTTACAGTCATATTTGATATATTGCGTAAATTTTTCTATAAGAATTTAGAAGTTTTTAATCAATAATAAATTAAAATAAAATTTTAAGTTAAAAATAAGTTATCATTTATTATAAAATTTTAAATTTTTGCATAAAAGTTGGAAAATATATTATAAATATCAGTATAAAAAATCATTAAAAAATTTAAAAGATATATAATAATTTATTTAAAATTAGGGACAAAGAATAAGAAAATTATAAACTTTTTATAAAGATTAAAAAAATAATGAGATTTTATAAGAATTAAAAATTTATTTAACTCTTCCATTAATTGGTTGTACCCAACTAATTGTATTTCTTTAGCCGCAAAAAAAGAATCTTAAAATAAATGTTTCTCCTCAAAATTCAATATAATTTTAATTATTTTTTCCTATATTCCTCTTCAATAATTATATGTACATAATTTACAAAATATTATTATATTTTATATTTATAATAGTCAAAAATATATCAATAATTAAGATAAATAATCTGATAAAAATATATTTTTTTAATTATTATATTTTTTAAAATCCATACAAAAACTTGAGACACAAAGAGTACTACAGTAGTATTATATAGTCATTATTTATAGTGTACCAACTGACACTAATATTATCTGAAAAAATATATATATTATTAATTTGGGTCTTGTTTGGGTGACGAAACCAAATTAAAGGTACCCAAATACGCCTGGCATTTGGACAAGGGAACAAGTCGAGGCATGGAAACCAATTGTGAGTGCAGTTCATGAAAAGGGTGGCATATTTTTCTGTCAACTTTGGCATGCAGGAAGAGTATCCAACAATTGTAAGCACCATGTATACTAATATTTTGATAACAATAAAATTGAATAATACTATCTATATATATTGTATGCCATTCTCCCTAACAAAATTAATAAACCAAAGTTGATATATCTTGTTAAAAACTAACCTAAATCCTAAACCCTAAGTAAATATTCCAATTTTTCTGTTGTTATTTTTATTTATATTCTATTCCAGAGTATAAATACAACGTATAAAATTGAATAATATTATCTATATTATATATTGTAATATATTGTATGTTCTTCTTGTGAATCAAGTTTTCGTATCTTATTAAAAATTAAAATAAGAAAAATCAACTTTTCAATTATTATTTTTATTTATATTTCAAAACTAGAGTTTGAATGCAGCGTACCAGCCTGAAGGTAGAGCCGCAATATCATGCACAAACAAGCGTCTCCGGAGAGATGTGTTCAACAATCTTGTTGCAGTTGATAAATACCCACCGCCTCGGCGCCTGGAAAAAAATGAAATCCCTAAACTCGTCAATGATTTTAGAATTGCAGCAAAAAACGCCATGGAAGCAGGTTTTGATGGAGTAGAGATACATGGAGCCAATGGATATTTACTAGATCAATTTCTAAAAGACAAAGTAAACGATAGAGATGATGAATATGGAGGAAACTTACAGAATCGTTGTCGCTTTCCACTTCGAGTTATAAATGCAATAACTCATGAAATTGGAGCCGATAAAGTTGGCGTGAGATTATCCCCTTTCGCTGATTACAACGATTGTGAAGATTCTAATCCTCAACAATTGGCTAATTACCTGGCTGAATCATTGAATGAATTAGGGATTTTGTATATTCATATGATTGATCCTAAAATGGTTACGCAATTTGAAAAATGTGATACCGATTGGTCATTGATGCCGGTTAGAAATGTCTTCAAAGGAACCCTAATTGTTGCAGGAGGTTACGATCGGAGTGAAGGAAATCGCGCTATAGAATCTGGTGATGCAGATTTGGTGGCTTATGGAAGAATGTTTTTGGCAAATCCAGATTTACCTAAAAGATTTGAACTGAATGTGGATGAATTCAACGAACCTGATCCAACTACTTATTATACGCATGATCCTGTAATTGGATATACTGATTATCCATTTCTTCAGATTTAGGTTAGTTTAATCGGGGGTTAAGTGGAAATGTTGAATCCATTTCTCCAAATTTACTTATGTTTAGAGAGGGAAAATTTCCCAAAAATAAGTTGAGAACTTGCATACATCCCATATTACTATTAAATAAGGTGTAAAAATAATTATTATAGTTAATGTACCTTAAAGTGTGTTCTTCTATTATAGTGATGCTATTTGAGGGGGTTTTGTTTTTCGACGACTTCTTAGAAGATTTCTAAAAAAAAAAATAATTTTTTTATAATTTTTATTAAAATAACAAAAATAATATATATATATATATATATATAATTAATATATAATTCATAAAAATAAATAAATAGAAATTTTAAATTACAATAATATTTTAAATTACATAATTTATTTATAAAAAAAATCATAAATTTTACAAAAATTACGATAAAATTAATGTCGAATGTGACCTCCAGTACTATATTGTCGAGGTTTTCTCACACGTACGGATTTTGACAACGCCTTGGTACAGTACGGGTTTGTTGTTGTTGTTCTTATTCTTGATCTTCGTCTTCATGATGTGGAGGATGTCTAGGAGGAAGTGCTACAGAAGAACTACTTCCACCTTGAGTCTAGTTGGATATTTGATTCAACAGAGTATATGCATTCCCAAAGTTTGGAATTTGAAAGTTTTGTTGATACATATTATTTAGTAACTGGGTAGCAGACCCATGTGTATTATGATGAGCGTGAAATAAAAATTATTTTAAAATGAGTGTTTTGAAAAATTGTTTTTATAGTTATGTAATCGTTAATGGGGTGGATATAAGAGATGTCATCCTTAAAATGAGAGGATTATCAACAAGATATAAACCCTCTAATTGGTGCGATATGATGAGTTTGTGGGATTGAGAGAAAATTGTGTGACACTCCTTGATTGCGTAGTCACATTTTTTGGTAAACCTCTTTGATTGCGTGACACTTTTGCTATGTATTTGTCGAGTCGTGGAATAATCTATAGTTATTTTTAGTCTAAAATGTGATTTTGGAATGTATTAAATTTTTAAATTTGCTACTTTTGAGATATTGGCTGAAATAAATGTTGAAACAAGATTCTTATATTTGAAAATATTGAAATTACAAAAATACTCTATTGAAATTTTGGGAAATCTATTTTCTTTTTTTGAAAATAATGGTTATGTAAAACTTATTTAATTACTTGTTGTTTAGTTGGTCCATAAACTTGTCAGAGCAGCATGTTTTTCATCATGTTTGTATTTCTATGTTGGTCCATCATCACAATTGAACTTATACCCACTCATTTAAAAAATTTATTTCTTAATTTGCTAAAACACCCTTAAGTGAATAGTAAAAACTAAAATAAATTCAGAGATTTTGATCATACCAACACATTCCAAAATTTCTGAAAAAAATAATATTTTTTTCTCTGAGTTTCTCTAACCGGAAATTTCAAGAAAGAAATTTGAAATTTTCGATAGTTATATTTCAATACTGAAAATTTCATTTATGAAATTTTTGAGAGTTAGTTTCAACCGAAAATTTAAAATATCTAGTAGTTGTTTTCAACAAGAAATTTTAATTTTAAAATTTCCGGTATTGAAATATAGCTAACGAATATTTTAAATTTTCAGTTCAAACTAACTCCTGAAAATTTCGTTCCTGAAATTTTTTAGTGAGGTTTTTTTTAATGAGGAGCAAAAACACTATGAAATATTCTCGAGTTCGACCTCCTTTACAATCTAATAGGAGAGCTGTCGTTGGAAAAAAAAAAGGAGAAATAGGAACGCATAGATGCAACAAAAGGAGAATTATTATATCCAACCTGAGTTTGAGCAAGATAAGCAACATAATCTTGTGTTTGAGGATCATGTACAACATGATCATGAGGAGCATGCGTAGCACCAGGATAACATGCATCAACATCACCAGCCTGAACAACCTATATTTTCTAGATGTCTTTTTGATCTTTCCGTTGTTAAAGACTATGAGCACCATAATATGGAATGAACAAGTTAATAAATAATTTATTTTATTACATAGTATAACATAATATGTATAGTTTAGTATATTTATAGTATAGTTTATTACAATACAAGATCAATTTTAGGAACTCAATTTGGTTCAAATAGTTGATTTACTAATTCAACGATGTTAGGAACTCTTAGATTTTAATTTTGTTGAGACAAAATATCTCTCAAATAGTTTTAATGATAACAAATTTATTTAAATGATTATGATTGTGCTTAATGACTAATTTGTGCTCTTGAGTATATTTTAATTAAGAAACAGGTTCCTCATCATCTTGATAAAAAGAAAAAGAATTTGATTTAATCCAACATGTTTTCTGAACTAGAGGATAGACATTCAAATGATGAATCACCAATGAGGATGAACCTTTAAGAAAGAGAATGTACGGTATCATAGAAACAATGAATCCAAGTCAAAATAAAGAGAAGATAAAATTAAAAAATCAACTAGTGTACTCTATTTGTGAAAGAAACTATGCCTTGCTTAATGTGATAAATTGACACCTAGTTGCCTAGCCTTGGGATACCTATACCTATGTTGAGATAAAAAGGCCAAGCAAGCTTCAATTTAATAGCCTTGGGATACCTATAACAATGAATCCAAGTCAAAATAAAGAGAAGATAAAATTGAGGACAACCAATTATGAGAGAAACAATTCAAGAAAATGAAGATACAAGACAAAGATTAATGATAAGTGGATGATAAGCAGATCATATTCATCCTCTTACATAAGGAATAGTCAAATAGGAAAAAGGTGGTACCTAATTTGAAAAGACGGACCCTAAAAGTCTTGGAAAAGCAAAAAGGAAAAATATAGCTCGTATCCGAATTTCAAGGGAGGTTAAACCTCTTATCTGAGGATGAACTGCAAACTCATCCTCCTGAGCTCATATTGTCAAGGACAGTTGGATGACAATATTGTAAACCAGACCAAGAACCTTGGACATTTGATCAAATCTCCAACGATCATCAAATTCCTTTTGTTTATGGATAGAGGTTCATAAACTCTATAAAAGGAAGTGATTTCTTCAGTTCAAAATACAACAACTACTTAAAAAGAATATTTTTCTCAAAGCTAAGAAGATCATTCTGATCCTCTCTTTACACTTTTTATAGTCCTAAACTATATTTTTAAGAATATCCTCTTAGAAAGTTCTTGTAAAGAGAAAGATCACATTATCATCACAAATCATTTATTCTGTAATTTCCATGTTGTTCTACATTTGGTAATATTTGTAATCTGAAAGAAAAAGGAATTATAAGCCTTGTGAGGCTAAGAATATACATTTTGAAAAGAGGTCCGGAAAGAGGACATGCCAGTTTGAGCCATAGTGAAAATTCACAAGTTTGTGAGGACTGGACGTAGCCTTCACTTGGTAAACTAGTATAAAGTTTGGTGTGTCATTCCCTATATTTTGTCCTTTATAATTAATGTCCTCTGACTTTCATCCTCTCGTAGAGGATACATCTTTAAAAGAAAATTTAAAAACTTCAATATCTCTATTCAACCCCTTTTCTAGTGATATTTTAGCTACTTCAAATTTGATTTATTGAAAAGAGTCAAATGATAAAATGTACTAATTGAGAAAGGGAAGAAAAAAAATAGTTTTTAAAAGAATTATTTCAATAGTGAAATGACTTAGTAAATATATATGGAGTCGCCACCAACATTTATTTTAAAATAAGGAAAATATTGATAAACCATTAAAAATAGAAAAATGGTATTTGAAACCAAATTTTGAGTCTGGGAGTCGATAATGCGTAGGAACGGTATTAACATTCTACGACATCCGTTAAAATACAGTTAACTATAATTAATTGTGAAAAATTAATGTTAACTTATATAAATTTATTTCTCAACTTTTTTTTTACAAATATAATTTTTTTTAATAATCTTGAGATAAGAGTGTATTTAAAATATAAAGGAATAAATAAATTTTAATTATTATGCTTGACAAGAGTGCAATCTTGCTTCTACATGTATCTCTCGGTGCGATAGAGAAATCAAGGCTACGTAATTTTTTTGTAGAAAATGCGGATGTGTTGATTGCTTTTACAAAAATATGTTTTATTGCAGAAATTTGAATTTTGTTAAAAAAAGTTATTGATTTCATGAAGGAAAAAGACCTCGAGTTTGAGAAATTGATCCTCACGAATATGTTTGGTTGGTTGCTTGAATTTAGTTGAAAATAATTAAGGTCACAAAGTTGTCACAACTCATCCGTTTTAAACTAAAACTAAAAAGATGTTATATTTTGATCAACCCAATTTTATTAAAAGATTATTATTATTATTATTTTGGAGTTTTAAAATTATCAAACTATCGCAACTCAGATGTTATAAATATTTAAGATTAATAAGATGTATCATCTCAATCAATTTCAATATTTATTGTTAATATTTTTGTTTTGTTTTTTTAGGAGAAATTAAAGTTAAACCTCAAACTTTAAGAAAGAGTAAAATAAAATTGAACTTAAAAAATAATTTTTAGTCAAAAAATAATAATTAAAAAAAAAAAGTTGATCTATCAAAGAGAGAGAAAAAATTAAACTATATAATTAAAGTAAAAAAGAGTTGGACATGAAGTCCAAACGTTTTTAGTATAACTAAAAAAGGAAAAATAATATATAAAGCAACCTAAAAAAAAAAACAAAACAGAAGAAATAAATGATGGAAAAAATGCGTGCGAATTAGCGCGGAATAGAGAGAAAAAGAGGAGAAAAAGAAGAAGATAAATGGTATTGAGAAAACACTTACGGCGACGACGACAGCAGCAACAACGACAACGACAATTTTGTTTCTCTTTTGATTTATGTTAATTTTTCAATGATATTTTCATTCTTATTCATTTGTTTTTTATTTACAGTTTCTAACTTTGATGATTGAAGAAAAAAAATTAAACAATAAATATGAATATATGATAATGACAACACAAGATTGGAAGACCATGAAGATAATTTTTTATTTATATGTATAGTGTAATATTAAAGTAAATCATGTATAAAGAATATTAATATTAAAGAAATTTAAAATATCTTACTTTGTATTTTGTATTTCTTTTTTCTCTAATATGTTTTGTTATCCGTATTTTCTCTATTTTTCTGTTTTTCATCTTTGGTAATAAAAAAGAAAAAAAAAACTCTTTTTTTTTCTGTTGATTTTGTTATCAATTTATAAACTTGAACAATGAATATATTTGTCAATAAAGTAAAAATAATAACCTTATTAAACTAAAAACAAAAAATAAATAAATAGGAATGGGGTGTTGCTGCAAGCTTGCAACATGAAAACAGAAAAAGAAAAAAAAAATTAGGAAAGGAGGAAAGCAAAAAAAACGGAGAAAAGGAATCCAAGTACGGAAACGCAGGCATGCGTGCATCAAGATCTTACTCAAATAGGTCGATGGATTACTACATATGAGTTGCGTCCTCTACAACGATGTAGTTTTCACATGATCGATAGTAATCTTATTTTGGTGAGAGATAACAGACAATTTAACTTGAACTCAATGATTTTCATTAATAAAAACAATGTTGATTATACGATCACGTGATATGTCTCTATTGTGTACACCCCTCAATGAGAAAAAAGTTAAAGAAAAAGTTTTTTCCAATGTCACAAGAACAATATTATATTTTCTTGCTATCATGTAACCCATATCTGGAATACCCATCAATTTCTCGTTAGGTTGGTTTCCCAAATTAGTTACAAGCAAAGAGTTTGCCACTTCTTGCAAATGTTCTTTGAATAATGCAACATATAAATCAGGTTTGGACTTAATCTCCGTATATATACAACTGTTAATGCACAATGCTCCAATATTTTTCACTATGTCCAAGTAAAGCAGCAATAATGTGATATTCACAGTTTCTATATGCTTTAACATTAACTATGTCTTCGATGTATGAATGAATTACAGAAGGAAAATTCGTCCAGATATTTTCTAACTTCACTCATCATATGTTGTTGTAAGGTATGTTTGGGAGGTTGCTTAGAGGCTTGTTTTGATCTAAGTTTAAACGAGCAACCACACATTTTAGTTGAAGTCTATTAGTTATTTTTATTTGACTTATATTTTTCACCTCTATCGCAACCGATAATTAATTTTGACTTCATTTATCTATTTTTGGTCTTTATGTCAGAGCAAGTAATGATAACTACTCGATTTTGTCGGTCAACCTCTATTACCCATAATATGACAACTTGTGATTTAAAAATTTGACCAATTATGAATGTTTCAGTCAAATGTATACATAATGGTATTTTTCCATTCCTACAAAAAAAATGTTTTAAAAAATCCATTATATAAAAAAAGATTAGGTACCACTAATTTCAAACTTTGAAATTTTCGATAGAATAAAATTACATTCAAAATTTAAATTTGTTGGTAGAATAAAATTAACTACCAAAAATTTAAAACACAAAATTTCTGATAATATAAATTATGTTCTAGAATTTTTACTAACCAAATTTCTAAAAAACACAAAATCACAAATTATATTATTGAAATTTTTTCAGCGGTGTTAATTTATATATCAAACTTTTAGAAGAAACAATTAATTATCAAATATTTTAGTTAGAGGTACGTTATGAAACAATTTTTTTCATGTTTGATTAAATAAAAATAAAAAAGATAAAATTAATTTATTTACATTTCAAAAGTGTAGTTTAAAAATATAAGTTCAATTGTAGATACAAAATCCAATTTTCAGGGAATTATACTCTGTAAGGATTTATCGTTCTAGATGCCAACAG
The DNA here is from genome assembly GCA_037974775.1 of Cicer pinnatifidum. Classification (NCBI taxonomy): domain Eukaryota; kingdom Viridiplantae; phylum Streptophyta; class Magnoliopsida; order Fabales; family Fabaceae; genus Cicer; species Cicer pinnatifidum. The sequence goes on from JBBPBR010000002.1 coordinate 26,287,144, forward strand.
GCAACAACCCTCCTATGGGCTATGACCATTTTATAGGTTTTTCATACTAATATCCTCTTTTTCATTTTCATATACTAAAATGTCACACTCCCAAAAATATATACCAAATTGCCCTCTTTTTTTTTCCCAGTTGCTGGTCGCAACCTGGGGGTGCGACCTCCTGATGGCTTTTTTTTTTAACTTCTTCACATGGTCGCATCCTGGGGATGCGACCTCCTAATAGCCAATTCAAATTTTTTTCATTCCCATTTTGCCCTTAGGTATACTACTATGTTATATATATTATTGTTATATATTTTAAAATTAATTATAATCATTAAATTAATTAGTTAAAATAATAAAAATAATTATTTTATTAATATTATATAAATGTTATTAATTATAATAATAAATAGAATAACAATAATAATAATAATAATAATAATAATAAGAATAATAATAATAATAAAAAAAGATAATTGTATTAATAAAATAAAAATAAAAATACATTAAATTAAAAGAAAAAATACATTAAAATAAAAATACATTAAATTAAAAATACAAATACATTAAAATAAAAGAAAAAATACATTAAAATAAAAATACAAATACATTATATTAAAAGAAAAAAATACATTAACATACATTAAAATAAAATGACGTTAATAAAAAAATATTAAATAACACTTAATTATTTTCATCTAAATGACCTCCAGTTCCACATCTACGCGGTCGTCGAACTCGTCTAGCCCTTTGAACAATTTGAGGTTGTTGTGGTTGATCCTCGTTGTAATCTGTTTGTGGATTAGAACCACTACCATATGCTTCTGTATCATTTTGATCCACAAACAAATGAAAATAATTAACATTTAGATGAAAATAATTAAGTTTTATTTAACATTTTTTTTATTAATGTCATTTTATTTTAATGTATGTTAAAGTATTTTTTCTATTAATTTAATGTATTTGTATTTTTATTTTAATATATTTTTTCTTTTATTTTAATGTATTTGTATTTTTAATTTAATGTATTTTTATTTTAATGTATTTGTATTTTTATTTTAATGTATTTTTTCTTTTAATTTAATGTATTTTTATTTTATTAATACAATTATGTTATTATTATTATTATGATTATTATTATTATTCTATTTATTATTATAATTAATAACATTTAAATAATATAATAAAATAATTATTTTTATTATTTTAACTAATTAATTTAATGATTATAATTAATTTTAAAATATATAATAATAATATATATAACATAGTAGTATACCTAAGGACAAAATGGGAATGAAAAAAATTTGAATTGGCTAGTAGGAGGTCGCATCCCCAGGATGCGACCATGTGAAGAAGTTAAAAAAAAAGTCATCAAAAGGTCGCACCCCCAGGTTGCGACCAACAACTGGGGAAAAAAAAGAGAGCATTGGTATATATTTTTGGAAGTGTGGCATTTTGGTATATGAAAATGAAAATGAGGATATTAGTGTGCAAATTCCCTATTTTACCTCTTATATCTCATTGTAGATAATTAAAGAAAAAAAAGCAAAAGGAGGAAAAATAAAAAATTACTCCAAATCTATTTTTTTTTTCTTTTGGTTTTTCGGTGCCACATACTTCTTCACAAGAAAAAAAAAAATGCTACATGTCTGTTTGGTCCTGTAGTGGTAACTAAAATTTATTTATAATAAATTGATTTTATAAGATTAATTTTATAACAATATTTAATATACAATAAATTTAATTATTTTATATTATTATATTATATATTGTATTGTTTAAAATATATTATATTATTATTTTTTAATTAAAAACAAAAATTAATAGACTAAAATTATCATATTTTAAAATAAAGAATCAATTTTATAAATCGATAAAAAAATAAAAAATTATAAATATAATTAAAATTATAAATAAATAATATAAAATATATTTAATTAATTTACATTATCATCTGAATAATTTTTATAATATTTATTAATTATAATTATTTAATTATTATATATATTTAACTTTAATATAAATGTACAACAATTAAATTCAAAAAATCAAACAAATTCCGCTTGACTTAATTATTAATTTTCTCTAACAACTTTATATTACATCATTAACTTATTATATGTATCACCATCTTTTAATATTTTATTTCTTTAATCTATAATATGTGTGAAGTTACTACTCTTCTAATAAGAGGAAGTGCTGAAGAAGAATTCAGAAGCGGGAAGACACGGTGTGATTAAGACAAAATCAACCTCAAAATTTTTCTCATCAATCAACTAATTGATGTTATGCGTCAAGGTAGCATTATTATTACTTTTTACAAATTAATTAACGAATAATAATAATAATAATTAAAAAAAGGTATGAGATATGGATGGTGAGCGATTAGGTGACGAGGACGGTCCCACGTGTTCAATCATTTAAGATACGCGCAAGATGACAATCAAAGAAATATGTTTTGTAGTTTTCATTTCATTTCATCTTACGAGGATCTTAGTCAACATAGATATTTCTTTTTTTTCTTTCTTATTTTCTTGGATAAGAATGTGGCCCAACATGGATTCAAATCTATTCATTCATCTAATCTATCTAATCTAATCCAACAATCTTTTATACATTTATTGCATATCAATGGCATCATTCATATATTGGTACCAGCAGATATGATATTTTCTAAAAAACTAAGGTATATAAATATCAATAAAAAAATATTTTTTTTATATAATTTAATTAAGAAAACTAAATTATTGAATTTATAACGCCAAATCATAATAATAAATTGCTATATCTTATAAGAATAAATTAATCTAAATATACAATTAATAATATGTCAATATATAAAAAAATTATTAATTTTATTTATAATAAAAACACAGAAGAAAAAGAAAAGAATATTATGAATATGATACGAGTACTAGTACCAAGTAAGTATCCAATAGTATTTCACTATTTTAAAAATTTGTATGCTTTATAATTCACCATATATTATATGTTATTTGTAATACTATAAATTTCTTCTTTGTAAATTTTAGTGATATTGTAATTAATTTTATTTATTTTTCTTTTATTAATGAAAAAATAGAAAATTAAATT
>JBBPBR010000002.1:26294455-26308756 GCA_037974775.1 Cicer pinnatifidum
ATAAAATGATTCCATTCTAAATAGTTTCAACATTCAACATGTTCTACTTGGATTATTGCAATGTTAGTTTGCTAGCATATTGTTCAGAAACAAGTCTTTTTATTTTTTATTTTTTTTTTTTTTTTTTATTATCTTTATCCTTAACTTTATCTTTATGCAAATAATATTCATGCTATACCAATGTTTACTTGTAATGTAATTTAGGCTGTGGCTATACTTTATATTTTGCATACCGTCCATGTGAGCTGTCAGTTAAAGATATTATTTTGACAGATGTTTACAAATGGAATGAGTGAAAGCATGTCATCAGAGATTACATTACGGGATGTGCCGCCAGAAGCTTTCAAAGCCATGCTTGACTTTTTATATGATAGGCAATTGAATGAGAACGTTATTGATTCTAGTTCTTTGTTGCTTCAACTCCTTCTATTGGCTGATCGATTCGGAGTGACTTTTCTTCACCAAGAATGCTGCAAAATGCTCTTAGAATGCCTCTCACAGGTAGTTGGGTAAACTTCACTGACAACAGTAATCAGTACTTACTAGGAAATTAGAATCATTGATCTTGTGGATTCCACTTGATTAAGTGATTGGAGAAGAGAGTTGCGGTTTCGGACTTATGAGAACAAAAGAAGAGAAGAGAACCATTTTACACTAATCAATTATAAGATATTGATACTTGTTGTCTACATATCATATGCAGGGATGAAGTTCCTCTTTTGGGGTGAAGGTCATACAACAGAGTTTTTCTATTATACAAACAAATTAAATGGAGGAGGAAGCAGACAATTTTGGCAACTAATAATGCCATAGCTTTTGAAGCTAACTATTGAACTTTGTTGCAGGACTCTGTATGTCCACTCCTCCAAGTGCTTTCTTCAATCCCATCATGTAGACTTGTTAAAGAAACACTGCAGAGGAGGATTTGCATGAACTTTGACTATTTTATCAGTGCCAGTACTGACTTTGTTTTGTTAGATGATACAACCTTCTTCAATATCATTAAGGTGTGTTTCTCTTGAAGTTGTTCCGTTTGTTGAATTTGATTTTAAATCCAAGGATCATAACTAAATGACAGTATCTTCTTAAGAGTTTGCGTATCATTGCTTACATGTAATTCAGAAAAGTTTTATGGGTAGGAGGGGATAGAGTATAAAGGATTGGGGTTTACTTATATATGGATTGGAACAGTATTTTTGGTAAATTTCTGCACGTGCAATGTGGATCGGATCTAAGTTGCTTGGTTTGAGAACTGTATATACCAATTCACACATTTGAAGCTCTAAGTTTCTCTATAACCAAAAGCCAAAACAGAAAATCCCCTGGATATCAGTGTAGAGAAAATCTACTATACATCAGAAAATTGCCTAACTCTGTCGTAGTAGGTGGTATTGTAATATTAGAGCAACCGACTGATAATTTCTCAAATCTATATTTGAACGTTGCAGCATCCGGATCTGACAGTGACATCTGAAGAGAAAGTTCTTAATGCAATCCTAATGTTTGGCATGAATGCAAAAGAGATATTTGGCTGGGAAGTGGTTGACCAGTTAATAACAGATTCAAAACCTGAACTCCTTTTTGGTGAGAGGCTTCAGTTAGTTTATGACTTGCTGTCATTTGTGCGATTTCCACTACTACAATGTTCCTTACTTGACAAGGTTCGCCTGCTCTACATTTATGGCATTACAGGCACATGGTTTAGTTATACATTCTTATTCTAATTACACCATTGTATTAACTGTGCAGTTGCAGAATAGCAACATTGTCAGGAATATTCCTGATCTCCTAAGTCTTGTAAGTTTTCTGTCTTATTCCAACTAAGAATATTTGTCTTCTTCCATTTGATTGTGGTTGTATATTTAGTGCGGCTTTGTAAATTTTATCTTAGATTAATTGTGTTGTTGTTTATATTCTTCCAGGTTAACGAGGCAATCGATTTTGTTAAATCTGGACTGGGAAGGTCAGAAAATGAAAACAAGTAAGTTCTTCATCGTAGTTTGTCTCCTCAGTGTATAGCAATAGCTTTTGTGGTTGTGAAACTAATTCAATTATATTTTTGTTACCCTATTATAAACATTTTATTCTATTTTTGGGTACTACCGTTCATATTTAACAAACGTATGGCCATGATCCCCATATGGATGATAGGAAGAATTTCTTTCCAAGATCCATACTAGAACAATCAATTCCAATGACTCAAACATTCTCTTCCTCCCTTCCTCTCTATCAAGCTACACTATTTATCTTTTCTTGTCTCATGTCCTTGTTTTCTGCATCCAGATAACAGTTCTAGAGTATACGATGAGGGGAAATATTCTAGTTCAGGCACCATTCTATTTGCTTTCGTCCTTCCTTCAGTAGAAGTTGAAACGGAGCTAGAGATAGAAGAATTATAAGATCAAAAATTATGTATCTCATATTGTTGTAGAGGATGATATTTTGTACATGTAGATATTAACACATGATACGCCCTTACTTGGACTCTCACTTGACAGGAGCTAAATAGTACAAGGTTGCCATGTATATGACCACCGACACTGGCGATAAATGGATAATGGAAAGAAATGTTGGAAGTGTAGAAAAATATCATAAATTACACATTATTTTCTTGGCTGCTTAGGGTTTTCTAAATAAGTCAGGAGTTAAAATTCAATTCACAATTGGATTACTTGGAGTTAGGCATATTTTGAGTTTGATTATAGTTGTGCATGTTCTCTTTGTGCTTTTAGTTCTCTGTGTATGTTTGGAAATGATTATGCTCTCCGTTCTCGGCCTGATGACACAAAGATCCTAACAGGAGTTTACTTTCATTGGCTGTCCTTGCAGTGTTAGATTCCAACATAGACGGTCTAGTTACAGGGAGCTCCAGTATATTTGTGATGGAGATGACCATGGAGTTCTATACTTTGCAGGCACATCCTATGGTGAACACCAGTGGGTTAATCCTCTTTTGGCAGAGGTAGATCATGCTTTATTTTTTCACCTTTCAGTTTTTAGGAATTCTTATTGTGAGTGTTGGTCTTTTGAACTGTTTATACATCTTCTTCACAAAAAAAAATTGTGGCAGCCAAAGAAAATTACCATCACAGCCAGCAGTCCCCACTCAAGATACACTGATCCCAAGGTTTTGGCATCAAGAACATACCGGGTATGCTAAATTTATTTGCTGTGATTTATTATTGAAACTAATAATTTATTGGGTGGCTCCTAATACTTCATTTGGCTATCACAGGGAACATGTTTCGCTGGGCCTCGTTTGGAAAATGGACACAATTGTTCCTGGTGGATGGTTGATCTTGGACAGGATCATCAGGTACATAACATGCTGATTGTGTATATATGTTGGCCAATATTTCTTTGGTTGCTATTTATCACGTGCAAGTGGATATTTATCAGTTTTGACTGACGATAATAATAACAACCTATTTATTCTATATTTTAGTTTGTAAAAAACATCAAATTACCTGACTTCAAAGTAAAACTCTTAATATGAAGATTTTAATGCCACGTGACAAATAAGTATTGAAACTAGAATTGCAACTCAATGAGTGGATCAGTTTTATTTGATTGAAATCAGGCATCTGATTAAGTAAACAATTTTTTTAATGCAGCTTATGTGCAACTACTATACCATGAGGCAGGACGGCTCCAAGGCCTTTCCCAGATGTTGGAATATTCAGGTACACAATCTCTGCTCTGTGGGCCGTTGTTTCAGTTGTTCAAGTTGAAGGAGATATAAAGGATTGGTGTTAGAATAAAAAATGAAAAGAATTTAATGTGTATACACTATTAGTGTAAATTCTAACACAAAAAGTTTTACAATACTAGTGTATAATGATTTAACTCTTAGATTTTAAATATAGAAAATGATTTAACTTTTTTTATAGAAATTTGATGGGTGAGATTGATTGAGTATAGGTAGTGAATGAGGATAAAGATTTACTTCATAAATAATTTTATATGGAATCTACCATACATGATCATTGATTCTTTTTATTTTATATTTTGTACTTTTTGCAACAAACTCTTTTTACTATATAGAGTTAATGCATTATTATATTTGATGGGTATATATTGTAAGTGTAACACTAACATTCAATTGGAGTTCTTCAATTCTATCATGTCATACCGTTAATATTAAAACATTGTTACAAAAATATAGTGACGTAACAAAGTAGTGGATTTTCATTAGATGTTGATGTAAAAATAATTTAAATAGACATGAGATGACATATCTTTTAAATGATATATTAGATGCGGTACTTTTAATGAATATTTTGTTAATATTGTTGTGTGAAATTATCAGGGCTCAATGGACGGAAAGAGCTGGAGGGAGTTGAGAATCCATGAAAATGATGGGACAATATGTAAACCTGGTCAGTTTGCATCTTGGCCCATAGTTGCTCCCAATGCCCTTCTTCCCTTTAGGTATTTCCGGATTGCTCTCACAGGTCCCACCACTGATGTCACTAATCCTTGGAACTTCTCTATTTGTTACTTTGAACTCTATGGCTACTTCCTCTAAAAGCTTTCATAGATACTAAATAGGATAGGTACTCATATTACCTATACATATGTATTTTCTTGATTACATGTCCAGTTCCGTCATTTGTTTCAATAATGTCTATGTATAAAGTTCATAAACTATTGCTAAAGAATAATTGAAGTTCACAATTTGATGGTTAGTTGGTTTGAAATAACAAAAATAATCTGTTTTGGGTTCTTATGTAAAGCGCCCAACTGAATTTTATTATTTTATTTTTATTCGTAAAGAATTCAACATGTCATCTGAGTCCGAGCATTATTAATGACAAAAATAGTACTAGAAGTTTTGCAAAGAAACATAAGAGAAGTTAAGAAAATGAGTTTTCTACATATAACAATCTTTGGGTGTTAAAAGGTAGGAAAAGAAGTAAATCAAGGGTCTTGGTAATGTGTTAAAAAAAACAAAAATAATTTTTTTTACAAACTTTAGTATTTTATTTTTATATTTACACTGGCAAGTGTCTCAAAGACACTCGATACCATTTTGTCTTAAAACAATACAAGATTTCTTATAAATGAAAACATTTCTTATAAATGAAAACATGAAAAATAATTGATTTGTTACGGTCCGATTTACTTTTAAAGAAAAATTACATTTAAGTACTTTATTTTATTTAATAGTACATTTATCTTTTATTTTTTTCCAATTTACTTTTAAAGAAAAATTACATTTAAGTACTTTATTTTATTTAATAGTACATTTATCTTTTTTTATTTTCTTCTCTTTTTCTTTTTCTTCTCTTTTTCGATCCTTTATTTTTTTTATAAATTGTCCACAAATTAGTCATTTTTCATTTTTATTATTAATTTTAAAATATACTTTTTTATTTAAACAAAAAAAATGTAGAGAATCTTCATCGTCGTCATCCTTAAACAAAAAGAAATGTACACTACAATACATTAAAATTGCACGAATCTCATTGTTATATTCACTTCTATCTTCTAAACTCAAAAATAAAATCTCCTTATTCCCAAGAAACCCCACAACCATTTTATTGAAGACCTCCTTTGAGAGATAACCTGTTTATTGAATGTTATACAAAGTCTAATCTCCAAAAAAAAAAAAGGTTTCCATTAAAACCATCAAGCAATTTATCTGAATATCTCCATAGGACTCGGAGATTCACAAGTCACAATTGCTCTCCTTTTCCAGAACTAGCCGCTAGCCTCTTTAGAAATCGCAACTCGAGTCTTTTAGCCCATAGGCTCTGGTCAGCTGACTCGCATATTGGAAACCCGATTATGGCACACCATCTTAAATTCAACAACCCTATTGCAACTTCATCTTCCGAATCTTCAAATAATTTAAACATGTGCGACTCAGAAGCCAAATCTTCATCAAGGATGAATTCATCCACAAATTTTTTCCTCTCCTTAAGTATGTTGCCGTCTTCAGACATCATTCGCAAGCTTAAAACCTGCAATGCTTCTACTGCTGTATTGTGAAAACTAGAGTTTACATATGCAGAGAAGACATATCCACATGTTGTGGGATCCGGCTGAACTTTTTCTCGGTGCATAAACTCCACAATAAACTCAATTACATCGATCCTTCCCTAAGTCATGGAAGAAATTATACGAAAAAATTAACTAGGATACGCATCTAAAGTTCCTCCATAAATAGACGAATGTAAAGCACATATAGACTTTTCATTAGTGTAGGATCCCCCCAAATACCAAGTCAAACATGAAATAGTTAATGTAGGACAACATTTGCAATTTCTTAAGAAAAATACCAGATTAGACATGACTTTTTATAGAATGACCAAGCATTGTTACTTAACTCTTGGATGGACGAGTGGCGCTTGCCATTTTGAGTTATCCAACAACCACCCTTTAAACATGATAAATTTTGGCTGAATTATATCAAACTTTTATAGCTGTATTGTACTATTACGTGCTTCTTAAATATATACACAATTTTGAAAGGGTTTCCTTTCTTTCACCTTTTATCCCCTCCTAAGCAGAAAAATACTAATATCAAAACGACGAAATACCTTGTAACATGCTTGGCGAAGAAAGGTGTTAAATAACAGTACATCAAGTTTGATGCCATCCAATTTGATTCTTTCCAGAACATTCAGGGCTTCATTAAAATTCTCATCTTCCAACAAAATCTGATGTAAACAAGCTCAATATCAAGTTAGATACAAAAAAGTTGAAACAATAAATTTAGTAATAGTAACACTGATTTCGTGGAAACACGTGAACGATACATATAGATATCAAAATATGCTCAATGGATATTTTGCAACATTCAGAACATTAATCAGTTATGACCCAACTTTCAGGATGGCCCGAATTCAGCAGCAAGAACACAGCTTTTAAAGCCAAAGCTTTAGAGTTTAGGCACCAACCATTACTTGAGAGTTGAGACAATAGGAAGATAATGAGTTAGTTACAAGCAGTTGCGTCAGGAGGGTGTGTAGTCTAAAAATAAGGGAAAGACATCAAAAGATAGAATTGTTAGAACTAAGGTCTTCTCAGTTGGAAAGGGGAAGCCCCTTGGAATAGGATTCTTCTTGTTTCTCTGTTCTTCTAAATAACATAAACCATTTTTTTCTCAAACATTTGTTCTTTACCTTCTCTATCTACCATGCCTAGACCTATGACCCGATCCCATGCAATGGTTCATAACACAAAGATTTAGTGGAATTTGTATGTTCAAACTCCATTCAGCCTTAGATGTCTAAAGTTACAACAACAGATAAAATGCTTTAAATATTGGATGTTATTGCTGTGAGCATGAGGAAGTTAACTGGGGAGTGAACATGTCATCATATTTTATTTATCAAAACCTCTAATTCTGCATATATTGAGTAAATAATATGCAAATAATAAACCAGCAGAAATATGCAACACTAAATGCATGCATTTGTCACTTGCAGATAGGATTCTTCTTGTCACTTGCAGATAGGGTACTTGCAGATAGGGAATTAAGAAGTTCAAAAGTTACTATAAGATAATAAAGCAAGTAAACTGCAAAAACTGACAAAAAGATAATAATTTTGAGTGCACTATAAGAGGTTAAACAAGAAGAACCTTAATGAGGGCAGTATATGTACAAGCCACTGGAGAAAACCCTTCCCGTATCATCATTGAAATCAGCAAAGAAGCAGACCTATAACTTCTTATGATGCTACAACAGTCGATCATTATATTGTATGTAGTGGAATCAGGGTGGCAGTCACACAATTTCATTCTCTTGAAAATTTCAATTGCCATGTGGCTCTGCATATTAACCGGAAAACATCATATTCCAGCCAGACATGCATAATAACATCCCACTTCACACAGTTGGTGACAAAATAGAGAAGTAATGATGTACAAGCCACTTACTTCTTGGCCTTCAACTAGATAATGCAACACTATGTTGTACATATCTGTTCCCAATGAAGGGTTACTATATAGGAAAAGATTTTCTGCCACATGTAAATATTGGATCATCTCTCTCATCATCCCTTCTTCTCCAAGGGATTTCATCTGAAAAGAAGCAAAGGACACAACCGAATGAGCTTTTTAGTAACTCAAAACATTATATATTACCATTTTTGTCGGCACTTTCATTAGTATGCTTTCACACAAGTGTGTATAGATGAAACTATAAGCAATTAATAGACACCAAGAATGATAACAACATCCTGTTCTACCAAAAAGCAAGTTTCCACAAAAAGTCATTTGCATTGATGTCTTTTTTAATGGTTTCACTTGCACCTAAGTGTTTTTCTTTCCCCTATTTATGTTTATAAATCCATAGGATGAACTCTTCTTATCGGTCTTCTCCTCTACGGCCATACCAACATAGGCAAGACTCATATCTTCATCGACCGGTGTTCATTCAACTTTTTCTCGAACACATTATTCCTAATCTTATTTTGCTTGTATACCACTCACTCATCCACGGAAAATTCTAGCACTTAGCTTATGCTCTTGATGGCTATTTTCAGCCCACTATCAAGTATTACGAAACACTGCTGATCTTGTAGCTATTCAGTGAAACTTTCCTTTGCCCTTCAAAGACCCTGTTAATTCTCAACCCCCAAAAAAGAGGGTGTATTACACGAGAAAAAACAATGGGCACAACAACCTATCTGGGCCAAGCTCTACCAATTGGCCAAACTAAGTAAACTAGGACTTGTATTTCTTTGTTAGAGTTTTTGAATCAGAACTAAATATGTACAATCTAGACTGTAGAGGAGGGGGGGTTTGTTGGTGGTTAATTGTTGATTAGGAGGAAAGACCAAACTCTCAAAATAAGTAAATAAACGCCATTATTTGCAGAACTTACTAAATTTTTCAATGAAAGATGACTGTGCTGAACGCCATTATTTGCCATATCCCTTTCTATAGCATTTATTCTTTTAGCAACATCTACCTGTGACAGTAAATTACTGTCTTCATATGGGGAATTAACAGTGCCAAATAATGAAAACAGAAGCTCGTACGTTCTTGTATCAGGCAAAAGTTTTATTTTCCTCATCTTTGCGAACACTCGCACAGCCCGCTCAGGTTGATTCTGCAAATTTTGATTAAATAAATAAAATATAAAATCCAAAATACAAGAGAAACAACTTTGGCAATACAAGAAGAATTTGGCAGAGATAATTCAGTTCAGTTTTAAATCTAGTTGCTCAATTTCAACGCCTAACTGGCGTTCTCCCATGCAGCTAACTGATGAAATGAATGGCACATGTCATTACAAAAAATCAAGCCAAACAAACATTAACTATTAGGTTTTAATATTTGACTCAACTCATCCTTACAAAACCCATCTGTAAAGTGAGGGATGCTTCCCACTTATAAACATATTTTCATGTCTTATCTCATCCGATGTGGGACTCTCAACAGTAACCAACAACATATATAATAGTAATAAAAGGACATTAATTTGTTTGAAGGGTCCTAGTTTATTAACTGCACTAGAAAATTATCCAAGTGCAGAAATTTATTGTATAAATATATATAGAAATATGTATAGGAATACAATAGTTTCCTTGTTTCCTTGTTTACTTTTTACATAAATTAATTGCTATTCTATTTTTTTCACCTTGTACTACCACATTACTTGGTAATATAAACATAAATAGCACACAGAAGACTCATTATTTGAAGCTTTCTCTGTCCTCTCTCTCAACATAAAACATCAAATTCAGCTATTTTGAGTCTTGCAAAAATGGTAAAAAGCATATTTTGTTTTGAAGTTTCATATTTGAGCTCACCAGTGCATCACATGAAGCCAGCAAAGCATTATAAGGATGTGGATACAAGCATTCAGAAATCTGATCCAGCAAAGACTCGGCTAAATCTAGCTGTAGTTCTCTGCTGAAAGTAACTGAAAGTGTAGCTAGAGTTGAATCATATAACTTCAAATTCTCCTGCTGCATTTTTTTTAACTGCAAATTATATGAAAATAATATTAGTCCAAGAAAAGTAATCTATTATGAAAAGGGATATCAACAGATACAAGGTCATAAAGCTTTGTGTTAGCCTACATCTCTCATCCAAATTCCAATTCACCTGATGTGGGGGTCTATTTGACCAAAAATTGAGTGGTTAAAATTCTGAATGGAACTCCAACTGATAGCAGTCCACTCAAAGAAAAAAAAATAAAAAATATAGAAGATAGCAAAACCAAGTAACAGAACTCACCATTCTCATGGCATCCCCAAAACTTCTTTGAGAAACAACTGCTCTAATAATGCCATCATATGTATGACTGGATGGCTGCAAACCAAGATTTTGCATCTGAACAGAGAAGGGCCCTTCAATATGTTAAAAGACAGTATAATTTAATGTTGTTGTAAATTAACGAAATTCCCTTACATGCATGAATTACATAAACTACATTTATACTGAAAAAATTGAGAAGGCAGAATATAATAAGACACAGCTACATTGATTTTCATACATCATTGAGAATCAACCAATAGAAGCTTTAAATAATTGAAATTTTAGAGGTCTGAAGTATGAACAATTGAAATGTGACATAATATGACTGACATGTAGAGAACCTCTAATGATATAATTGAAAGAGCAAATAATCAATTCTGCAGATCCAGTATAACATAGTGTATAACAAAGAACATTTAACAGCTTAGTCGAATGTCTACCTGTAAAATAAGCTTCCATGCAAGCATATAATTCTTTTCTTTTGAACACCCATGAATTATATCATTAAAAGACCACCTAAGAACCTTCATAAGCAGCGAGTTCTGTTGTTCATTCAGCCCATTTATTTCAGCACTTTTAACTTTTTTATTATCCATACAGATTTTCTGCTCCTTACTTGCAAAAATAGTGTCGGGTAAATTCAAAGGAGAAGAGCGCATACAGGAGTAGTGTTGTTTGCTCTTACTCACATTCAATATGGTTGAACCTAGCCCGTTATTTGAAGGAACAGGGATGTCCAATCTAGTAGAATACAACTTCCCATAAACTGTTCTAGCAATAGAAACGTTTCCCCTCATGGCTAATGACACCATCTGTTGTAATGTTCTATACGCAGATTTTAGATCTCCTAACCTTGTAAATGACCAAATGAACTTACGCAGAGCAATGATACTCATACTGTAAAGTGTAATATACTCCTGCCAAATTATATGGACTGCAGGCAAGTTTTTCTGCAAAACTGCAAGCTGAGAAACAGGGTAAGACAAATGATAGTAGTCATATACAAAACATTAAAAAATGATAACACATTCAAACATAGAAATGCATTATCATAAAATAACTAAAGCAATAAATTGATCATGTTGTGTTGTTACTTGATTCCAGGCCATTTAAGAGTCATAAATCTGTCTTAAATCCACTATCAGTAAAAAAAAAGGGATTGTTGGAATAAGATAAAAAATTAGATAGCAACTATCATGAACCTATAAAGACTTCCGTGTTTCTCAATATATAAGACTAAGGAGTAAAGCAGAAAACTGTCCAGTCAAAGAATATAACAGGGTGATGTTTTCCTATCTTTTTTTGTGAAATGATGTTTATAGTCAATTTATTTTTAAAAAAATTATGGTAATGAAAATTGGCTTTAAAACCAAAGGAGAAAATATCATATTTTGAAACAAGCACTCATAAGAACACGCAATCTTGGACCAGGTCATGTGATTAGGAATTTCACATTGAATAACATTCATAAACATGAAAGTTCTTTCACACTTAATAATGACCCGTTGGTTTTAGAAAATATTTTTTGTTTTTATTTCATGTTTCCAAAGCTTTGCTCAGAAAAATTATGCAAACAACTTTTTATTGTTCTTACTTTTAATAATTTTTGTAGTTAAAACTGGAACAGGAAATGGAAAAATAGAATAAAACCACAAAGACTGAATCTGTCAACTATTACAACGGCAACGTACAAACAATAGTACTTTTATATACACACCTTGAGAAGCGCGGTATAAGTAACTTCACTCTTTCCTATCATCTTCTTTTCCATTAAGTCCAAACATTTTCTTCCTTGAATTAAATTTTGGATATTTGTGCAGGATCTTAAAATACTATTGTACAGTGGGAGAACTGGATAGAAACGTTGACTTTCTCCAAGAAAATCGATGATACTAAAAGCCTGAACAAAGTAAAACAGGAAGATGAGAATAAAGTAAAAATCTTGTAGCTAAGTTAAAGGTGAATCACTAATCACTGTCTCATAAACATCAGTTCACGTGAAATTCAATTCTACCCTAAAAATATCAATATGCAATTGTGTTTTCAGAAAAATCTATTAGTTTTTTTTCTTGAAAGTATAGTTTCCCTGAAAATGTAATGGACCTATCCAATATCAACATTCCCTCAGCCCTGCCCCCTCTTCATTAAGAAAGCTAAAGGAAAGGAAGATAAAAGAAATATATGCTCAACTACACTATTTCTGAAACTAGTAGTTTACCTTTTCCGTGTCAGCCCCTTTACAAAGGGCCTGCATCATAAGAGATGAGCATATGTTATTTATGCTAATGTCTTTCGACTCCATTAATCTCCAAATCTCCATAACAAACTGCAGCAATTCAACAGGAGAATGAATAAATTTCACATGTAAAATAAGGTCCGCCATAACTTATGATCAGAGAATTTTGAGGACAACATGTATGCTCATGCTGAAAAGAAAGAAAAAAAAAACTTGAAATAACATCTTATGCTTCCTACTCACACAGAAAAGAACATACAGTTGCTATTTGGTAAATGTAACTGAGAAGAGTTCAGTAGATATGATTTGTCATTATGTAGATCTACTCAGGTTATGTACAGTTTATGATCATAGTGAAGCTAGTAGTTAATACATCGATGAGAATCAATCAACAAAATTCACACAGAGGACAAAATTGAAGATATGTCAAGGATTTAATTGAAGTACAGCTAGAATCATAAATCTGTGATTGAAACAAAATTAACTTTTAGTTGGCATCTAATTTAATATAGCAGCATACCAGTGGATCAGCAGATTGAGAGCAGTAGTTTAAAATATGAACAAAATCATTGGCAGACAATGAGTGGCTTCTGTGACCAAAATCCAAAAGTAAGTCTAAAGCCTTTTTCCTGTCACCGGAGCGAAGTGCCCCGACAACTTGCAGTTCCGTAGTCGATCCTGCCACGGGTTCAATAAATTCAAGACCTAAATATTAGGAAAATAAAAGAGTAATAGATGTACAAATTCCCATAATAGCAGCTAGCAACATTATAAGTCAATTATTGAGAAGAGTATCATGTAAGTACTTCCTCCAAAATGAGATACAAACAAAAATTGTATCTGTAAAGTTCATGTATCTCATTAAAAATTACGACCAGATACATCAACATTGTAGATACTCATTTTGCTTATATTTCATTCTAGATACTCATTCTGCTTATAGTTCATACAAGAGTATTATTACCTGTTGTTGTGGTGGTGAAATTTGGAGATAATTTGATTTGAGATTTCTACAATGAAACTCCGTTAGGAAAGAGAAGAAAATGAATATACAGAAATTTAAGTAATAGATAGATAGATATACATATTGTTGATGATGCCATTTTGATTTACAAGTTGAAATTGAGCGCAGAGCAACACTTGCTCTGATTCGATTCATATGCATACTTTGATTTTGCGCCGTAACGGAACCTCAAAACTTCGAAATTTGGGATAAAAATTTCTGGAATATGACGTTTAACACAAAATATCAAATAACAATGTGAATAATTCCATCTATTCATTTATTAAGTTTAACAAAATTGAAAACAAAAAATACAAAAATTAAAAATTATCTACAAAAACAAGAGAGAGAAAAAAAATAATTACCGATTTAGTTCATTTGGTTCTCCGTCGCGGTGGTTTGAATTTGTGTTGTAATGTATTGGAGTTTGTTGCATGTATGAGTGAAGTGAGGATTTTGAGATACAGAAGGAAAAGGTTGGGTTAGAGGGACGAAGGAATTTTTGTGTGATTATTTCAACACTTTTTTTAAATGTCATTTAAAAAATAAATAAATAAATAAATAAGAGAAATGTTATTTATCATATTAAAGTTGTTTAGAATTTCGATTCATTCACATTCATATAAAAACTATATATTACAACTCAATTTTATAACTAATTTATATAGTTGGATTTAATTTTTTAAAATCAGTTAAAAATTAATTATATTAATAATCAGTTTTATAATTAATATTTTTTTAAAAAAATTCTCTAAAAAATAAAAAAATTGCGATTCCTTTTTATAATACTTTTTGAAAAAAATAAACTTTTAAAACAAAATCGAGTTTTTTTATAAAAAAATTC
>JBBPBR010000002.1:26309336-26327930 GCA_037974775.1 Cicer pinnatifidum
TCGTGCGGTTGTTGATCGATCTAGATTTTAAAACATTAAATTAGACTAATTAGTTAATTATTTTTATTGAATCTGGGACCTCCTATATTGTAAGTTCCATTTCTTTTGAGTCATTCTAATTGTTTGTTTTGTAATTATTTTATATATGATTGTTTTAGTAAAAAAAATTATTAAATTTTATTATTATATGAGTATTATTACTATTTAATAATTTTAATTAGGTATTTTAAAATGATTTTGCTATTATAAAAATATTTTTGAAGATAAATGTTAGTGTAATTTAGAAATATATAAGTGTGTAGTGATACACATTTATAATGGTGATTATTTATTTGGTATAAGACTTCTATGATATATATTTGGTGAAAACCATTAGGGAAAAAGAGAGAGAGAGAGAAATGAATTAGTTAAATGAGCACTTATAAGTTCCAAGATCATATATTTTTTAAAAGAAAATATTTGTTAAAACAATAATTATCTTCTAATTTAGAAAAGTATTAATAAAATATACTTAAATGTGTTATTAAAAAAGATAAATTTAAATAAAGTTTTTAAAATTTTGAAGATTATAAAATATTAATTTAAACTAACAACAAAACTCGAGTTTAATAGATATTCAATGTCATGTAGGTCTGAATATCAGTCGATTTTGAGTGAGTTTTGGTATAAATTTATCAATTCAACCAAAAGATATTATAGTTAGGGATCACAATAAAATCCGCACCCGCGGGGTATCCACCTGAACCCGCTTGATTTGGGCGGGAAAAACCTGCTTTAATTGGATGCAGGTGCAGCTGCGGATTTTCTCCGACATTCAAATTCGGGGACGGGGACGGGTTTGGGGGTGATGATATCCACCCCACACCCGCACCCGAACCTGCCCCACAAGTAATATTATTGTAATTTTAAGTTTTATATATATATACATACATATTGAATATATTTAATATTTTTTAAAATATTAAAAATTATAATTTTATCTCTATAGAAAATACTTTTTAATTTTATTATTATTTAATAATAATTATTTTATTATAATAAAATAATTTTTAAATTTATAATTTTATATATATGAGTAGGTGCGGGTGCAGGCAGGGATACCCGAGATCTGTTGCGAGCGAGGATGAATGCTTAAATTTTACATCCGCTATAAAATGGGGGAGGGTGCGGGTTGAAGTAGCAATGTCAATTATAAAGAAAGGGGTTTTGAATTATAAGTGCCCCTTTTAGAAAATTCATGTTTAAAAATTGAAAGTTTAACTCAAGATTGATTTTGGTTGTAATGAAGATTGATCTTGGTTAGTCAAAAACAGCAATATCAATTTTATCAATATAAAATCTGATTATCAAGCATAAAGTAAATAGAGATAGAGATAGAGAGATCACACAAGGATATATCCTAGTTCACCCAACCCGAGTTACGTCCAGTCCTCACAACCGTGAGATTTTCCACTAAGTGTTCAAAACAAAGAACCTTATTGGTTTTACAACATCTAGCTCAGATCAACCTTGATCTATTACAAACTTAAAACCTTTCCACCCATAAAGGAGTTCAATCAGATCACCTATCAACTTTGATAGGATTTCTTACAATATATCCAAACTATATTAAACTCTTATAGTTTGAGTTTCACAATAATGATGAGATTGTTTTGTTAGAATATGAGATGTCTCAACTCTTGTTTGAGAAATATATTCTATAATTAGAACTCAGTTATTATTGATTCTAACACAACACAAAGAAAAGAACTGCAGACTTGAGAAGGATTTTGACAAACTTGAGTATGATTGAATGATTGATGCTTTGCTTGACACTTTGAGTTGTGTTTTGTTCTTCAACTTGAACTGCATTTATAGACTTCAAGAGAGCTTAGGACAGCTTATATGTCCGTTGAAATAGGGTCAGCTGTCATTAAATAGTGGTTGGATAAAGTCTGCCAAAAAGCAAGAGTGATCAAAAATGCATCTAAGAAAGTTCTTGAGATCTAAGATTGTTCTTCGAATTTGTTTGTGATGAACTGACTTGTACTTTGTGATTGTGTCAGTTGTTTGAGTTGAGTGCTTGTTTTTCAGTCACGTGTGCAGGTCTAGAGAAGTACAATCAGTAGTGTACTTTACAGCTTGTAGCTTTGTACTTGCACTTTCCTCGTTTGAAGAATGATCTTGTTTTATACTCTTAATGAAGCATGTCTTTGATTCTTCGAATTCTTGAACAAATATGACTTAGATTGATCCTTGCTTATTCTAGATGAAGATATGAGATGAATAAAACTTTCAGGATCCAATCTCTAACAAAGAAATTGATTATTCTTGTTTCTGCCAAAAACGAAGATCATTCTTCGTTTTCCCGAACTACTTGAAGATCAATCTTCGTTTTCCAGAACTACTTGAAGATCAATCTTCCTTTCACTGCTTTTGTTTTATTTGAATTTTAATGAGATCTGATTTGTGATGTTTGATACCTATCTTGTTTTAACACACTCAAATACACATATTAAATACCAAAACGCTTAGAATCATAATTAGAATTTTTAATTAACTTTTTATTTGTTTTCATCAAAACATTAAATTGAGATTTTGTCTCAACACGGGTTTTCACCGATTAGTCGGGTGCGAGTGTAGATGAGACGAAATCCACCTCTGCCCCGCCTCATTGCCATGCCCAATTTTGGTATATCCTCGCCCAATTTCAACCAATTATGTCATCGGTTTGAGCAAGGTGCAGGGAAAGCAGTTTAGTGGGCAAGGTGGCTGGGTTAAATCAAGTTATCGACCTTTGATTAAGTCATTTTTTTATAGATTTTCTTTTGTCAATTTCAATTTATTTTTTGAAATAAAAAAATTTATCATACAATTTTTGGTAAGTTTTTTCAAAATGTCTCATAGTACGAGTCACTGAACTATGTGTCATTGAGTAATTTGAGTTTTCTTAAAAAAAAATATAACGAAAAGATACCAAGTAATTGAAATTATATCATATAACTAGGTTCTGATGGGAAATTCAACAACAAATACAATAACAACTCTAACAGAGCAATATGCAGCGGATAATTAATTTCCCAAACTTGCAAGAATCTGTGAGGAGCAATCAACAAATAATTACAGCAAATAAAATCACCATCACAAAGGACACAATAATTTTTAACGTGGAAAAACCTTCTCAATGTGAGAAGTAAACAACCACGGGACCAAGCCAGTAATAGAGCTCCACTATGATCAAAATATGGGTACAAGAGAGTTTCAAATATGGCACAAATTCGTGCTCAATAACCAACCAAAAACAGCAAGGTAACTAGCACAATAATCAGCCAAAACAATGAGAAAACATGCATGAAATTGAGAACAAAGTTCAGCAAAAAAACCAGAAAATCTGCTGCTGTCCGAGTTCAATTTCTCCCACCTCAGACCTCTGATCGACGATCCAAACGGTCAGAATGAAGTATCACTAGTCACGAACCTGCTGTCAAAATTTCAGCCCGATCCGACGGTGAACGAAGGAGATATCGCGAATCTAGTACAGCTGCTCTGTTTTATGCGAAAATAGGGTTTACTCTTTCTCTCTCACTTTTCTCTTTGCCTCTCTCTCTGAATTCAGCTCTCTCTCACCCACTAATCTGACCCCTCTCCACTTGGTTAAGTGAGACTCGTGGGCTTGCACATATTGGGCCTTTCTCCACATAGGAAGGGAGCCCAAAACCCAACATATCTCCCCCTCACAACTATGTGGAGGTGACCGCCAAACCGGCGATCTCACAGCAAGTTTCAAACTTGCTTCTCGGTAATGCCTTGGTCATCATATCAGCACCATTATCATCTGTATGAACCTTGGCCAATTCCAACAACCCAGCATCCAAAGCATCACGTATCCAATGATACCTAACATCAATGTGCTTGGACCTAGAATGAAAGGTTGAATTCTTACCAAGATGAATTGCACTTTGACTATCACAAAATAGCAAGTACTTATCTTGAACAAAACCAAGCTCCTGCAAGAATTTCTTCAACCATAACAATTCCTTGCATGCTTCTGTAATGGCAATGAACTCTGCCTCAGTAGTGGACAATGCAACACACCTCTGCAATCTGGATTGCCATGCCACAGCTCCCCCTGCAAACTTAATCAAGTAGCCTGAAGTAGACTTTCTGGAATCAATGTCTCCAGCCATATCAGAATCAGTACATCCCACAAGAGTAGGCTTATCACCTCCAAAACAAAGCCTCAAACTGGTAGTACCACGAAGATACCTCAAAATCCATTTCACAGCATTCCAATGCTCTCTACCTGGATTAGACAGAAATCTACTAACTGTACCAACAGCATGTGCAATATCAGGCCTTGTACACACCATTGCATACATTAAACTACCCACAGCAGATGCATAAGGAACTCGTTGCATATCTGATTTTTCAGCTTCATTGAGAGGACTCTGACTAGTACTCAATTTAAAATGACTAGCAAGAGGAGTACTTACAGCCTTAGCATTATCCATCTGGAACCTCTGTAACACTCTTTCAACATAATGTTCTTGTGACAGCCAAAGTTTCTTCTTATTCCTGTCACGCATGATTCTTATACCAAGAATCTGCTTAGCAGCTCCCATGTCTTTCATGGCAAATGACTCGCCCAATTGCTTCTTCAACCTGTCAATCATGGAAATATTTTTCCCAACAATAAGCATGTCATCAACATACAATAACAAGATAATGAAATCATCATCAGCAAACTTTTTAACAAAGACACAGTGATCAGAAGTAGTCTTCTTGTAGCCTTGCTCACACATAACTGACTCAAACTTCTTGTACCACTGACGCGGAGCCTGCTTCAAACCATATAGACTCTTTCTGAGCCTACACACATAGTCTTCCTTGCCTTTAACAAGAAAACCATCAGGTTGCTTCATGTAAATCTCTTCCTCCAAATCACCATGAAGGAAAGCAGTTTTTACATCCATTTGCTCTACCTCCAAATCAAGAGTAGCAGCCAAACTCAACACAGTTCTAATGGATGACATCTTCACCACAGGAGAAAAAATCTCATTGAAATCAACACCCTTTCTCTGTCTGAAACCTTTCACAACCAATCTGGCTTTATATCTTGGAGATATAGAATTGCTTTCTTGCTTCACTCTGAAGATCCACCTGTTTTCCAAAGCCTTCTTTCCCTTAGGTAGTTTCACCAATTCAAAAGTGTGATTATCATGCAAAGACTTCATTTCATCTTGCATAGCATCCAACCACTTCTTCTTTTCATCACTCTCCATGGCTTCATCATAACATTCAGGTTCACCTCCATCAGTCAAGGTAACATAGTCATCAGAAGGATACCTAGTGGATGGTTTCCTCTGCCTAGTAGACCTCCAAACTTGAGCTTGAGGTGGTTCAGGAGCATCACCAAGATCCTCATCTTGTGACATCTCATGTTCTTCTTCAGCATCATCATTAGGAACACCAAAATCATCTCCAAGCTGCTGATCACCAACATCACCATGTTGCTCATCATTCTGAACATTATTTTCAACAGTATTCAGATCATGTGTAGGCATCCAAACTGGATCAACATCAGACAAACCATTATCAATCTCAGGTGTAGTCTTCTCCATCTTATCAATGTCTTCAATGGTTTGGTCTTCCATGAACTTCACATCACGGCTTCTAACAGCTTTGTTCTCAACTGGATCAAATAGCTTGTAGCCAAATTCATCCTGACCATAACCGATAAAGATACACTGTCTTGTCTTCGCATCCAACTTGGATCTCTCATCCTTTGGAACATGCACATATGCTTTGCAACCGAAGACACGCAAATGATCATACCTGACATTCTTGCCAAACCAAATCTTGTCTGGCACCTCAGCATTCAAAGCAACTGCAGGACTCAGATTAATAACATGCATTGCCGTGTACAATGCTTCACCCCAGAAATGCTTAGGCAACTTTGCTTCAGAAAGCATACACCTAACTCTTTCAATCAATGTCCTGTTCATTCTCTCTGCTAAACCATTCAACTGAGGAGTTTTAGGAGGAGTCTTTTCATGTCTGATACCATGCTGCTTGCAATAAATATCAAATGGTCCACAATACTCACCACCGTTGTCAGTACGAATGCATTTCAACTTCTTGCCTGACTGTCTCTCCACCATAACATGGAACTCTTTGAATTTCTCCAGAACTTGGTCTTTTGTCTTCAAAGCATAGACCCAAAGCTTCCTGGAACAATCATCAATAAAAGTAACAAAGTAGAGTGCACCACTAAATGACTTTACCTTCAACGGGCCACAAACATCAGAATGCACCAATTCAAGCAACTCTGACTTCCTTGAGGAGGGATGTTTCTTGAAGGATACTCTAGTCTGCTTACCAGCCATGCAATGAGAACATTTCTCCAACTCTGCACTCTTTAATCCCGGAAGTACATCCTTTTTAGCTAAAAAATTCAGCCCCTTTTCACTGATATGACTAAGCCTGCGGTGCCACAAAGAAGCCTCCATATCCATGGCATTCACACTGTCTTTAGCAACCAATGCTTTAGTCCAATACAGTTTATTAATTTTCTCCCCTCTGGCCACAACTAAGTTACCTCTGGTGAGTTTCCATTTTCCTGAACCAAAGTGATTATTATAACCACCATCATCAAGCATCTGCACAGAAATCAAATTAAAGCGAACATCTGGAGCATGTTTGACTCCTCTAAGCAACAACTGCACTCCCATGTTGGTCTGCAAACAAACATCACCAATACCAACTACCTTGGACACACCATCATTACCCATCTTCAACACTCCAAAGTCACCAGAAGTGTAAGATGTGAAGAACTCCTTCCTTGGTGTAACATGCAGTGTAGCACCACTATCAATAATCCACATGCTCTCATCTGATACAAGATTGACTGAGTCATAGTCACGGAGAATAATCAGATCATCACAAGTAGCAGTAGTAACACGGTCATCATCATCATGATTCTTATCTCTCTGCTTACTGTTATTGTTTTTGCTCTCCCTTTTCCATATGAAACAGTTCCTCTGTATGTGCCCAATTTTGTGACAATAATTGCACTCCACATTCTTAAATCTGGGCTTGGACTTACTTCTGTTGTTCTCTCTACTCGCACTTCTGCTATTCTGTCTGTTCCCTTTCGGTTCCTTTCTTTGACTTCGGCCCCTGTTCTCAGTGACAAGTACCTCCGAATGAGATGAAGTACCTTGTGCCTTCCTTCTCATCTCCTCATTAAGAACACTTCCCTTTACACTTTGCAAAGAGACAATACCATCAGAAGCTGAGTTTGTAATTGAAACCCGAAAAGTTTCCCAAGAATCTGGTAGAGTATTTAGTAGCCATAGTCCCAACACTTCATCATCAAATTTGATACCCATACCTGACAATTGATCTAGGAGCCCTTGAAAATCATTTAAGTGATCTGAAATAGAAGTCCCCTCCTTGTACCTCAAATTCATCAAGGAGTTCAACAAATACAACTTATTATTCCCTGACTTAGAAGCATACAAAGATTCAATCTTCTTCCACAAGGATCTTGCATGTTCCTCATTAGCAATGTGATTATAAACATTGTCTTCTACATATTGCCGAATAAAACCACAGACCTGCTGATGTTCAAAACTCCAATCCTCATCAGTCTTGGATTCTGGCTTCTCACTAGCAAACACAGGAAGATGCAAATTCTTCACAAATAACAGATCCTTCATTTTTCCCTTCCATAAGTGATAATTAGTGCCATTCAAACAAATCATTCTATTTGTATTTGCCTCCATCATTCAAACAAGTCAAACAACCCCTTAACCAAAGAGCTCTGATGCCACTCTGATGGGAAATTCAACAACAAATACAATAACAACTCTAACAGAGCAATATGCAGCGGATAATTAATTTCCCAAACTTGCAAGAATCTGTGAGGAGCAATCAACAAATAATTACAGCAAATAAAATCACCATCACAAAGGACACAATAATTTTTAACGTGGAAAAACCTTCTCAATGTGAGAAGTAAACAACCACGGGACCAAGCCAGTAATAGAGCTCCACTATGATCAAAATATGGGTACAAGAGAGTTTCAAATATGGCACAAATTCGTGCTCAATAACCAACCAAAAACAGCAAGGTAACTAGCACAATAATCAGCCAAAACAATGAGAAAACAGGCATGAAATTGAGAACAAAGTTCAGCAAAAAAACCAGAAAATCTGCTGCTGTCCGAGTTCAATTTCTCCCACCTCAGACCTCTGATCGACGATCCAAACGGTCAGAATGAAGTATCACTAGTCACGAACCTGCTGTCAAAATTTCAGCCCGATCCGACGGTGAACGAAGGAGATATCGCGAATCTAGTACTGCTCTGTTTTATGCGAAAATAGGGTTTACTCTTTCTCTCTCACTTTTCTCTTTGCCTCTCTCTCTGAATTCAGCTCTCTCTCACCCACTAATCTGACCCCTCTCCACTTGGTTAAGTGAGACTCGTGGGCTTGCACATATTGGGCCTTTCTCCACATAGGAAGGGAGCCCAAAACCCAACAGGTTCTACCCCTTAATCGATCGGGTTCGATTATCCATTGGTTAGATTTGCAATATTCACAATTGATTGTAACAATTCACGTAGAACCGTCTTCGATCACCCGTTTATGTCCAACATGTGAAAACACATATTTTATTATAAAAAATAAAAAATAAAAATAAAAAAATCACAAAATATGTCTGATTTGATCAAGTAAATTCAACTTGCTCACCCTTAGTATCATATAAAAGAAAATTACACACGAATGGATACTTGTGAGAAAATAATATATTAAAGTGGTATAAAAAAATTAGAAGAGTGACTAAACTAAAAAAAAGAAAAATGAAATGAGTCGAGCCTAGCCTATTAACCTACATAATCTGTAATGGTTGGTCCTGTCTTTGAAATTGGCAATCTAATTACAAATAAATCAATCCTTATCTAAGTCATTTTTGTGTTAGAATCATCTGCAGGTTATATAGAATTAGTTCATTTGATAACTCTATTTCTTTTTTACAATCATGATATTCTTTATTATTAATGAGTTTGACTTATAAAAAATTATGCTAAAAATAAAACATTTACAACTATTAATATTCAAGCATTTTTAATTCAACACTAGAAAACTTTGAGATTTTATTCAAACTAGCTAGTAAATATTCCGTGTAAGATTATACAAATTAAAAAAGATGATAAAAAATAAAGATGTAAAATTTTGACACATATCATTATAATTAGACTTTTATTAAAAAGATACAATAATTATCACGGAGTCTTATTGAAATAAGTTAAGATGACACGTGAAATTTAGATTTGTTGTCTAAAGCAATTCCACACATTTACGTTGAGATCGAACAACCTAGATTTTAAAGTAAATTTTGATATTTTTAACAAAACGAAAAGTATCATACATAAAATCTATACTATTTGATTTCGATCAAATGTTGACTACTAACGTCCTAATTACTTAAATGTATGGGTCGGTGATCGCGACAAATCCAAATCTTTAAATTTTTGTCTCATATTTTTATGATAAGACTTTTTATTAAGATTTATGACTATATAGAACTTTCAGTAGCATCAACATCAACAAATACAACTTCAAAAGGATCATCATCAGTAAGAATCAAACGTCTTCCATTCTCATCATCAAACCTACCAATATCATGACAAACACCTTGTGGAGTAGTGAAACTAGGACAAAACACAAGTTTATATCCAATACCATGTTTTTGAATATTAAACAAACCATTTAAAATATCACGATGTTCTTCAACACCACCAATACCAATCCAAGACCTCGGAAAATCATCATCAACAACAACCACCCATTTGGATGATTCAACACACTCGAGTTTCTCTTCAAACACAATATTTAACTGTGTTGTGTTTGTGAATATTATACCAGGACTTATTCCTGGAATTTCGAATTGTACTGGTAAACCATTGATAACTTCAGAATAATCTTGAAGTACAATCAGTGGACATGATGAATTATTTTTTTCACCAAGTTTTAATCCACCACCTGCTGCTCCAAAGATAGATGGTTTAATATAGAATCTTCCACCTGGAAAAATTGGGTTTCCATTTGTGTCTTTTACTTGTTCAACATCTTGTGTTGAGGCTAATTGAAAAGTAAAGAGGATGAGAGAAAGGGTAAATAATACATGCTTCATGGTTTTTTCAAGGATGTTGCTATGTTGATTTTTTTCTAATGGTTTTGTAATTATGCCTCAAATCACTATTATATATTTATAGAGTTGTAGCTTTGGACCTTAGGAGATTCATTTGCATACGAAATCAAGAAAATTTTGTACTATATACTCCACAATTATACCTCTACTTCCACAAATCTTTTAAAAATTGGAATTTATATTTGACTTTAAAAATATAAAAAATATTTTATCCTTCATAAAATTAAGAAACTCATTTTTTTTATTTTAAAATACAAATCTGTTCTAAAATATTTGAAGTTGAATTTTCTAAAATACACTATGATTTGTGAAATCAGACATATAATTATAAAATTGATTCAAATATTTTACGTACTAAAGTAGATATGTTTGATTGAAATTTTATAGTAAATTAATTAATCTTCTTTATATTAACCTCTAGTAGTACATGATGTAAAGTCAAGAAAGAGTCGTACAGGATGTATTGCCGTGCTAGTTTTTGTTTCATATATTATATGATAGCAAAATGGTGGAAGCTTTGTTTAGTTTAGTTTTTTTACTACTAAAAAAAAATTATATTCATTCATTTAAATTAAAAGAGCATATCAATCGTAAAAAAATAATTACAAATACGTTAAAATTAAAAAAGATGAATCTATGAATAGACTCACAACATTTAGGTTAATAAAATAAAACAAAAAAAGTACACATTTTTAGATCTGCAACGTTGATGATATTAAAATTATTGATTGAATCTTTTTGTACTTGATCAAAGTTAATTTATCAATTTGAACAAAATAAACATCACAGTAAGACGGAAAAATCAAACAATGTTGCATTAAGACGACGAACAAAATAATATTACACTAAGATGAAGAAATAACGAAAAACACAAACAAAAGATGTATATGTGTGAAAATCACTTGTTTAGATAAATTGGTTGAGAAAAAACGGTGTAGAAAAATGATTTTGACCAAAAAATAACCCATCTATGATGAAAAGAAATCGATATAAAGAGAAGAGATGATATGCGGCTAGGTTAAAAAAAGAAGAAGAGTTTGTTGCAGTTTTGTTAAGTTTACTTAGGAATGAATTGATGTGCATATCCTATTAAGATATGGTATAGTATAAGTGATAGATATTTGTGTTTTTTAATCATTTAATTACGAGTATGATTTTTGAATTGAACACTAGGTTTTGATAAAGAAAAAACAACCATTTTGATTCGAACAATAAGTCACTGCAATTGTACACTAAAATAATATTATTTTGATTAAAAAAAAAACAATCATACCTTAATTTAAAAAGAGTGTTTTGATAGATCAATACAACATATAGTTTATCGTTGATCAATATTTAAATTCATTTAAAACTCTAACGATCATCAACAATACTCTTTAAAAGTAAAAGTTCACAGTCTTTTTCAATTTTACACGATAGAGGTTTGAAGTTTTGATTGTCATTGATTAGACAAGTTCAGTTTTTATGAATACATACTACCTTAAGTTCTTTTTATAGCAAATAGTCGAGTCAATAGAAATTGATATATTTGATCTATATTATAGGCTAAAAACATTAATTTTTGTTTATCTAATTATCTGTTATAAAAAAACAAAATAAAATTATTTTTATCAAATAAACACCAATTAAATCACTCTTTCAATTTTAGAAATAATGATGGCTATAAACTTTTATTTTCAAAAAACAATATCTATCATTATATTAGAATATTTAACTTTTGTTAAATATTAGTCCAATTTAAGAATTTGTCTTTAGTTAAAATATAAATATGTAGGTGCATGTACAAAGGTAGTATCAGATAAGGTAGAGGAGAATGAACATGATCAACATTTTAGCTGCCAAAAAGTCCAAATAGGACCAATTGACCAAATCCTTGGATATATTTTTTTTTCTTTAAGGATTTTATTAAGATGCTGAGCTAAAAGGTGATTGGATAGTTTGGAAGTGTTGGAGTGATAAAAAGTTACAAATTCAATTTATCCTTTTAATAAAATTAATAATTAATTATTAACATTGATATTTCAAAAAAATAAATTAAATAAATTCTTAGTCTTTATAAATATATCATTTTTTTTTGTCTTTCTAAAAGTTTCTTTAAATAATTATCTCTCAAATATTTTTATCACATTTAATTTCTTCTTTTAAGTCAACTCATGTATATTATTCTGAATTTTTAGTGATTTTTAATTGTAATATTTAAGATATTGTAAAAATCTCTCTAACAAAAGTTTATAATTTTTAAATAAAAGATTAATTAAATATAAACTTTTATAGTTTTAGATTTAAAAATTTATATTTAATTTATTTCTTGTTAAAAAGTCTAAATTTATTTAAGAGAGATTGTTATTATGTTCTAAACATATCTGCAAAAAGATCATTTAAAATTTAAATTGTACAAATAAGTTGACTTAATAGAAAGAATTAAATTTGTTGAGTAAAATTATTTGTAGAGCATTGTTTGAAAAAAAAAATTAAGAAATTAAAAATAAAATATAATCTATTTATAGAGATCAAATATTTATTTAATTTTGTTTAATATTTGCAAGGCTATCTGGCAGGCTTTCCATAAAATAATCTTGTTTGTTATGTCGATTGGTTTTTCATAATAATAAATCGAGGGAAAGGTATATCTAGAAAAACGAAATATACGAATAATTTCTCAAAACTATTATTCTGAAACACGTTAGGTATCATTTAAAAAAAATCTAAATTACATGAGGTTAGATGTCAAAAATTGTTAAACATAGTATTTTGAGTGATGTGAAAACTAATTTGGTCAAAAATTAAATGGTGACTATATGTTTTTGTTGATTTGGTCCGACCTCAAATATGCGGGCCAAAGAGTACGTCGGCTGTATGGTAGAGAGTCACATAGACCCTCACAATTTTTTCCTTTGTGAAAAGGCACCTAGGTGGTTTGAGAAGGGTAGAAGTAGTTTATAAACTATCATTAGTCTCGATTACCAAACAATGTGGGACTTTTTGGTGTAACCAAAACAATTCTCAATCTCTTACAAATGTCATTTGAATCAAAAGAGTTCATAAAAAAATCATGTTTTAACATATATAAACTTTGTTGCATGTTCATATCATATTGACACACTTTGAATTACATGGAAAACCTTTGTTAAATGTTTTTTAACGTCGTAAATGGACTTATAAGCTTATGAATCAACTTAGAGATATTAGTAACTCAATTTTTGATGTTAATATATGTGAATCGATTCACATAACTTGTGAATTGACTTAGCACAAAATAGGAGGTTTTATCAATCGACTTACACTTGTGTGAATCGATTCACACTCCTAAAGACTACAAAATTGATTTTCCAAACATGTGTGAATTGATTCACAACATGTGTGGACCGACTCACAACATGTGTGAATCGAATCATAGTACCAGCAAACAATTTATTTGACAGTTTTTAGACAATTATAACAGCTAGATAGTTGTTATTTTGCTCGGAAAACTTTTTCTTTTGTCAATCTTTTTCATGCATCATATATAAACAATCCAAAAAAAAAATAATTGAACAATAAGAATACTTTCACTCAGTTCCACAAATTTTATGCTTTCAAGATTATAACATAAATTGAAAGCTCTTTCTTGTTCAACTCTGCTTGCAAACAAATTTTAGTGTGAGAAACAACATCGAAGGAATATCGTTTGTTGATAGGTCTATTCTAGATGTGGATCATAAAAGGGATACATATGAATATGCGGATCATCAAAGGGATACATATGAATATTGCGGTGAAGTACTAAATAGGATATATCTTCAAGGTTCTAGAGATGTGTCTTTAGGGGTGTGTTTGATTTGCTAAAAATGAGGGACATGATAGAACAACTCATGTTGTACCATGTTTGATGTAAAATCTAGCTGTGAGACTGAACAACCTAGGACTCGACAATAGTTTTAATTCTTCTCCCTCGCTCAACCATTGGACGAATTTTTGTCCTGTGGACAGACTATTTAAAATACCGAAATACTTTTTTTATTTTCTACTAAAAGATATTTTTTTTCTCCTTCATCTTTTAACTCTCTCTCTCTCCCTCTAATTTCGTTGAGTAATTTTTTCTTTATCAAACTTTTTAAATTCTATAGTTTCATTTTTTTGTTAATTTTGTTTGAATTTGTGTTCGGTGGCAAATTTTATGTTGTGTTGTAATTGATAAATAGATTGCGATCTTAGGAATTTTTGTTTTTGAATCATATATTGATTTAACTTGTGGTTGAAAATTATGTTAGACGTTGCTCTCAATATCTTAGATTTTATTCATAATGTAAATTTTAATTTCTATGTGTTTCTATCAATATTCATTAAGTGTTTTAGAAATCTTCACTAATTTGATTGAAGTCAAAGTGATTTTAAAACCTTGAATCAAATTATGTTTTCTTATGTAAATTAATCGTTGTATTTAGTGTTAACTGATTCTAATATTATCAATCTTTGGATACAAATTTCAATACACATTTTGTAGGTGAGTCAAACACGTTTACTAAGTATTTTATGTTGTGTCACAACTCTTTCTAAAGTTTAATGTATAGGTCATTTCATAAGTAATAAATTGTAAGTTAATATATTTATCTTCAAGACTATGTGATAAACACATAGTTTGTATAAAAGAATATTTTAAAATACTTTAACAAAAAAATATAGTTCAAATCACATGAAATAAATATCAAAAGGGGTTAGAGAGATTAGAATAAGAGTGTGTAGCAATTTATTCTTATTCACTATCAACTTAATAGTTAATGTTAGTCTTTTCTTCACTTGAATATTTTTTTTCACTATTTAAACAATGAATACAATTTGTTTCAATATAAACATGACAACTAACTACAACCAATACCAATAATAATAGCAATAAAGGAAAAAAAATGTTATAAATAGGACACCTCAAGTGATATATGGTGATTTACTAGGAAGACTTTGATTTTATTCAAAAACTTAAGGCAATACGTACATACATTCTCCCACCTTATATATTGTTCAACTTTCACTTTTCTATCAAATGTGAGATTTCTAACTCACACTTTCTACACAACACAATTCTTATGGTTTCTCTTGGTTGTCACTCACCATAGATCACACAACTTCTTAACAAAGACTCAATCTTGCATTTGTTGAGGAACTTGCTTTCACTCAACAAAGATATAGTTATTGCAAAAGAATTTTTAGCTTCTTAATTTGTTTTAGAAAACTCAGGACAAATTGTTCTTGAAACAATCAGAAAGTTTGTTTAAACTTCTAAGTGTGTTTACAATATGAACGCTTTAAAATAAGTTTTAAAAAATTAATATTTTTTTATAATTGCTTATATTGAAACTTCAAAATTGCGTGAGTATTTATAGCTTATCTTAAACCATAATGTTGTTACTCACACTGTCATAACATATCTTTGATTGTGTCTTTATTCAAGATTTCAAGTAGTGGAAATGAAATTTATAAAAATTATTATGACATTGATGTGCGACCTTTTACACCTTTTCTTTTTGGATGTAAAATTTTTGATCGATTGCCAGATATCTTAATTAATTGATGAAAAAATTGAAGTATTGTTTATATTTTTTTTTAATAATTGAAATATGAAAATATAATAACAAAAATTTAAAATAATATATTTTGTATTTAAGCAAAAATTAACATACAAAAAAATCACAATAACATATATAATTCCTGCTAGATTGACACCTCAAACACCAAAATCACCTATTCTATATTTGTATTTTCTTCTAAATATTAGTTCCTATGTTTATCACAAAGACATTTATACATAGATTACAAAAGCTATAGTATAGCACCATATACTCTTCCATATTTAAGATCTTGTAAAACAGAGAAAGTGATTAATATAATTATTTAATCTACCAAAACTATATTGAAGAACTCATCAAAACTCCAACCTTTTGTTGTGTTGGAAAGATTTGTGATTCATTAGGAACTAATTCATCTTCAAAAACAACCCACACCTTGCTTATTTTAGTCTCTAGTGTCCATGAAAAAAGTGTTGGAGTTGTTGAAAAATTTACATCAATTTTGTCTTCATCTTTTTTCCTTTCTTTTGCTCTTACTTCCAACTCTACCTCTTTTGAAGCTTCAACTTGATTTTGTTCACAACCAAATTGATCCAATGCCATAATATGATTCATACTAATAATTTGAACAAAAGGGTACTCCAAATTCTTGTTTTCAACCACTTTTTTGCAAGTTTGATAAAGATCATGAAGCTTTTGTGTTTGAATACAACTTTTCTTGAGTATTTCACAAGCTAAGCCTCTAGCTGATGATTCTAAATCAAAAAACATGTTGACAAGAGCTTCAATGCCTTCACAAAATGTCATGTAAACTTGAAAACTTTCTCTCAAAGTATTGCTCATAGCAACATGAGCAAGACTATGATTATTTGACCTTAAAATATCATATGGTGAACATTCCAAAACTTTATCAATAAGAATTTGACACTTAGGCAATATTCTAAATGCCATATCAAAAGATTTTTCATCATATCTTCTAAATTCTAACCCTTTAGACATAATTGGTTCAAGTTTGCCAGCTTGATTGATGAGCCAACTCATCCTTTCTTCAAGATAAGATGCATAATTGTGTAGGAAACAAATTAAAGGGTTAGAAAAATTATTTGTGACACAATACCTTATGCTAATTTGTAAATGGCCAGAAACATATGCTTTGCATAATTCTTGTTCAAATGATCTATTTCCACCTCTAAGAAGTCTATGAATCAAAACAAGAGTCTTGAGAGCAACAAGATTATCTTTTGTTTTGCATAGGCGGCGCGAAATTCTTTCGGCGAGAAAAGGGATCGACCCTTTTGAATTTGATACATGGAAAAGAATTTCATGCATGTATTTGTCATCAATGGTTCCATTTCCATGACTAGTGGCATGAAGAATTGCAATTTCTATGTTGGAAAAGCCATCATGTTGTTGATGGTACATCATGGCCTTGCCTATTGAAGCTTGATCTTTCATTGTTCCAAGAGCTAAACGAAATTTGTTTTGTATATCCATAACCATTATTCTTCTTCTTATTATGAAGAAAAATAAAAAGGAGAAGAAGTTCAAAAATGCACCAAGACTAATTAATGGAACAATTTGATGTGTAGAATTGAGAAGTTGTAGAAATATGCACATATAAAGGTGAGTGGGGAGAAAAAGTGAGGCCTTAATTAAAATATTTGAAGTATAGTACAAACTAATAAGAGAATCAAATCTTTCATATTTTAAATAGTTTATTTTTTTTTTAAATTTTGTTTTACCATATTATGTCCACACAACTATAAAGACTTATTCCTTAAAAAAATTTATGTGTATTTAAGAGTTGTCTCTTATAAATATTAAATAGTGAATTCTTATACACATGAGTAACAATTAACCTCCATCACATACTTAAATAATTTAAATTACTTACTATCACAATGTAAAAAAGATTTTTTATAATCATTTTTTTGAAATATTTAATTACGCTATAAAATGAACTGCTAGATCAAAAAATATTTAACAGCATTTTTTAAAATACTATAATATTATATTTATATTATAATTTTAAATTATAATTATAATTACGCTACATAAATATAGACAAATATTAAAAAAAAATGATATTATATTACAGTGTAATCTAGAAAAATATGACTGCAATTACATTTATAATATCATTAAAAATGTCTTTAAAATTGTTATATTGTAACAACAAATAAGTTGTGGACCCCAATTTAGAGAATATTCACACCACACTAGGTTGATATTTTAAATAGAGAATTGTAATATGGACAAGAACATTCATCATGTAAAATAATTTATAGATTGTGATTTTATTATGTGACTAAAAGGCAAAATAATACACGTGCAAAGTCAACGGGTATAATCAAAAAGCCTATATATCATTTTCTTTGTTCCTTTTGAAGTGACTGGAATGAAAGATTAGTGGCAAATGTCAAATTTACTTTCCTAATCATTTTTATTTTATTTTATTTTTTTATCTTAAATGGATATTATCCTCGTTGGAATTAGATAAGACTTACAATGAATATAAAAAAGAAAATTCTTAAACAATTTGATAGTAATATTCTCATAGATAAATTTGAACATAAGACTACTTCTAATTAAGCTGGAAAAAATTCTTACTACTTCATCTTAATGTCTTGGATTTATTAATAGTTATTTTCCTAACCACATAATCATATATATAGAAAAAAATAAAAAGGATAAGAATTTAATGATGATTCTTTTGTATGAATTACAGCTTAAAAGTTAGATTCTGTATATCAAAGATGCTTACTCTTCCTAAATTAACACACCACAACTTTCTTACTTGAAATCGATAAAAATTGTTAACTATAAGAGGTAAGAAATATTTTTCTAATCATATTT
>JBBPBR010000002.1:26349350-26364399 GCA_037974775.1 Cicer pinnatifidum
ATAATCTTTTAATATTTTGATATACGAAAAAAAAATTCTTATAAATCTTATATTCTCCTGAAAACATGTTTTCTTATAAGCATAATTCATAAGTGTTATCTATATTGTTTTATACTATGGATAAATAATAATAAATTATGTAAGTAATTTTATAAATAATTATAATAAAAATTAAATATTATTAAATTATTTAACTGTTGTAATTAATTGACAGTATAAAAATTATTTATATTAATAATATATATCAATTAAATTATATTAATATTTATTAATAATTAATTAAAGAAAAACCCTATTCTTGTGAATTTTGCATTTGAAAGTTTTCACTGAGAAAACCAAAGTCAATTTCTTTGTTACAAATAAATCTACTTTTCAATTTTTCATTTCATTTCTCTTCAATTCAATTCAACTCCGTTTCTTCCAGGTTTCTCTCTCTTTCTCTTTTCTCTCTCTTCCTTTATTTTTCATATTCCCATTTTACCCCTTTCTCCTTCACTGTACTTGTTCTGTTTCTCCAATCAAATCCCAAATCTCGCTGATTTCACTAAAATCCTTTTTTAATTCTCATGTTTCTTCACTCTATACTCACCGAATCCCTCTTTGGTTTTCTCCAAAAATAAAATTAATTTTTTTTGACAAGCTCTATCTCTTTTTCTCAGTGTGTGATTTCATTTTTTTTAATGTTTAATTTAATTTAATTAAATTCATAATTATTAATAATTAATTCATAATTGTGGTTACTCCACTTGTTTTCTCACACTGTGATGTGATTCAGTTCAGTGAAAGAAAACAGCGGGAAACTAAAAGTTTGAATCTTGCCATTGTTTTAACTATTCAATTTATTTATTTTTTAAAACATTTTTTGGGGTTTTTCTCTTGTTTGTGTGAAGAGAAATGTAGAATTTTATGTATGTTTGTTGGATTTCACATTAGTTTCTGTAATTAAATTTTCAGAATTTTGTATCCTATTTTTATTTTATGTATGTTTGAATGTTGAATATTTTTTATTTTTTTTTTACAATTCAACATTAAAAAAAATAATGTTGGATTTCACATTAGTTTCTGTCATTAAATTTTCAGAATTTTGTATCCTATTTTATTTCATGTATGTTTGAATGTTGAATTTTATTTTATTCTCTTTGGGGAATTTTCTGTTGTTCAATTGAAGAGAAATGTATAATTGTATGTATGTTGGATTTCACATTAGTTTCTGTCATCAAAATTTTTAGAATTTTTTATTGCATTATTTGAATTTTTCGTTCGATTGAAGAGAAGAGAAATGTAGAATTTTATGTATGTTTGAATGTTGAATTTTTTTATTTTTTTTTACAATTCAACATTAAAAAAAATAAAAATAGGAATGTTGAATTTTAGTTTATTTTCTATTGTTTGTTCGAAGGGAAATTTAGAATTTTATGTATGTATGTATGTTGGATGTCACATTAGTTTCTGTCATTAAATTTTCAGAATTTTGTATCCTATTTTATTTCATGTATGTTTGAATGTTGAATTTTATTTTATTCTCTTTGGGGGATTTTCTGTTGTTCAATTGAAGAGAAATGTATAATTTTATGTATGTTGGATTTCACATTAGAAAAAGGTGTTAGTAGATAGGAAGCTGGGGATAAGAAGTGTGAATTGGTGGAGTTAATGGATGGTAGGCAAAGACATGCATATTGGGAATTTTGTTTTAACAAGAATAATTTGTTTTGAAAATTGAGAGAATGATGAGATTTCAGGAAATTAAACCCTGTAGGGTCTGTGTACAGTTTTTCTATGCAAGCACGTGTTTCTGCATTCATAATTGCAAAATTGATTAATTAACAGATAAAAAGTGGTTATCGGAGGTTATAAATAGTTCTAAAAGTGAGAGTAGATGGCTTAGACTTGATATCAGTTTAATTATTTACTGTCACTTTAAATCACTTTAAATTTTTAAATGAATGAATTTATGCGATACTAACAGTTCCCTTGTTGATGAAAATGAAATTGTTGAAATAGAACATACATTTTGGCTTTGCAATTTGCTTATATGTTTGTAGATATAGGTAGATTGGTTTTTTTTATACGTTTTTAAAATCCTCTTTAAATTGAGCAATCCATTTTAAATTAATGTCTTCGAGTAATTGAACATCATTCCTCTGCTAAGCATGTCTCATTTCTGTCTTGTTGCACAAGAAAAATATATTCATGCATATATCTAACGAGGATGCTAAACTTTGTTTTATTGAATTTGAAACTTCAATATTAATTTGGCTTTTGATTTGATGATTTTATTACATAAAAGCTGACAAATTGTTCTTCATGCTGTAGGCAATACCTTTGAAGGAAGCAAGTCTTGTATGTAGATTTTCAACAGCCAATTTATAGCATAGGAATATCGAGTCAGATTCCTTGCCAGTCATGAAAAAGGTTGTTTAATGTTGTCTTTGGTTTGTTCTTCTCTTAAATTTTTTATAATCTAATTAGGTAGCAATACTGGATTTCTTTGCCAGAGCTTATTTGAATTATATTATATTATTCCACTGGCACAATCCTTAATAATTAGTCAACCAGAATTTCCTAATAATAATTTCCGACCGTATGTATGTATGTAAGTATCAAAGTATGTAACGCATGTATATTTCTATGCTGTTGTATCCTGTTAAGTTTGTCTTTTTAATTGAGATGGTTTTTCTAATGAAACAGTGTATTTTGGTTCTGATAGGGTTTCTTTATATGAATTTATGTCTGTGTTGTGCTTATGACACTTATACACTTTTGTCACTGTGCTTGCTTATGACAATTTCGATTAGGCAATGATAATTTATTTGTTAAAATTTTGTTTGAGGTGTTAAGTGAGTTCCTTTGCTTCTCTGTTTAGCAGAACTCTGAACAGGATCGCTTTGGATCTGTATTCAACAAGCTGTTGAGTGAACTTGGGGAACCTGTTGACTTTGAACTTCCAGAATGGATTAAGACGAGGACAACACAGTACACTCATATAAAGCGCAGTATCCTCTATAAATGTTGATTAGATTTTTCACAATAACTGTTTATAGCTGATGTTTACAGTATTGCCCCTTCTTTTTATGAGTGTTTGTCTACTTTGGCAAAGCTAATATGCAATCTTCAGTTGTTTTTGATTTCCTTGTTTGTTTTGCATATTCGGTCCTGTTCCACTCAGTGTTGTCAAATAATGGTTAAAGCGGCGCTGTAGTGCATCGGAATTTGAACAAATCTCTATTATTCCATGATACACTGATTAGTACAACGTGTTGTTAAATAGTAGCTATAGCGTTGTATCGTAGTGGAACTCGAACAAACTGCTATTTTCGGTGATCTGCAATTGACAACACTGGTTAGGCTTAGTTTGTCTGTTTACTTATAGTTTCAGATCACCTTTTTGTTGATTCTTATTAAAGTTTAAGATATATATCTCACTAAGAAGGCCAAGAAAAAGTTTGATGATGGCATATTCTGTTCCTGCACATCTTCACCTGGATCTACTGGTGTATGTGGTAGAGATTGCCACTGTGCGTAAGTGACTAAGTATTCCTTCTCTATGTACTTCATGACGTTTTTCACGTGTTGGCAAGCATTCCAGTACATGCCTACTCCGTTGTGAAGTAACGTTTTTGAATCTACCTCGTGTTCTTTGGTTTCATGTATAATGTTTGTGATTCAATTGAATATGTATTATTACGTTGAGTTGGGATAGCTTAATCATGATAACTCTAATATTAGTATAAGATACCATCATCATAATAAAGATACACACAGAACTGGTCAGTGTAATACTTGGACATTGTTACACCTATTATATATTATATATATAAACTTTAAAAAGAATGTATTATTTGTCAGTGCACCTTGTATGGACTTGGTTTGTTTTATTTGCTCACCGTCTCTGCTTTTTTATTTTATGTTACCAATGCAGCAAGAGTATGAACTTAAATCTGCAATCATATTATTCATTATGCTCACTGTCCCTATAGGATGCTTCTGTCTGGCTGTTCTTCAGCCTGCAAATGTGGGATCTCGTGTCTCAACAAAGCTTTTCAGCATCGTCCTGTGAAAAAGCTGAAATTGGTTAAGGTACAAACTTTTGGATCAGGATATTTTCTTTTAGTGGTTTGTTATGTGTGTGTGTATATATATATGTACTTGGTTACAGAGGTAAATCCATAATTTAAAAATTGATATTTATAATTATATCTGAATTCACTTTCCTGCCTTTTCCCTGTCATCTACCACTTCTCTATCATCCCAATACCTCAACCTTATTTTTCTGCACATAGATATATGAGTGTTCATGTAGCTTAGATTATTTGTATTGCATATAATCACTCTTTCCTCTCGTGATGTCCACACTTGACGTAATGAGTTGTAATATATTGTTTGTAGACTGAGAAATGTGGTTTTGGAATTGTTGCGGATGAAGATATCAAGGTTGGGGAGTTTGTCATTGAATATGTTGGGGAAGGTGATGATTAACTGTTTTAATGATCAACATTTGTAGAACGATGATTCTATTATTTTTAAACCTACTTATGGATGTTATTGTTACCTCTTTCTACAGTCATCGATGATACCACATGCGAACAGAGGCTTTGGAATATGAAAGATCGTGGGGAAACAAACTTTTACTTGTGTGAAATCAATCGAGATATGGTGATAGATGCAACATACAAGGGAAACAAATCAAGATATATCAATCATAGTTGCTGCCCAAATACTGAGATGCAGAAATGGTTTGCTTTTAATTGTTTTATTCGCATGGTCATTTAGTATTATTTTGTATTTTATCTGACATTATATGATAGAATAGTTAGGCTCACATCATCTAACAATCTTTTTCTTTTACTTATTTTCCATCTGAAGGATAATTGATACTGAAACAAGAATCGGCATATTTGCTACTCGTGACATTCAGAAGGGCGAGCATCTGACTTATGATTACCAGTATGAGCACTTTCTTTGATTACACTCTTTTTAGTTGAATTCTCTTCTATTGAAAAGTTTTGGTGTCTGGAATGATGTTAGTATGACTGTTGCATTGTTGTCAAATAGCAGTCCTATAGCGCTATAGCATAGCGGAATAGGAACTAATCACTATTCTGCGATATACTATTTAATACAAAGTGTTGTCAAATAGATGCTATAATGGAACTATAGTGCTGTAAAGCAGCGGAATTTGAACAAATTGCTCTTTACTCGATCCGCGATTGACAACACTGCTCTATTGTAGAGATGGTGGATTCTAAGTTTCTAACTGTGTTGCAGGTTTGTTCAATTTGGTGCAGACCAAGATTGCCACTGTGGTGCTGTTAAGTGTAGGCGTAAGCTGGGTGCTCGACCTACTAAGCCTAAAACGTCTTCAGATGCTGCATTGAAATTAGTTGCATATCAGGTGGCTCCATCTTCTTCTTTTAAATAGCCATTTTATCTTGGAGTAGATATGTCTCTAACTCTCCATGACTTTTCAATAATAATAAAGGGCTAAACCAAACTGAATTTTAACATCTTTCTATTATTTTATAGCTTTGTTGTGAGCTAATGCTTTTGAATTGGTTGAATAAATATACATTGTCAAACTTTCATTAGACTTGTGATTAGGATATATGTCCTTCCATATGTGCTGATTGATTTGTTCAGTATTGTCGACAATGGTTGGAAATATAGTAAAGATATTAAAGTTATACTATGTCTTCATAAAATGATATTACTGAAGTAAGTGAAGACTGAAGACAAAATAAAAACCTATACTCTAAAATATATTTTCATAGCCAGTGACTATGATTTTTGTAATTTTTTTAAAATCATAATTCTGGTGTGATAAGATTGCTGTAGTCACTGTGAATTCTAACAATCAGATACAAAGATTTGTTTGCTAACATGCCCTTACTAGGTTCACCATTAGACAGTGTATTCCATGTTGGTGCAGTGTTCATACTTAAAAAATAACTATTTCACCAAATAACAACTAAAAATAGTTGGGAAGTGAAAAGTCGCCATTATCTTCTAGAGTACTAACAGTGATTGCGAGGAAAAATTCAAAACTATGGTGCTTACAATTAGGTTCCAAAGTATGATATGGTGTTTTTTACACTCTTTTTTCCTCTAGTTAAAATTGGGCTTAATGGGTGAGCAATATCATATGTTTGAAACCATAGTGTAAGCTTTATAAAATTTGATAATTGGTGCTAAATTACATAAAGTGGACTAAAAATGCTTGAAAACTATCAAATATTACTTTAAAGTTATATCTGTTAGACTTGCAGTTCAGAGGCTGAACCTTGTCACGATAGTAAGGTTGTTCTGTTGTGACCTTGAGGTGTGGTCACAAGTTCTATTCACGATGAGTTCTTGTCACGAAAGCCACCTCTTCGCTTACAGGGTACAAGGTTGTACATCGGCCAATGTTGGTTCAACACATTAGAACATTTACCCTTTTAGCACCTTGTAGTGGTGGGAGCCTTGTGTACTAAACCATCCTTTTCTTTTTACCTTCGTCGATGATGGAAATACACCATAGAACATTTAAGTTCTGATAAAAACATGTTGAAGTTATAGAGTTTAATGATTTAGGTATAGTTGGAGTAAAAGGAATAGTACTGTTATTATACAACACAACATAAATCTTCATTACTAAAATAGACTCTGAATCTTAATTAAATAAGGAATAAATCATAATATACTAGGAAACATGAAAACTAATCTGAATAGATAATATAAGATACTCTAAATTAGGCGATAGATTTCATTTATTAATAGCCTTCGTCAAGCTAAAGCTTGCTAAGCTTCAGTCTTGTTACAGATATACCTTTGAAAAAATGTAAAAGAAAAGAAGGTAATTTGAGATTGGATGCTGGCGAGTCCCTATCAGGTTTCGGAAAAATGATATGGCTAGAGGCTGCGTTTTTTTTTTTTAAAGTTAATGTCGTATTCCTTCTGGCGAAAAAGATGAGATAAACTGCAGCTATGACACAATTTGGGTCCGATTTCAGCTGGAATAGCTGGATCTGAGTGCTTTTGGATAGCTAAAGCAAGACTATTTCTCTGGGTGAGCTGGTGTCAAGCTGCATTTTTGAGATCGTTGGGGATTTGAGACAAGTTGTGGTCAGCTGGCAGAAATCCCAATGTTAAAGATGACTTGAGCGAGAATTTAAGAAGAGCGTGACTGCGTCTTATGCTCAACCAACGAGAATAAAAATATTGTGGAGATATTGATATTGTTATGAGTTCTAGAATTTAGAGAATCCATCTAAAAAATAATGATAAGAGGGGTTACAATAGATGGTACCGTGTTGATACCATGTTGAAGGTGGGGTATAGTCTTGTAGGTATGGAGGAAGAAAAAGGAATACTCAAATTAATTATTATATTAATATTAATATTGATATAATGTGAATAATGATATGTTGTTATTACAAAAGATAGGACACTATAATTTACTAAAACTTGACTCCTAATCTTAATTAAAATTAAATAAGGAAACAAATCATGGTATATAGGGAAATATGGAAAGCCAATCTTAATCTATACGATCTTTCGAGATCCCTATTATTTCACCCACATTAGATGCCCAATCCTGAGCATGAGGGAGTGTGTCGAGAGGCCCACATCAAAAAGAGATTTGACCTAGATTTCAAGTTTTAGCACATTGAGCCCATGGGACGGCATATCCATTTACCGCCAGCATCTAGAATTTGGGCCTAACTCAGTCCTACAAAACTAGCTTTTAAAATGAAGAATGTCCAAACCTTATAAATACTACTTGTGTCATATCTCTAGTCGGTGTGGGACTCTCAATACGTTCAAAATATTAAAAGATATTTTTCGTATTATTCTAATATTTTAGAGAATTTAATGACTCTTCTATAATTGTATCTTGTATTTCCCCAATATACTATTGGAAATTGCTGAATGTTACGACAATCAATTCTATGAAACCAACGAAATGCACTGTTTGACTATCTATTACTATTTTATCTATTACTATATAGCAGGACTATGCTATTTAATGTTGCTCAAAGTGCCTACCAGTGTTGTCAATGAGATGGCAAGTTATGGCAGCCCACCATAATGCCCTGTGGCGGACTTTGACAAAACAGTAGGTTAATATGCATTACCGCCAATTCGGCTGGTATGGGATCCACCACGCCATCAGAACATGGATCTGCCGTGGAGGACTTTTGATGACACTGGTGCACGATTTCTTGGGCTGACCCTCCTAAGAACTTAATTATGAAGAAATGGGAGCACTGATTATTAAACACCTGTTCATATTTGTTTTGATACATTTGCAAAGATCC
Source organism: Cicer pinnatifidum (assembly GCA_037974775.1). NCBI lineage: Eukaryota > Viridiplantae > Streptophyta > Magnoliopsida > Fabales > Fabaceae > Cicer > Cicer pinnatifidum. The sequence continues at coordinate 26,357,648 of JBBPBR010000002.1, forward strand.
AACTCCTAAGTTGCTTTGATACATTTGCAAAGACCCAACTCCTAAAAGCCTGAGTTATTACGTGATGGTTCGTGAATGATTTTATATCTCTGTCGAATAAAAAAATTGAAATGATAAGTGGTCAGAGTGGGTAAAAACAACAGCACTGTCTGTAACACATCAATTGTCGCCACGATGCTCAGCGAAATGTTCGGAAGAGAGCTCAGGAAGATAACTGAGATAATGAACATTGCTCTGGTTGTGATTGTGACAGCTAAGGTTGTGCTTGCTGTATTATTGGTAATGAGGCAAGAGCTCTGCTCTGGGATATCAAAGAAAAAGCATGATTAGTTTGGGATTTTTAGGGTTCTAATATTTAGGATAATTACTGATTTGAAAATATATTAAAGGTAAAATAAAAAATAGAATGATTCTCTAGAGTGGAATTTGAGATGCACAACTTTCCCTTTTTGATGATGCTACCAGACTTCCTATCCTCTCATTCGTCTTTCCTGATCTCGTTAGCTCAATCACTGTTATTGAATTTAGTTATGTACTACATGTATATTATTCAATTTATTCATTATTTATTTACAATAAATTATTTATAATTAACTGCCTTGTTGACTAAATTTGGGTTTTTTTTTTCTCTCTGGATAGGTTTGTCAGAATGGAGGCTTGCAAATTGGTAAGCTTGTTTCTTTATTTTGTTCGTTACATATAAAACTATTTGATTTATTTGCTATATTCATTTTATTTTTGTCTTCTACACTGAAAATTGCATTTTTCTGTTGTTCTTGGTTTTACAGGAAGTTCTAGGGTTGCTGACCAATCAAAATGTTTACACAATTGCATTGATGAAGTTATTATGATAAAAAAACATGGAAATGTGAGGTATAATAAGATTGTCTTTTTGAATTGTGATATTATCCTTGTGAAGTTTGTGAAAGTACTATCCTTAATTTCATGTTATAACTGAAGTTAAATTTAATATTTTTTATTAATTACAATGATACAGATTTGGGATTATTAAGTGGTTTGATGAATTTTCACAAAAACACAAGGTAAGAAATTATTTGGTCGGATTTTGACAATTTAGATTGAAATTGTGATTAAATATGAATATTCATTTACTTTTTCAGATCATGTTTGAGGATGGTTGTGTTGAAATATGTGACATGTCAAAAGAAGATTGGGAACTAGTGAGACTGTGATGCAACTATTAGAAAGGATCACTTCCATGTGAGTATTTCTTTTGCATCTATCTGTATAACCTTGTTAAATATTAGTACCACCGTTCCCAACAGATGTCTCTCAAATTGTTCTATTGCCTCTCCTGTTGTTACATATGTTACCAAGCATAGCCTTAATTATTTGTTGAGACTATCAAGTATTGGAAAATTATGGAGGAACTAGATTGCTAATTATTGTGTTGTTCATAGCTGCAGGTGAAGGAAGTGAAAATTGGAGACATTATTCTTTCATTGCATGTGCATAATTCTTGTACTACTTACCAAACAGAATATGAAGAGGGATAGATCAACCCAAGTCTTACTGATTGAAATTTGAGAGTGATAATAAGTTGTTTTATTTTTGTTTCTTCTCACAAACTGTATCTGTTAGCCTAAAAGATTGCTGTTCAAAGCATTGGAAGTATAATCCTTGTATTCTATGCAAATCCTGATTGTACTTTATTCTATGCAGGGGATTTTGCAATTGAGAAATGATTTGTGGACATCAGATTGTGATGTCCGACACCATATAATGATACGGTTTTGAATTGTAGTAAAATTTTATCACTTAGTGAAATCTGCTTGTATTTTATTCGATATCGGCATACGGTGTCCCAAATCTGATGTCCAAATTACGCTACTCTTTGCAACTGTTGTATCAAGTGTATTATTTCTTTTATACATTTTTTAGTATAAGGAATTCAAAAGTTACCATTTTTTAGTATAAGGAATTCAAAATATTGTGATGAATTTGGGGTTCCTATTTATATTCAACATTTACACTAAAGCCAAGCCAATGGCATAGCTTTTGAAATGAATGGATGTTATTATTTAGATATTAGTTATTTTGGTGCATGTACTAGGTTTGTATTTGGTTTTTGTACAAGGTAGCTACTAAAAGATTCATTCTTTCAATCCAAATATTCATTTGAATGGTTCCCTTCTCTTTGATGAGATGTTCTTTCATACACATTGATCTAAGACTGAATTTTTGTTCACTTGCAATCTAGAAAATAGGAGATGCATTGTCCTAGTAAACTAGTTTTATACCCATGGAGAATTATATGTTATGTTAAACCATATACTTTTATAAGGATGTTCTGAAATTGATGGTGTAACATGATAAAATGGTTGTTTCTCATTGAATGACACTAATATATATATATAGGTAATATATCAAACGAGAGAGTGAAATATGTAAATCTTGATTATACATGAATAGTCACAATTAAGTTATTTAAGTGACACAATTATTTAAAAAAGTCATACGACTTTTTCTTACATTCTTAACTATTTATATATGGTTGTATGATCAAAATTTAATACTCTCACTATTTCATTGTAAAATTTATCTTATTTGATATGTTCTATATATATATATATATATATATATATATATATATATATATATTGTAAGCGCTCTCAAAAGTAATAATAGTGACATGATGATCTTATGCCACTTGAAGCAAAATTACAAAAAGAATTGACTAAAGTGTTACATAAGGAGGAGTTGTTGTTGAAAGTGATTACTACCTATCATTTGTTGATGAATGATAATGTGAATATAGTTACTAATTAGACACTTTTAACAGATGTAGTACGGAGGTCATGGACGGTTCTATGTGCAAGTTAGTGTGGACAATAGCCTACACTTAGTTTTGAAAAATAAATTATATAACAAAGATAAATGTGTGAATGTTATTATAATAGCCTCAATTGTGTTTTATTTTTTAAAAATAAATGTGTGAATGTTATTATAATAATCTTTAAATGTATGAAAATTAACTTAAAAATGTCTTTTGTTAATTCTTTTAATCTTTTATTATACACTTTAGTCTATAACATTACCAACGCAAGAGACGCTAGATATTGTATTTGTAATTTTTTCTTACTCATTTCTTCTTGTTCAAATTCGTTTTTTCTTGTCCGAAGTCTATCAAACATCTATATCTTTATTGAGTTTCTACTCTTAAATTAATAATTGAGTAGTTTTTCTTTTGTTGAGCAAAAACCCTCAATTTTAAGTAAATTATTTAGTATATTGATAGCCATTAAAATAAGTATTACTAATTTATTGATAGTCATTCAATTTTTAACTAGTTTTATAATTTGAAAAATAAAATAAAAAGAGAGCACTCAAATAATAAATTTTTCACTGAATATATTTATATCAAATTTTCAAAAAGGAATAAAACAAAAAGTAGAGATCAACTTCTACAAGAATGTGGAATTTTAATAAGATTTTTTTTTTCTTCAAAAATACTTCTAAGAAAAATGATTTTACACTCAAATAATTTTACAAAGACAATTGATGACCAAATTCGTCTTTACAAAAATCATATCACGGAATCTAATAGAAGTTAGGCGAAATTCACAATAAATGTCTCAACACAATGACATATTTTTGTAAGTGAGTTACAATTACAAATATTTGGCCAATTGCTAATTTTTAAGGACAGTTAAGCTTTCTTGTAGACTTTATGGAGTCGTAGGATCCATTCATCCTTAACAAATAAATGTGACTTCAACAAAGTGAACATTAACAAAGGTCCAATAGTTTGAAAAGTTGAAGGAGATGTCCTACATGCTCACTTACTAAGACATACATATATGGTAATCTCCTTGGAATAATGAAGCAATTTTATCCACTTATAATAAGGTCCATTTCTTATCCTATATTTATGTGAAATGTTTTCCTACATGCTCACTTACTAAGAGCTACTAAAGGCCTCAATATCAAGCTTTCACACTATTATAAATGGGACTTCAAGAAATGACCTCAAACAATGTAGTTGGGTCTTATTCACATATCTTGTTTTTTTGGTAACAACATTTGCTTGAAGTTTATATTTTTATTTATTGTGCATGAGTAAAAGTCGTGTTCAAAGAGAACTCATATTTCTATCCAAAAGGAGTCATTAAGGCCTCCAAAATCAACATAAATGGTATAATACTTGTTGAAGTGTGGTATTTTAGAGTAAAGGAAGAGATAAAATAATATGAATTTGGATATTCTTGATAATAGTTTTATGTTAATTTGATTCAAATGACTTAGTATTAATTTTTATTTATATACATAGACTTAATCTTAAATAACAAACAAATCATAATAATAATGAAAGATATTCTAATGTATCCCTATGATTATAAATTGATTTTAGAAAATAACTCAAGATAGTTTAATATAATATAATATAAAAGATATTATAAAATATTTTAACATTTCCACCCAAGCTAAAATTTTTGTTTGTTAGAAGAAAACAATGTATTGCTCTACAAAATAATAAATATAGATGGAAATACAACTGAGGAATGTAGGTGAAATAAGAGATAATTGTTATAAATATAGCTTAGCCAGATAGCTGGAATAATCATCAAAGCTTGAGAGAAATTTGTGGCAAGCAAACCGACAAAGCATGATCCGTCATTCTAAGAATTGAATTTGGAAGTTTCAAACCAATAATACGGGAGACCCAAAATATTTAAACTTGAAATAATAACTGCTTCAGAGAGAGAGAGGCGAGACACATTCATCTAAGAAGAAGACAGTGACATGCTAATGCATTTGAAGGGAAAGAGAAACATCGAATGAGGCACATTGAATGTGCACTACTTGACTGGAACACGACATAAATGTTGTCTGACAAAGTGAATGACGAAAAAAAAATTATGAACACATGGAAGGATGACACAACAAAGAATTGTCGAAAGAATAATCCAACGATATTAGAACCGTCAGAGAAAGAATAATATTAAACCAAATATATATATATATATATATATATATATATATATATATATATATATATATATATATATATATATAGAGAGAGAGAGAGAGAGAGAGAGAGAGAGAGAGAGAGAGAGAAACAAAGAAAGTGTTGTTTGTATTGTAGTGGGTGTAATCGTAGCTCGAAACACTAGAATATGAAAGAATATTCAAAATTAGGAGGCCAAGGTGAGTTCAACAAGAATTGCCATGTCTAAAATGATTGTCGAACGCATTGTGGAAGGAAACCATGTGTGGATCAGACTCTCAGATGAAGAGATGACGCATTTGATAGTGTTTGGTGACGTGCTTTGGAGTGTGGGCCGTTCTTGAAGAGGTGAAGTTGATGAAGTGGTCGTTCATCGTAAAAGCCACCAAAAACAAGGGTGACGACAACAATAATAGCGGATTTGGACGAAAAATGTTAAAATGAGTACCAAAAAGGGTCGACAAAAACAAATAATGATTGTTTAGGAGGCTCACTGAAAAAACATACAAAAGTGTTGGAAAAGTATGAAAACTCACCAAGAGATCACATCGATAAAGTGAAAACTATGATTACATTCTAAAAACTTACCAGAACTCATAAGCGAAATGGTGGTGAGTTAGTTTAAGGTGGATCATAATAAACTCTAGATACTATATTGAAATTGTGGGATTTTAAAGAAAAGGAAGAGATAAAATAATAAGAGTTTGAATATTATCGATAATAGTTTTATGTTAACTTGATTCAAAAGACTCAGTATTAATCTATATTTATAAAGATACATAGACTCAATCATAAATAAGAAACAAATAAATAATAATAATAATAATAATAATAATAATAATAATAATAATAATAATAATAATAATAATGAGAGATACTATAAGGTATATATCTCTATGATTATAAATTAATCATAAAAAATAATTAAATATACTCTAATATAATATAAAAAATATTATAAAATGTTTTTCTAATATTTTAATTAAATAAAACAATCATGCATTTTTATTTTTATGTTTGTTTTTCTTGCAACAAGGAGAACACTCATTTAACAATATATTCCCCACCTAGCTCTTAAGCTTGGATGAGAATACCTCTGCACTTTACTAGATCCAAGATTTAACTATTTCAAATTATGCTTACAATGCCATATTATTTTTTGTACCAAAAATCAAGTTTGCATCTAAGCTTTCGTGCTTGGTTGAGAGAGAGAAATGTAGTAAGGTGCAAAACGACACCAAATATGTAATACACTACTTGAGCATTAAAATGTTTGTATGTAGACTCATTATTGGGAGCTATTTTTGGCATAGATTCCAGTCAAATGCCACCATCCATGAAGTATTTTCTTCCACCGATCTTAGATCACTATAAGGTTCTCTCTAAATAATCTAAGTTTTAAAATGAAACAATAAATTTATGATACTACTCATAGTATAAACTAAGACGGTGGTGTACTCAATATCAATTGAGTAGAATAATAAAAAAAAAATGTTAATGTAACAAACATCAACATCATTGTTTTTCTTTTATTTTTATAAGAATAATTTTTACATTGTCAATGCAAAACTTTTTACACTGTCAACTAATCAAAAATCATAATCGATGTGTTTTAAGTTATATATAAAAAAAGATCAATTTTTTTCAAACATTTAATACACTATCAACTAATCAAAAATCATAATCGATGTCTTTTAAGTTATATATAAAAGAAAGGTCAATTTTTTTCAAACATTTAAAATTAGTTAATTGTGTACAAACTTTAATATATATATATATATAT
>JBBPBR010000002.1:26364793-26398082 GCA_037974775.1 Cicer pinnatifidum
ATTTATTTATTTAAATATAATATATATCACATCATTTCATCATATTATGATGAAATGCACATTTTTTTTACAACAATCTTGAAATAAAACTAAGGATTCAAATCCAAACTAGATTGATCCAAAAGAGAAATAGATAAATCATATTTTCAAATTTTATCAGGTTTAAAAATGACTTATGATTGAATGCATGATATATCAAATATATGAAAAAATAATATTAAAATATTTACAGTAAGAGAAAATAGATTATAGTCATTAATTTTGATATATCATTGTATTTTTTACAACGGTTGTGACAATAACCGTATCATGAATAATTAATTGTCTCTGTAAAATAATTTCTATCCTATCATATCATATCCTTATTTACTTTTGTATCATGTTATGTTTTTTATAGTATCATGCACACTAAACATACTATAAACTTTGATTAAAAAAATTCCATAAATAGAGATGGTAATGGACACTTTCCTTACATGATACTATAATATTCAACACCATACTTACACTCATACCTATTCGATTTTGCAATTAATCGTTCAATCATATATCCAAACTTGTAGTGTGAATTGCCCATCTCTAGTTATAAATTGTCTAATTTTTTATAGACAAATGTTAGTAAGATTATATATATGTTATAGACGAAAGAAATGTTAGTTTCTAGACATTGAACCTTGAATCTTGTACAAAATCATTAGGCTACTCGATTGAGGATCCATAAACATATGCTCTTAAACATGACAAAATCTTTTCTTAAACATTATAATGCATTATTCATCAAATATTACTGGTGACACTTGTGAATCTAACCATTACCAATTTACCTTTCTTAAGATTTTTTACTTTATCAAAATCTTAAAATATTTTTTTTTCTTTTTCACATGTTATATTTTTTTAAATCTTTTTTTAATAGATTAAAGGCAGTGCAGTGTTCTATTTATTGTACAACATGTGATTGATTATTATCAGTCTAAAATAACTTTACGTATGTCACTTTTAAATCAATGTTTTAAGAAACAAATTGAATATTAAAAATGATTTTTAAATTATAGTTTAATTGATTGAATTATAATAATAAATAAATAAATAACTTTTTATAAAAACAAAATATAGTGATAAATTTTAAAAATAATTAATTAATTCATAATTTATAAAGTAAAATTCATAAAACTCACACAAAAAAAATACATGTAAAATTCATATCAAATACATAGAATAAAACAAATTTCATTTCTAAAACATGATAAATAGTAAATAATAGTTAAAAAAAGGATAATGATCATATAACTTAGACCCAATTCTGTAAAAGAATATAATGTTAGGCTCAATATTTCAAAAGAAAAACTCTAATATGTTAATATTCAACTAAATGCAATATCATCTCATGCACATGCACACCGGCCGGTTTCCGAAACCCGCTTCTGGTTCTGTGGTTCATCCGATTTCTATCGGTTCGATCCAGTTTTTACAGTTTTTCCCGATTCAAAACATACTAGCGGTTTCTAAAGACTCTCCGGTCCGGAATCAGGCCTCATTCATAATTCAACCAGTTAAACCGGCCGGTTCGGCCCGGTTTTGATAATATTCCTTTAAAGTTATTTTTAAATTAATTTTCTTATATATGTCAAAATATTAATATTAATCAAAGATTAAATCCAAAACGAGGATCAAATCACACTATCCAAATCCAAACACCGAACAAAACTATCTCTCTCTCTCTCTCTCTCTCTCTCTTTCTCTTGCAATCACACTTTTCATTCTCCACCGTCGGATCACCAACATCTAGAACCTTCCATTTCTCCCCCACTCTATTTCCCTTCTCATCTCTCTCCAACTCCACCACGCGCTCATTTCCACCATGAACGTAACCGGAGAAAAACCACTAAACCGTCCAAAGAGAAAACCAACCTCCGATTTTCACACCTTTCCACCGCCGTCGGAAGTTAACTTCTCCGGCGAACCATTCCGGACGAATGTACGTTCGTTTCTAACGAAGCACGCGCTTCTCCCTCCACAATCCGCACTTTTCCCTCACTTGCTGACGTGGCAGATCATGTTCAGAATCGGTGGTGACGACTCCAATGCGGCGGTGGAGGATGGACTGGAACCGGTTGTATGCCTTGATGTTGTTGAAGAGGATGTGGCTAGATCTAGATCTGTGTACTGTGATCAGTGCCGAGTTGTTGGTGAGTTGACTCGTACCTAGTTAAACGATTCTGCTTTTCGGTATTGCTTTTTTTTTTTTTTTATCGGTTTATTTCCGATCACGTTTTTCTATGCTCCGGTAGCGTCAGAGGAAAATGAAAATAAAATGGAAAATGAATACCAGTTTCTTAAAATGAGACGAGTTTAGATTCATGAATTTTAAGATTATTAAGATCTTTTTAGGAAATATTGGAATTAGTACTATATCTCTTAAAATAAAATAATTACTTTCTCACAAGAATAATTAATGCATACTTTATTGTACTACTAGTATTTATAATTAGTGATTAATGACTATTTATGAGTTTTTTAATAAAAAAACTAATTAGAGTATTTCTAGTACTAAAATAACTAAAAATCGTTCATATGAAAATTAGACCCATATTTTTTGCTCAATACAAAGATGTGAAGGTGATTGTTTGTTCACTTTTTTTCTTTCTGTTGCACTCAAATAGATTACTTCAACTCAATTCACGTAAGGAAACTATTTGGGTGTAACAGAAAAAAAATAATTAGTTGTTTTATTTGTATAAGCATGCGAATGTGATTGTTAATGTGACTCGATACAATGCATACGCAATAGTAGCTAGAGAACAAAATAAAATAGGGGGGCGGGACCCTGTGGAAGTAAGTTAAATGAGCCCCACGTCAAGGAGCTATAATGTGACACCTATTATCGGTGGCCCAACTATGCATGGCTGGATAATGTGGACCTTTCACAATGAATGCATTTCTTACTTATTCATTCATGCTTCAAACTTTACATTTTGTGTGCAGCACTTTTTTTTTTTTAGTTAAGAAAATGATTGGTTTTGCCATTATCATTTTATTTAGGTTTTAATTAATTTTTAATTATCAATTGTGTTCTTTTGTGAAGTGAAAAATTTGAAATATATGGTGTGATGGATTAGGTTGGAGTGGACACCCGGTGTGTGGGAAACGTTACCATTTTATCATAAAGGCTGATGGGAGCTCTATTGGTGGGTATCACAAGCCATGCATGTGCTGTGGAGATATCTTGCGTTTGTCAGAATCCAAGTTAGTACTATCCCACGCACCCACCAATAAGCTTATTTTTTGTTTCATGGAAACCCCTTTTTTCTTTGTTCTTTTGGATTAATAGATTTGGAACTTTGAATGAGTGCTATGTTGTAATCCTATTCAGGGTTGTCAATTGCCGATCGCGAACATAGCATTTCAAATTCCACTACACTATAGCGTTGCTGTTGGTTGACAATACTTTGTACCGCAGAGCATATTGTGAAACATAAGTGACTTGTTTAAACTACATAAGCGACTTGTTTAAACTTCGCTACACTATAGTGCTATAGCTACTATTTGACAACACCGCATATATATCTTTTAATGGCATGTAAATTTATGTTATTTTCAAATGCAGAACAGCTACTGATATATTTTCAAAAATGTCGAAATAGGGTTAATTGCTGAATTGAAGGTCTATATGTCCCAAAGTTGAGAGGGGATTTTAGGGGTCGTTTAATTTGTGAAAACATTTTCTGTTTTCATTTCTTGAATTATGTGTCCGTTTTACCTTGATAAGCGGCTCTTGAAGTAAATTATTGTCTTGAAAATAAAATGAAATGCTAGTTAATGGAGATGCATTTATGATAATAATGATTTTTTCCATTGTTTCTAGAAATATAGACAAATTGTTCAATTCAAGAGTCTCTTCCTTATTAATGAGTAAAATTAATACAAATTTTAAGAAATAAAAACAAGAAATGTTTTCGTAAAATAAGCAACCCCTTAGTATTTCACTTTTTCATGTTTCAATTTCAGTTGATTCCATGTGATTAGCTCTGTTAGCATGAAACTTGGGTTAGGATCAAGGTGAAGGCTAATAGTGTTTCTTAGGAACAAGAAATGTGATTATTGTTGGTAGAAATATTATTATTTATTTTAAGTTAACTCTAATAGTGTTTATGATGTGTATGGTAATATTTATGAAAATTATTAGCAATTGTTAGAAAATTTAACTCAAATTGGGAGCAATGTTTACTTGTTGGGAAGTTGCTATGATGACCTTGAATTTGGTTTTGTGGATGTTTGGCAGAGATGGATAACAGTGGTTGTAGCCCATAAGAACGGAATTGAGATGTTTTATGTGAGAAATTATAACTGTAGTTATATTTTGAAATTATAGCATACTCTCTGTGGTCATTGAGATGATTGTCCAGTCATTGAGATTATATTTTGAAATTATAACAGTGGCTGTGACTCATAATTTGATAGCTCACATTAGTATCTTGAGATTATTATAGCATAATAGTCCTGTTATGGTTTGCATAATGCTTTGAACCTTCAGGTGCAAGTCTTGCAACCATGTGACAAGCACAGATGATGTTGAAGATTGGGTGTACCAACAATTGGAGAGCACTACTCATCTTTTACATGGTGTGGTTCATGCCAATGGTTATGGGCATCTTCTTCGTGTTAATGGAAGAGAAGGAGGCTCAAGATTTCTTTCAGGCTCCCTTATCATGGACTTCTGGGATCGGCTCTGCAAGACACTTGGTGTCAGGTTAGGAATCTTTTTATTCTAATTACTGCTTCTAGATTGTTAATGATTAATTAAGTTGTTCGTTTTGGATCAATTCTTTCAATTGCTATCATGTAATTACTTAACCATGAAACTTTTGTGTCATGTATTTGGCAGTGTATAAGAAAAATTTAAATAACTTCTTTGAAAAAACTGATTATTGCTTAAATTAAATGTGGCATCATTTATGCATTTACCTATTTTGTTTAGGTTGGGCATCTGTAAATCCCTACACCTTCTTGATGTAGCTTTGAGTTAAATGTGTATGTGTCTTTGCTTTTCTTTATGAGCAGAAAAGTTAGTGTGATGGATGTTTCAAAGAAATATGGGCTCGAGTACCGTCTGATCCATGCCCTAACGAGGGGACATCCCTGGTATGGCGAATGGGGTTATCAATTTGGCTCTGGTAGCTATGGTCTCACTCAGGAAGCATATAAGACTGCTGTTGAAAGCTTGTCCAACTTACCCTTGTCCGTTTTCCTCTCTGAGGGCTGGAAGCCCCACTCTTGTGTGCAAGGCATCATCTCATTTTACCAGTCTTTGTCGGAGCATCAGCTTGTAAATATAAGAGACCTCTTCCGTCTTTTGATGAGTTTGCTTCATGACTCTATCAAGACTTCATCAAAGGCTCAAAGTATCACCTGTAAGAAGCGCAGCTTTGACGCCATGGGAGTGTCATGTTCCTGGGAACAGAGTGATGTAGTACGTGTTGAGGAAGCCATGCTCAGAGTGCTGCGTGCTGTGTCTCGCTCCAATTGGGTGAGCTCACGAGCTCTTAAGGGTTCTGTCTACAAGGTGGCCTCTTCAGAGCTGCTTGATTACTGCCTTGGAGAACTCGGTGGAAAAGTGGTCTTGGGTTCAATGATTGTTAATACCCGACACAATCCTGACACTGGAGCTTTGGAGTACAGGTTAGACTTCACTCTGTTCTTATAATTTGTTTTATTCTTCTGCATCTTTTAATTCGGCAATTTAAAATGACGTCATACAATCTGATACCGAAAAATGGAAAAATCACTAAACATATGAATGCATCGTTTTTATGATTTATATGAAACAACATATCATAGCGCTTTGTTGTATTACCTTAATGGCGTCATGGTGTAAGTCTGATGCTTTTTATTTGGTTTACCATGCATTAGGATTGTCTAAACCACAATTTTAAATACATACGATCTATTTTATTTGAGTTGTGTGTGTCAAGTTATTCTTATTCTGTATAGTTATTTTGAAACACTAAACACTTAAGTAGCCTAATAACGTTTTCTTAATATTGAGTGTGAGCCTTGAAACATTGATGTTTTTCTTAAAGCATTTTATGCAGTTTAGTAATACTTTTTTTGAAATGGCAGTTCAGTAGAGTACTATTTAGAAGATTCTCGTATGGTTTATTTATTTTATTTGCAATGTCATTTATTTATTTGTTTTAGAATTGGTTCTTTTGTAACGTACCATCGTGCTTCTATTTACTGCAGACTTGAGGCTGCAAACAATTCTTGCGATGGAAAAACATCGAACAATTATTCTTTAGGCTCAAAGCGTCCATCTAAAGAGAGCCTCCTATATGACTTGAAATATTTGTACGGGTATTTGCTCAACTCTCCGATGATGCAGAACTGTGTTCCTGAGGGAAGACAGATTCCTGTAATGAGCTCAGCTCAGAAACTTCTTAACTGTAAGCAGCTAGTAAAAGATTATAGGCCAGAGATGTCGCCAATGAAAGATTTGTACAAAATACGCGTCTCATGTCACATGGAACTTATCGATGAAAGTGAAAATCCCACAATTCCAGCAGAATTGGTTGTCCTACCCATAAATGCAACCATATCCGACCTTAAAAAAGAAGCAGTAAATGCTTTTGAAGATGTATATCTCATGTTCAGAAGATTTGTAGTCGACGGCTTAGTTGGCTATAACAATGTAGATGATTCCACACAAATCAAACTCTTGTTAGGATCAGCAGAAGTGGTTTGTATCCGAGGACGATGCATCAGCAAGAATGGATTGAGCAAGTTCAAAATGGAACGGGGACTTGAGAGGTGGACTGTCGATTGCAGCTGTGGTGCTAAGGATGATGATGGAGAGAGAATGTTGGCTTGTGATAAATGTGGAGTGTGGCAGCATACTATATGTTCTAACATTCATGATTCACAACCTGTTCCCACCCATTTTACTTGTCCAAAATGTAGAAACCCTAATTTGAAACCTAAATCAATTGGGAATTGCAAAGATGAAACTCTGACTAACATAAGTGGTAGTAGCAGTTGCTTTGGTAAGGGGTTACCAGTGCCTTCTGATGTTCATTGAGACATGACTAGATATGGGATCCGTATTCACTGCTGTTGCATATTCATGCAGTTTCATGAATCTTGGCCGTTTATCTGTGACCAAACAGCTCTGATAACATAGTACTGATTTCGGTAAGTTCACATAGTATTAGATCTCAATCATACATTTCAGATCAGACGGTCCAAATCAGTTACTTGGAATCCAATTCTCTAAATATATGTATATAAAAAAGTCTGTTTTGTTTTTGTTTGGGCCTGAATGAAGTGTGTATATAACAGAAAGGCCTAATAGGTGCCATTAGGTTTAGGGTATGCCATGTTTAGTTGTTCGCATTTCAGGTTCTAACTTTGTTTATCATGTACATATTCAGTTTACTTTAGGGAAAGTGATTTTATTTGAAAAGGGTGATAAATTATTATGTTGCCTGGTTACTAAACATGAGTTTCATCGTACACTGAAAAACAAATAATACCAATTTACTGTTGTTTGAAAGATAATTTGTGTTCTAAAGTAAAATAGGGTTTGTTTGGGAGGAAAATTTTGTAGGGAGGGATATACATGTTTTTCTTTTCAAAATTAAGTAAGCTATAAAATGTTTTTCCAAGAATAAGTGTAAAATGATCATGAATCATATTGTTTTTTAATGTACGGACAAATAATTTGTTAGTCATGTCCTTTCCTGACTAAATGGTTTGGCCCAAGAACTCTAATGTTTTTAAATAAAAACAAATAAAAAAACTACTCCATAAAATAAATTTTAATGCCGTATTTAATTTAAAATTAACTTTAGGTTTGATAGAATCTAAATAATGTTGGTATTTAGGGATTTAGTAATAGAAGTTCATAGTAATAAATATTTGATTGAGTTAGGTAAGTGTAGCTCAAATGATAAAAATAAAAAAACTAGAAGTACATTAGATATGTAAGGATGCAAATTCAGACCTGCAATACTCTCTTTTTACATTAGTGTAAGTATGAGTTTTGCTGACAAAATTTTACTGCAAATCCCTAACTACATTATAATCTTTAATTGCTCTTCTATACTCCAATGAGAATAGTTTACCACTTTCGAAATATTAGATAGTAACATGGTTAAAGTCAAGCACATATTAAGCATAAATGAATCATTGCAAGCAAAAGTTCAATAACTATAAGCATGCACATGTACAGACACCTCATGTGAAAATGCATGATATCCCCAAAAGAGAAAGATACAGATACTTAAATGTGAAATAAACATACAAAAGCTAGTACAAAAATGTTTAATTTTGATATACCTCATAAGATTACTTGTACATTTGTTTGTGCTACAAGGCAAGAAGAGATACATGTTCTGGAAATAATGGAATATGTAGGCACAGCTTGGTTCTTAAAAGCCTTCCATCAAATACAAAATTTCACTTTACTTTCTATCCCTCGAGAGGAACTTAGATTCCTTGCAATCAGGGAATCCTAAATTCACACAGTCAAACAAATCTGAACCATATTAAAAAGATCAAAGGGTTGATAGTTAAAACAAAATTTCAAGATTTGGAATAATCTTGTAGTCCAATTTAATTCCACATATTCTGACAAATGTATTTCTTCTGATCATCTGGTCAACAAGCTGCATTAATACACCGCCAAGCATGATATTAAAGATGTGTATCTCATGCCAAACTTGGTATTAGCCATCAGAAACATTCTAGACCAAATACATTTTTTATTTCATTCAAGAGGAAGTACCTGACTATATGAATTCTGATTTTTTACTTTTTTTATATCATTCTACTATTACTTACACATTCTTTTTGTTACCTCCTTATCACCACTGCAGAAAATACTCTACCTCTTCAATCCACTTATATAAAGTTGAACTGAACTTTGGCTTAAACTTGAGGGAAATCCGAATCAGCCTGTAAACAAACATCGCAGAGGTTAGAAAAGTAGAAGGGAAAAAATTGGAAAGAGACGAGGGTACTTATGTCATGGAGCCTTTTGTTAATATACAGTGACAACAGAAAAATGAGTAACAAAGAGAATATAAAGTAACATGGACGTCCCCAAAGGAATTGCCTAGTGGTTTAGCTAGGGGCACCGAAAGAGTTATATGCAAGAGGTTTGGGGTTCAATTCCTACTCTAACATTTCTCCATCCCCTAACATATATACTAACTATTAACATTCACTTATAAAAAAAAGAGTAATATGGACTATGGTGCAGAAGTTAAATGAGAAATGTTAATTATTCAAATTCAAGTCAAATTTAAGATGCATCCATTGATTTGGAGCAGTTATATATGAAATTGAACATGGTTTTGAATGCTTGAGAGATTAATCCGTCAATGTGTATAATTAAATCCCATGCTTATAGGGATAATATTATTTGAATCTATCCTATGTACAACAGAATTTCAAACAACTCAACAGAAACATCAAAATGAAAAACCAATCAGATAATAATAAATCTGCATGGAAGACTCGTGTCTAGATATGTGAATAAAAAGGCCTCTAATGGAATTCAGACTTCCTTGACTAATAAAAAAAATGAAGTTTAAATTCATCTGCAAATCTGTTACCTCTAAGCTTGTTGGCCACGGCTGCAATCCAAGCTCTGTCTTTAATGCTAAATGCATACCTCACTGTCGAGACCAGCAGAATAAATCCTACCGGTTTTTGTAAATCAGTAGCATTCTCGATAGAAACTTGTAATATTGGCTGCACCAGAAGAGAGCGAGTCCCTTTAGGTACCAGATCCTGAAATTCAGAATCTGAAACATTCATCAAAATTCCACATTATTTGAATAAAGGTACAAGAAAACGTAAGTCATGCTAATAAGGAGTGGTTTCATTTAATACAGTAAGACCTTTATTGCTAATAATAATATCAACTGCCAGCCTTAATGTAGGAGTAATACAATTCAGAAGTTATCTATTTGACTCAGATTTAGATCTTGAGAAAGAAATTTTTCTGTCTCTAAATCTAACAATTCTAAAGGTCGCTGCATGGTGCAGCAACTGTAAATAATCTCTATAATTCAGTTCAATTGGCTAAAGACCCTTTTACACAAAAACATAGTAGAGATTTCTGTTTCAAGTCATATTATTGTGGAAAGAAATACATTTTCTCCAATAATTTTCCACGCAAGATTATACTTTTATATAAAGCACATTTCCAGTTTCTAATATTTTTTGATAAATCAGTTAGGAAAGGAATGAAAGGTCTCAGGTAACATCTCGAGCACAAACCCGAGCTAAAATCTAGCATACCCTCAATACAAAATATTTAAAGAACGCATCATTGTGTATGAAAATGAGGTTAGCTGTCCTTTATGGTGGTAGCGTTGTCAATAACAGATTGCGGAAAACAATGGATTGTTTAAATTTCGCTACGCTACATTGCTATAACGCCACTATAACTGTTATTTGGCAAAACTTTATATTGAATAGCATATTGCAAAACAATAGCATTTTGTTCAAAACTACATGCAACCTCCATATGTCTAGGTAGTTAATTCTAGATAGCGGTGCGTTGCGGCCAACCTCAAAAGTGGGATAGCAGGATAGCGCGTTGCGGGATAGGCGGAATAGTTGCTATTTTTTTGAACAAATTGCATGAATAATATTATATAAACCTATATTTAATGCAAAATTAACAAATGACTCAAACTCTGAAACATTCATAATCAGTAATAAGAATCTACAAGTCTTACTCTTAGTCAAAACATACATTGAAATACCAACAAAAGTCAAGGAAATAAAGATAATGCATATTGAAGTCTTTAACACAGAGTAATGCATGTTCTAGCATAGGAATAAAAAATAAGCATCATCTTCATTAGCATATTCTACTTCTTCTTCTTAGGTGAAAGTAGAAATAATAAAACAAAGAAGGAAAAAATAATAGCGGAATCTTGTTGGGAAACGTTGGGATTAACTACACAGGGATAGCGAGATCTCGCCCAGCTCTTGTTTCACGATGTCGCAGTCAAGCACTGTACCGCACCGGGACAACGGGATCTCGTCGGGAAACGCTGGAATTAATCTAGCTAGCCATATATATTATAATTATTATGACTATCATCATTACCTGTATCTTGTGGAAAATATAGGGTGTCCTTCAAATCACAGAGGCCGGCATTTTCAATTTTTTCCGTAAACTGTCCAAGAAGAATTTCTTTCGATGAACCATCATTTATGTTCCAGTATCCCCTTGCACATATTTCTCCTTGAATAAAAATGAGCTGAACACATTGGAATTTTTCAAGAATAAGGTAAACAAGTAAAAGCTTATGAGCAGAAAAAAATACTGTGCAAGATTGCGAGAATAAAATGGTAGTGCCAAATTGAACTGAAGAATTAACAGAGTTTAATGTTTATATTTACATGATAACTTCTTAACCTTTAACTACAATGTAATCATCTAACTACATACATAATTATTAACTATTTTCACCAATCTTAATAGGAACAGAAATCACATAAACTTTAATAGTTTCTTGTCAATTCTACCTTTTGAAGCATTAATTTCAAATTTTGATCCTAAATCTGTTTGAATTGACTTAATTGAGCTTATCTATTTACATAAGCACTTGTGAGACTGTTTGATAGAGCTTACAAAAACATCATATGAAATATCAATAAACTGTTATCAGCATATTTTTGTATGCTCTTCAAAATAACTTATGAAAACAACTTATACCTTAAATAAAAACAATTTTACTTTATTTTATATTTTTATAGAAATAACTTATACATAAACACTTATATGAACGCTTTATTAAGGTGTTTATCCAATCATGCCCATATTTCATGTCAATACGGCAAATACTATATAGTCTCACAACTGTCCATATCATGCTTCCATCTTTTCTTGTTTTCAATAAAACTTAAGCAGGAGGGGAGGTTGCTCCATTTCAAGAGCTTAAAGACAGACCACATCAGCTATCAACCAACTATTATAGCATAAGAGACCGACCACATCAACGATCAACCAACTATGGATTTCTTTAAATCGATTACAAAATTAATAAAGCAATGATGATTATCTATGTGCCATACCGTAGCTATGGCATTTGTATTACGCAGCAAAATATACGAAGTCCAAGCCAGGTCCTCCTTCATACCATCCGCTATATCGGTTGACATAACAAATATTTGTTGTGTTCCATCTGGGAGAGTTGCTTGATCCACCGGTTGAGCACCCTAACAATTTTCCAGACATGGCTGAGGAAATGAGGATCAATATCATACGTGAAACATATTTGCACTGCGTATACTAAATGCAAAAATTATGGTGTGTTTAGATTGACTTATAAAAAAGTTATTTGGGTTTATCCATTGGTGTAATCTCTTGTGAGCGTTTGAGTTTGTTTACAAAAATAGTTAATGACATGTCTATAAGCAATTTTCAGCTTATTTAACCGAGCTCGCTAAGATAGCTTACAAAAACAGCTCACAACTTGTATGGAAACAATTTAATCACATTTTCAGAATATGCACTTAGTTAAGCATTTTTCTAAATGCATTCCATTTTGAGTCATAACTACAAGCCGTTTTGAATTTATGGAAGCTCCACATATACCTATCACAAGTCTTACTGAATTTATTTAGGATTAAAGCAATGATATACTTAATATACAAGGGTAAAGTTACCTTGAGAAATTTACCAAGGTAAGGCAGCACAATTGAGAAGGAAGCTAAAGACAGACCCAAAACCTCTGTTCTCTACATAATAAAGGGAAAAACAGCAATTGAAGATCATCCCCGAAAAACAAATAAAGGTTACAAATTACAAATATGATTTTATTTTAATCTCAACAAATTTTAGAGTGAATATCTAAATTAGTCTCTGGTAAACAAAAAAAGCATGGAGACCTCCTAAGAAATAAAAATAAAAATTTAGTCCTTGAGAAACTCAACATCAAGATTTTTATTTTATGTGTCTGCAACCACGATTGAGGCCACAACGGTTACATTTAACCGCAATGCTCATCAACATCAAGGTGTGTATTGCAATTTAAAACCTTATTTTTCAGAAAAAAATAGTAATTGTGTGTTTATATCCCTAATCATTGTCTTTGTTTAAGTAAATGTTACTAGTTGTTAATATTGGTATGTTATGTTGCCGACTAGGGTTTGAACACTAGTCCTTAAACTCCTTTAAGACGTCCCTGCTCAACCATTTGTGCTACACATTTGGAATAACACATTTTTTTATATATAAGTGTACAGCACCGACGTGTCTAGTGTCCGACACTAACATGTGTAGTCACATTTAATTTCTTTAATTTCTCAAACTATTATAAATGTTAATGTGTGGTTAGTGTCAATGTTTTGTCTGTAACTGGGACTAGATTTATTACAAATCGTCCCCTCGAACTACAGTGCAGTTAGGCCGCAATGTGATTAAGATCAGACTGTCTAGATTTTAAGTTCAAATTTTAAAATTAAAATTCAAACTTAAAATCTAAACGGTCTGATCTTAATCTGGCGGTCGAAATGTGTCGGTGGTCGAGAGTTAATCCAAATTATGCTTCATAGTTGAAATTTAAATAGAAACTAAATACAAAAAATGTAATATTTGCATAACCAAAGCAAAATCAACCCATTAAATAAATTCAATTGAATAAAAAAAACTATATATATAAAATGAAATCTTACAAGCTGAGGAATAGTAATAGAATGAGAACCAAGGAAGTGATTTAAGAGAAGAAGTGAAGCAAAAGCATAACCAATCCATCTAGGCAAGTAAGATTCATCAAAACCAGCTATCCCTGAATTAATTCATCAACCAAAAAAATAAACTCACCAATCAATTAAATTAAACAAACAATCTGAAAAATTCACACGTGTGAGTGAGTACGCACGTGAGAAAGAGAGAGAGACCTAATGTGAAGCGAAGAACGGAGAGGTTGAGTTGTTGTTGCTGGTTTGTGGCGGTGGAATTCGGTGGTGGTTGAGAATCTTGAAGATTCGCACGAACTATTGTTGTGGATTTTTGTGTGGAATGGATTTTGGGAAAAAGCACGTTGCGAGGAATCCATGGTTTGAAAGAGATTATGGTTACGCTGTTCATTATTTTCTCCTTTTCTGGCTAACGTTTTGTTTAAGTTAGTTATTTTACTACTCACACCACACACTCAACGGGAGATTGTATGAAGTTCGATAGAGTAGAAAAAATATTATTAATTTTTAATAGTTATAATTAGATGTTAAATAGTATGGGCGGTTAATTAATTTAGTCTTTTATTATTTTATTTTTTATCTATTTTTTATTTTAATTTTGAATGATAATTTGATCTTTTATATTTTAAAATATCAATAATATTATTTTTTTATATAAAAATTTAAAAAATTTAGTAAAATTTTTTAAAAAAATTCATAAAATTAATTATCATCTTCAATATAATACAAATTTTATCAAATTTATAACTTAAATCTTTAAATAAACTCATATTTTTAATTTTTATTTGATGAATTTGATGTTGTTAGAGATGAAAATATGAGTTTATTTGAATATTTGAATTATAGATTTGATGAAATTTGCATTATATCGAAGATGATAACTAATTTTATGGGTTTTGTTTGAAAATTTTGATAAATTTTTGTAAAAATAAAAAAGGATAATATTGGTGATGTTTTAAAATATAAAAGATCAAATTATCATTTAAAATTAAAATAATAGATCAAATCAAAAAAAAAATAAATAATAATAATAATAATAATAAAGAACTAAAACATTAACTCAAATTAAGTTAACGGAGAACGTGCGTTATTTAGTCTATAATTATCAATAAGGTACTGGTAGTCAAAAAATCACATAAGCATAAAATACAAGAAATAAGTCAATGAAACCATATTATAGAGGTACTGGTAGTCAGATCACGTAGGTAGACGTGAACTCATATCATGTAGGGATTAGTTTAGGGAGTTCACGTAGGCTTTATAGAGTTCACGTATGTTAGGTTTCTGGATTTGCATAAATGTTATGTTGTTATGTTGTTTTTATAATAATTATGATTTGGTTATACAAAAACGGTGCGCACAATATTTACTGATAGAGCGGGTCGTGTTATACTCGACGAGGGGACTTTGAATGATGACAGTCGTCGTGTTAGACCAACCGCTTCTGCATGAGCTCATCGTGCTCAGCCTGAGCTGCGTGAACAACAAAAATTACAGAAGCAACAAGCAGAACAAGCACAACCAGAAGAGGCCCAACTTGAAGAGGTCCAAGTGGAATAGGCCCAACAGGAGGAAGCATATGACGGATATCTTGGTGGTCCGGTTGACAAGTCTGTCCTAAGGACATATGGGGATCATGTTACGACACGACTATGGGACGATGTGGTAAATTTCTAAATCAAATTAAATTTTTAATAGTTGATTAATGTGTTTTAACTTATATTTGTTCGGTTAATTTATTTCAGGATTGCAAAGAGTTAAGACTTTTTAGCAACGGTAAAAAATATAAAGAAGTTGTTATTGAAAATGAAGAGGTTGAGGAACTTGTTAAAAGCTTCGGGTTATATATGTTGCTAAAATACAGCTACGGGATGATGGCATCGACAAATGTATAATTTTTTACTTTGTTGAGAGATGGCATTGCGACACCAATAGCTTTCATCTTCCAACTGAGGAGATGACCATTACTCTGGACGATGTCTTCTCGCTGCTGCATATACCAATCACTCGTGCATTCTTTAGCGTTAATATATTTAACAAGGATGACACTGTAGAATTATTGGGTGAGCTACTTGGGATTAGTCTGACTGCTGCATATGTTGAGTTTAACTTGACACAGACAACCATTGTTCAGTATAGTTGATTGCTTGACATATACTATCAGTGATGTGATGATCAGCATTTGCAGATGGCTGCGAGGGCACTTCTTTTATTTTTGGTGGGTTGCACCTTGTTTAGTGACAAGAGTGCCTTTGCAGTGAGCGTTTCCTACCTTTAATGCTTTAGAGACCTCAACTCATGCGAGTGATATGCATGGGGTGTTGTTGTGCTTGCTTATCTATATGACAATCTTCGAGAAGCGAGCATGCATCAGACTAGAACAATATCTGACACTATTACAGGTATTTGCGCTTGCTTTTCCTGATCTGATTTTTTTCCTGATTTCCTGGATTTTTTTTTTTGTTGTGTTGCTTTATTGATTTATGGATATCTTATTATATGCGTGCAGGCGTGGGTGTATGAGCATTTTCCAGCATTATGTGCAAATTGTTGTAGACTCTCTCAGATTTATGTTGATGAATATCCTAGAGTACTTAGATGGAAGCCAAAATGGGATAAGAGTTTGGTTATTCCATTTAGGAAAGCACTTGACGAGATTGAAATGACATATGTTGGACACTCTACAGAGAGCATAGACCGAAACGACCATTTGAAGTTGGTTCATTATTCATATGGTAGATACGCTAAGGTCCTAAGATGTATGTTCACTTGCCAAATAGGGTATTACGTCAATATGAACATGTTCAAATCATCTTTGGTTCACCTTTGGAGATAGTAGGTCAAACGACCAACCAGAAGAAATGGACATCATGTTTATGCAATACGTTGTATATGTAGTTGACGCTGGAGCAGTTGTATAGAGACTTGCATACTGCGCGAATGAGTATATGGATTGATTTCGTCGGATTTCTCATCCATATATCATTCGTAGAGAACCGGTCATGTAGCTCATTCGGTTGCAGAATCTGTTGATGATCGTCATGCTCCAGTTTAAACATCGTTGAATTCATTTAAATTTAATTTATGACTTCATTAAGTTAATTAGTGATGTAATTTATTTAACTAAATTAATTAATTAATATAATTTTTAATGTAGAGTCGAGCAATACAAATTGCAAAAGAGCTTCTTGGTCGACAGTTGGTATTACCTGATGGCATCACACTCGTGAATGAATTAATTTTGGTGTTGCAATCTCAAATGAGTGGTGGTAGAGATTGGACCAACGTAGTATCATATCGTAGGAGACATAGAGGGATTTAGGATTTGGATTTGTATTTGTATTTTGAATATCTATTTTCGATATGTATTTTGGATATTTATTTTCGATATGTATTTTGGATATATATTGGATATCTATTTTGGATTTTGACAGTATTAAGAGAAATTTTTTCACTATCACATCTATTTCATGTTTCACTGATAACTTTTTTAAACTTTCACTATCACATCTATTTCTTCAAACTTTTTCACTATCACATATATTTCATGTTTTACAAATAACTCTGAAGGTTTACTCAATACATCAACATGAAAAGTTAATGTACTCCACCAAACATGAATAGCGTCTAATGGAATGGAACGTGAGATCATATTATACTTAGCTATTTCACATGCACAAGGTATACCATGTGTTTTCTTAATTGTGCAACGACACTCAGTCTGATCAATATCTATATACTTCACGCGATCATACTCTGCCACAATGTGATCAATTGCATTTTTTAATACAACACCACACAAATTGGCGTATAATCTATTACTATATTGATGCACCTTTTGAATGATGCTCTTTTCAAATGATGCTATTATCTCATTGTGTTGTAATACAATCATGCTATTGATGATTTCTCAAACACTGCATATATCACCAATATTATCTTGTAATATCGTTTTCAAACTCCAATGCACCGACTCAACTCTTGTGTTGTGGTGTTCCCAAATTACATAACTTTATTTGTTCACTGCTCGTGTACATAATCATAAAAAATAGAACAGCCGCTACAAATTCCTTCAAAGATAGCTAACTTCATGTAGTACTGAGTCTCATCGTAACTGTAAACAAGAGTCTCACATGCCTCCATTATTTGCACTTGTTTTTTTGTTTTGGAAATACAGTCATCTTGCACTTGTCTTTAACATTCTTGCATATATGAAACAAGCATAATAAATTCATTGCTTTTGGAAAAACATATTCAATCGCGTTCATTAAAGCAATGTCTCTATCAGTAATGATGACTTCAACTTCACCACTTGTAATATGTTCTTTCACCATTTGTAGTGCCCACGTGAAGTTATCGGCACTCTCAGACTGTAGATATGCAAATCCCACACAAAATTTCATTTCAGTAGATGTAACACTAATAATCTTAAGTAATGGCATTCGATACATACAGATCTTATATGTGTTATCCATAATCAATACTATGTGAAAATTATTTACAAGAGTGATAGCGTCTGGATGGACCCAAAATATATCCATCAACTCATCTGAACTTTCTACCTTCCTATATCATAGACGTATTTGTCGCATTCCATCAAATGTCAAAAGATGTTGTATTTATGTTCTATTATCTCTAAGTGATGGACGATATGTTTGACGTGCATTGTAAACTTGTTTTATTGTCGTCAAATTTTCAACGTTATGATCCCTCAGTGTCATTAAAATGTTTTTTGGTTTTACCAAGTTCTTTGTCATATCACCAAATACATTTTTCTCGTCTTGAGACAATCGGCCTAAGAAAGAGTGACCGATTATTTTTTTGGTCAATTCGTGGTTATGGAGACCACATATTAGATGCAAATACCATCTCTCACCAACACTTGATTGTGTTCCTCTCAATCTAAATGGACATTCACATTTTCTAGTTCAAGTACTCATCGTATGATTATGATTCTTCCAAGGTCTATATTTACCACTTCTTTCACAACCAATAATTAATTATGTCTTTATTATTAGTCGTGTTTTCGCAGTTTCAGATCTAAAAATCACAACGACGATTTCATTTTCCCTTCCAATATTTCTAGCCCATTTCAATAAATCATCTCGTGTATCAAACATCATACCAGTGGTAAATACATCAGTCAAATCAATCATAACAGGTTCAACTCCATCATTCATAGCGTCAAAATTAAGTTCCAAATCATCATACATTTCCTCAAAATCAGGTTTCAAACCTTCATACATTTCGTCATTGTTGTCTTCCCCTTGATATATTTAACTGCATCTAAAAAATTACTTAAATATAACATAAAAAATCCTAACTCCTAAACCCAAAAAAAAAAAAAATACAAATTTGAGCAGCAATACGTGAACTGAGTTAACGTATGTGTACGTGAACTCAGTTCACGTAGCAAATACGTGAATTAAATTCAAGTAAACATACGTGAACTCATTTCACGTGAAGGTTATGTGAACTGAGTTCACGTATATTTACTTGAATTCAATTCACGTATTTGCTACGTGAACCGAGTTCACGTACACATATGTTAACTCAGTTCACGTAGCTCATATGAATTCTTAAACTCTATTGATGTACACAATATTAAATCACCTACATTTACGTAAACCTAAATCACGTAATATCTGTATTTTTCTTAATTTTATCAGCTATGTAAATTCATTTCACGTAAATGTCAGTTCACGTACGAAACCCATATTTTGAAAAAAAAATTGCAACGACAAAACACAATAAGATACATACCTAGTTGAGTCACTATAACTATAATGTGAAGATAATGAAAATGATGGAGATAATTCAAGATTATTGAAGATGAAATGTATCAAAATGATTGAAGAAGATGAAAAATATTGAAGATGTTAGGTTAATAAAGATGAATATAGAAATGAAGGGTTAAGTGAATAAAGAGGTAAGGGTATTTTGAATATTTAAGATTTTAAAAAAAATTAGGGGTATGGGAAGCAAAAGTGTGTATATATTTTATATATGGGCCTGATTTCCAAGCCCAATCCATAACGAGAGTGAGGGAGAAGTGAGAGTTGTTTTCTATGATGATCATGAGTTTGTTAGAGTGAAATAGAGAATCGAATTTCCATTCTGAAAATCTAACTAACTTCATTACTTACTTAGTTATTACTCTTTCTTTCTTTCCATAAACCACAGATCCACGCTCTCTTACTTTTTTTCTTTCTTAGTTTTTCCATTTTCCCGAGAAAGTGTGGGAAAACAATGGAAAACTTTAACAAAGCCTTCGAGAAAGTGAAAATAATGGTAGGAATGGAAGTCGAAGACGAAGAGCAACAATTGGAAAGCCAAAACTCGTTTGCTTTCATGGACGATTTCAACCGCGATTGCACCTTGTCAACCAAACAGGTTTTTTTTTTTCTCTCTCACTATTTTCTCTTCAAATTCATTCATATTTGTTTGCTTTTAGTTTCCAAAAGAGAGAAACCATAGCGATTAGTTGAGAAACGAAGAGATAATTTGAGTTAAATTAGCTGATTCAATATGTAGGTTTATATTTGAGCATGGATCTTTGACATTGTTATCTCGTGACAATTTGATTCTCCATTCTGTGATTTTTGAAGTTCAAGATGTTTTGCTCTTATGATTTTGGTTTGATTTACTGTTGGAAGATCAGAAGCTGTAGGTTGTTGTATTAGGCTTGAAAATAGGTGAGTGAGAAATTGTTTATTTGAGTGTTATGTGCTCTGTAGCACCGACACCTCTGATCGAATGTGTCTCGGTGTGTGACATGTGTTGGTGTCAAATAGTGACACGACACCACCATTTCATTACATTCAATTAATTCATTTTGATAGTATCCATGCTTCATAGGTTATATGAGGAATGGTACTATTCTTAAAGAGCAATGTTATGAAAATCTAATCAGATTTCAAACTGGGGTGACCTCTGGGTAATAGTTCAATTACTTTTAAACTGCTCCAATTGGGACGATACTGCTATGGATTGCCAAAATAGCTGAACCCTAGTAACAGCCTGTTCAAGATTCAACCGGTTGAAGTGTCTAGTTTGGTTTTTAAAACACTGCTTGAGAGTAGTCACATTGAGATTTTGTTCTTTTGTTTTCACCAGATTTACAATGTTATCGAGGAAAAGTAGTAAAGTAGTACCCCTTAAGGGTACTTGTTTTGTAACTATGAAGTTGCATGAGGATATGTTAGCATTTTTTTCCTCAGGTGATATGGGATTGAGAAACTAAATAATAAATATGAGAAAATATAGAGATTCTCTTTTCTTATAGAAATGTTTTGTTATAGATTTTTGTCTATTGTTTGTTAGAGATAACTTAGGATGGCTTTAGATTATAAATAATAATGATTTACTAGTGGCTTACTGCTTACAGAGAAACATCAGATATTTACAAATTATCACCAAAAGATGAAATCAAGGAAATATTCGTTGGAAGATGAAACTAACTAGATGAGTGGAGTACATTGCATTAGACCGGAACATTTATGAACTGGATTAACTGAGAATGCAGTCTATTAGAGGATTGTATTTTGAGGTTCCTGAGAACCGAAGCAAACATGCTGGTGTTAGATTGGTTTTATGAGTTACAGAGTGAAACATAGGAAACAGAAGAATTGAGGAAGCATACATATTATTTTTCTTGTCACCGTAGGTGGGCTTGTAGTTGTTAGGAAATAGTATATATAAGGCTCGAAATATCAATTTTCTTAATGTTTTCAAATGAGATCCGCCTGCTAAAGTAGTTTAATAACTCTTTGATCAAGGCCATGGTTGTTTTTAGACTTCTCTTGTGTTGTTACATGTTTCTATATTTAGACTTCTGTAACCTTGAAATGTTTGTTTGATAATTGATTTATTCAACAAGTTTCTGTATGCATATTATCTTGTACAATTTAATTGACAAACTCTCTATTTGTGACCAGAGATTATATGGTTTTGCCATATGCTTTGCTGCTGGAGTAACCTGTACACTGTTAGTAAGTTTGACTGCAATATTTTTCTTTCTAGTTTAGAATTTATATGAATAAAAATGGTTTTCCAATTCAATGTGGAATATCCATATTAAGCTTGAACATTTCTTTAAATATGACCTCACATGAGTAATTGAGTACCTGCAAGATTTTGATCACTCTATATGTTTGCAACTTTTGTTTCTTGAGTAGAGAGGATGTTTCTACAACTATAACCTGTAACCACCAATAACTTCCACTTCGGACCAACTATTGGTCCAATAAATGTATTCATATTCATCACTAGATTGTATAATTGTACATTATGATTTATTTTATATTCAAAAAAGTTATTGATACTGGCAACTATGAAGTGATGCCAAAGAATTCTCTGTGATTCTAGTGCAGAGTAGAGCATGTGTAATAAACTCTTATACTTTCAAATTTTGTTACTCAAATTTACAGTTGGAATATAATGGATGAAATGGAAATTACATATCTACTATGAAGATAATGAACGAATCTCATTGATTTCTCACTTTTGTCATGTAAATATGATGGGAACATGATTTATTTCACTACCTCTGAAAATTTAATCAACAAGTGTTGCTCTTCATATCTTTATGTAGTATATTAGTTTCTTAACTCAAATTTATATTGGCAGACATGAATAGTCACTAAATAATTACATTTCCTTCCATCTTACAGTCTATGCTTGTTTTCCTCAAACCAATAAAGTTTGGGATAGCCTTCACTCTTGGCAATTTGCTTTCACTTGGAAGGTATGTAAGGTTTTACAGCTTTATAATTATAGTTTGACTCCGGTGATGTCTCTAGATCTCTGGATTTCCACTCAAAAGTTTCATATATTTTGAGAAAGAATGTTGTTATGTTGCTACTGTTAGTAATGGAGAATGGGTGTATTTGGAAGGGGTTGCAGGAGAAATTATATTCCATTACTTTTTATGTCACCATTCACAAGTCACAATGTATAAAAGTGAGAGATGTTTCATGATTTAATTTCTCTTCTGATGGATAAAAGGCACCAAATATTAGGAGTTTATTTTCATAAACTGATGAAAGCAGATGTTATATAACGTGGATACTGACTTCAGAGTATAAAAATTTAACTTGGATATAACTACTTCCTTGAGACATCAAGATGAAAAATAAAGCAGTACTGTTTCATGCTTAAGAAGTAAGAACAAATATTGTTCTCTTTCAATAAGAAGGTTATGTCCCTCTGTCTGTCTTTTGCTGTATAAACTGTTTGCTAGTTACACTTTATCATTTCATCCTACTCATATGACATTTTGAATTAAAATTTATACGTGGATTTTTTATCCTTTAACCTTGATTTCATAGCTGTTTGGTTTTCTTCAAATACTAAGTGGGAGTTTTTTTTATGGCAGCACAGCATTCCTCATAGGTCCTAAAAGACAAGTATCGATGATGCTTGATCCTGTTCGTATTTATGCAACAGCCATATACATCGCAAGTATGATAATTGCCTTGTTTTGTGCACTTTATGTAAGTCAAAGTGCATCTGCAATAAATTCATTTTAATTCGGTCAGAAATGAGCTCTTTTTAATAGCTCATTATTTCATTGTTTTGAATTGAGCAGGTTCATAACAAGTTACTGACATTTCTTGCCATTATCTTGGAGTTTGGGGCACTAGTTTGGTATGTCATCATTTTTCCAAATGCATTCCATTTAACTTTTTTTTTGTAGTATCTTCAATGTGGTCTATACTCACATTAAATTCTCATGAATCTAATGTGGATTGAGGCATAAGGAGTATGCTAACTTACTGACAATCCTAATTTAAATTGAATTTGTTCGTATCATCATATGCCTTGGAAAAAAAAAAGAATAAACAACCATTTTGGTCCTTGAATGCTGAATGTATCAAATGTATAAAAACGTCCCCGAATGTGTCTCATATTAGTCAGCATGGCCCTACCATGTGTTTTTCGTTATTTAGTTTGATCCTCAAATGTATCTTCTATTCCATTAGTGAGTTTGGTCCATAGATTATTAACAGATGACACCCTCAAAGACCTTATTGCAATTTCAATACATTTGGAGACTGAAGTGACAACGTCTCCTACATTTAAGGACCAAAGTCCTACATGCCAGTATGGCAGTACCACACTAAAATTAGTATAATGTCTTTTCAGTTTTGTTAGCTCTTCTAGTCAAGGTACGGGCTTCTATCATTTCAAATCTGTAATGCAGGGCATAGAATAGCATACTAGAGTTATCTTTTATTCACTCCAGCATACAATATAATATTTACGTATTTGAGTATGCAGTATGATTAAGATTATCCAAATGTGACAATATGCTTGTCTCCACCCCTGTGTATATTGTTTTAACACTCAATATTTCTGATATTTTGATTGCCAGGTATAGCTTAAGCTACATTCCTTTTGCAAGGTCCATGGTTTCAAAGATCATGGTTTCATGCTTTGACACTGAATTTTAGCTTACACACTCAAATGACTATAGCATCCTGCATTGATACCCTCAATATACTTTCAATCCTGAAGAGAGACTGTGCTGCCGTAATACAAGATGGGTTGTGATTCTTCCTTTCCTGCCCCTTTCTTTTTTGGAATCTTGTCTAGGTTTCATTTGTTTGTTAGAAGTAAAATCTTGTGCATTTGTATAATGTTGTCAACGAGCTAATGTAAAGAGTTTTGTTTATCTCAACTTGTTCTCTTTTCTTTGCCTGTTTTTTTTCCACTTCAGTTGTTTTCAAATGATCAAATCGCAGTCGCGCTTTCAGTAAGGCCGTCATTTATCTGCAACCTTTTATTTGAAAGATAACAAGGAGTATTGAGGCATTCTTGAATGCCTTAGGTGCAACAATTTTGTTTGTAATTTGACTAATTTCAGAAGTTTTTATTATAAGTCCTTTATTTAGAAGCATGCATTCGACAAAAATGTTTATGTAATGTTTTTCTTTTTCAACCCTTTCCCCTGTATAGTCTGGTGGATAAATTGGAAACTATATTGAGTTTGATTAAATCTGATGTGGTATTTTCTTTTGTTTTCGTGATGGTTTGATTAGTTCCTGGATTTTGCATCAAATAACAATAAACACGGCTAAAAATTATAGCCTGTTGTAGGAAAAGGAAAATAGAGAATTCTTGAATACAGTTCACATGAAATTTATATGAATTAAGGCATGTTGAGAATGACTTGTAATAGTTGATAAGTGGGCGGAGTAAGACTGTATGTCTTCTGGACTTTACTCATTCATATGTTGAGCTACAATCAGGAGGTACAACTTTAGAGTGTTCATTCTCTCATATGCAATGTTCTCAAATATATAAAAATGCACTATCGAATTGACTAATTTGAACGTGTTAAATACATCTCCGTATTAATCAATCCAGACAAAATTTGGGAGTTTTTTAGAAGACTTGGGAGTAAGAAAAAGTAAGAAAAGAACTTTTCACAACTTTATGGAATTTAGAGATAATCTTGTAATATGAATAACACGACATTTAAAAATAATTTTATATTATGTAACTTTAAGTATGATATAAAAAAATTACAGAAATTTTTGTGGCAAAGATTAATCAAATTTTATGATTAATCGTTTTGTGAATTATTTAAATATTTTCTTTAGAGTTGAGTTTGTTGTTTTAACAAGACAACAATGGTAAAGAGAAGCTACAAATATGTTGTGCATCAAGTCGGAGTTGCTGTTGTGAAACCAAAAGCAGCGTAAGACACAAAACAACCATCCCAAGTCCCAACTATCATGTATGACTTTGACCAGTGCATTTTCACCAGCAACTCCATTGCCATGGAATTGGATTTCCTGCAATTACAGCAGGATGTTGTAACTGATTTCAGCCGTCTTATTTCTGATTAGCAGTAGAGATTGTTTTAACTTTAAAGATACAATTTCAATCTAAATTGTCCGATCTCAAATTAATGTTCGAGATTAAAAATTGCATGTAACTGGGTGGATTTCTTACTGCAGTGAATCTAGGTCTCATTGGCACATACAATGGTAAAAAGTGATCTGTCTAGGGATGAGCTTTTCTCTTCATATTGATTTACTTCCCCATATCTACAAGAGTCATAGATTTATTAAACACTCCGATTACAAGGTGCACAAGAACACTCTCTTTTCAAAGGAGCTAAGTTAGAGGAGGAGAGTGTATTTATGAAATATTACATCAACAAATTTTTAACATCTGTTGGTAGTATTGAAAGTTAAAGAACACTTCGATTAAACTTACAATTTCAATTTCAAGGTTGTATTTGTAGTTACCAAACAACATCTCCAATCAATAATATCGATTTTTAAGATTAAAGACGTGTTTGTTTTTCAATATATTTTGGTGTTCAATGCATACGGCATCGACATATATACTTATATATAATCATTTTTATTTTTTTAAATTATTACCGATGTCAACGTGTGAATGTCAATTCTAATACCAAATAAAAAGAAAAGGACTAGGGGACTATACAACATCTCAACAAGAATGAAAGTACATAAAATTTCTTTTAATCATAAGAAATAACTCAATCTTTACATTAGTGCTTCACAACACAACATACAAACATAAGTTACATAAGTTTCAAACAACACATCTTCATAGATGAAACACAAATGGATGTAGTATTAAGTACAAGTTTAGTTGGAATTTGATGTAAACTGGTAAGAAGCATAGGAGAGAGTTGCATGCTCAATACTACTATGGATAAGTTTGGCCTTTGAATCATCACCAGCAGCACCAATAGCAACATGCAGTGGATAAAAGTGATCCGGCGACGGATGAGCCTTTCTCGCATGCGGCGCCTTTTGTTCATAATGATTTACGTCTTCATATCTACAAAAAGCAATAGAAAAATTTCACAATCAATCCATGAAGAGCCAAAACATACAAAATTCTTGTACTTAACAACCAACTGCAGCCACAATTTCAGTGCAGACTATTTCTTAAAACCCTATGTGTATACATCATAAGACTTAACATTGAAGTTACGAACCGATTTTCAAAACCTTGTCTAACACCTTCAATAAAATCAACTATGTATTCTTCAAATATGAACATCAAAACATAAAATAAATAAAGAAAGGTACATATACATACCTTC
The DNA here is from genome assembly GCA_037974775.1 of Cicer pinnatifidum. NCBI lineage: Eukaryota > Viridiplantae > Streptophyta > Magnoliopsida > Fabales > Fabaceae > Cicer > Cicer pinnatifidum. The sequence continues at coordinate 26,391,606 of JBBPBR010000002.1, forward strand.
CTTCAAGAAGAGCATCTTTCAACCAATTATCAAACTCTAAGGCCCATGGAGCAACACTTCCATGATGGCTAATAGCTCTCAAATTATGAACAGCACTTCCAGAACCAATTATCAAAACACCTTCATCTTTAAGAGGAGCCAATGCTTTTCCCAAGTTATAATGGTAAGTTCCATCTTTGTTAGATTGAACAGACAATTGACAAACTGGAATGTCAGCTTCTGGATACATTAACATGAGTGGAACCCAAGCACCGTGATCGAGTCCTCGCTTTTTGTCTTCGTCGACACGGTTGAAACCGGATTTATTGAGTAGTTCCTTCACCCTTTTAGCTAAATTTGGAGCTCCAGGTGCTGGATATTTAAGCTAGTAAAGAGAATCATGTAATGTAAGAAATGTGCATAAGAATATCAACTATATGGATATTAATCTAATACCATGTCAACGGAAAAATAGGTTGAACTTTCAAGGTATAATTGTGATGAGGCTGCAATTTGTAAACACTACTTATAAACAATTATTTTGCATAAGATTGAGTTTAACGATCATGCAAGATTAGTGTAAACTACTTTTACACCGACACAGAATAAAAATTCATTGTTTACTACGTCATCCAGGTTTTATAAGTGTATTTGGAATTTGATTAAACGAAATAACAATGTAATGAGTTTTTATTGATTATCATTGATGTTATTAAATAGTGGCTATAGTGAGATTATAGTATAGTAGAATTTGAAGATACAGAAAGAAAAAAGAAAAAAAAAAAAAGAATTTGAACAATTTGCTTTTGTTATCTAATACACAATTTATTACAAAAATATATCAAACAAATGCTTTTGTCTCAGGTTTGTGTTATATTAAATAATTAGGTCAAGTTGTCTTCTCCTCTCCACTTTTTTTTATCTTCATCTTCTTTATCATAGAAGATGGGTGATTTAGGACCATTTATTGTCCAAAATCACACGTGTATTTTGTTTTTCCGTCTCATTGCGGTGTTCATTTTTGTTTAAATTTATTGATTTACTTTGATCCATTACAATGACTTTAGCATCATCAATGTTACATATACGAAGACATGGATATTCCGTCACTATAATTATGTCAAATTTTGTTGGGTATTCAATTATGAGTCTTTAGTCCCACATTGACCAGGAATGGGGGCTGTAATGGATATATAAGGAGAATAACCCATACACCTAATGCCTTAAGGTTTTGGGTTGTGATGTGGTGTCAAAGTCTCTTATTAATCCTTGTTTTGTAGTTATTTTTTTGCAGATTTATCCTTATTGGTTTTAGTGAATTTGTATGGTTGTTCTCGATCGATGTATTATTTTAATTTGAATGAATATATATAATTTTTAGGTATAAAAACTTTTGTCTCAGCATTACATCATGGTATTGGCATCGCATGGTTGCTTAGAATTTAAACTTTTCTTCGTATCTAAGAAACCTTACGCATAAATAAAACTAATCCGTTTAGACTTTTGAGTAACTTTAAGAAAATATAATTATACTACTAATTAATTTGCTACAACTAAAGAGGTAAAAGAGTTTTAAGGGAAATAATTGTGTATATTTTAACAATAAAAATTTCAAAAAACTGTTTTTATTATTTTCATAGATACATCTTCATTAACTAATATTTAATTTTATCTCTATCACAATGATTTACTTCAAGAATTTTTTTTTTCCTGAGTCGGTGGACAAAGTGATAAATATCACTTAAAACTGAAACACAGATATGAGATTCTGGATTCTAACTCAAATATAATATTAACCTAACAATATCGGTATGTCAACAATATCGGTATGTCAGTTGACTTAGATTTTACAAACTACTTCAAGAGTCTTTTATAATTTGTGAGAATTATATGAAATTACACGGGTTCTTAGTCATGTTCCTTGACAGTTCCTCATCAACTAACAATATAATTACTCTTTACCAAACTAAATATCCCTTTTTGACAAGAATATATTTAATTTTAAATGAATGAATATTTTTTTAGTAAAAAACATATTTTTAGAAGAATTTATTTTGGAAAAAATAATTATATTTTGATTATATAATGATAATTAAATAAGATTAACTGTTTCCTATAATCATTGTAAAAAAAAATTTGTTAGTTGTAATCAAGACTGAGAAATAAGGATTAAGTGACCAACTCAACTAATTTAAAGGATTTATTGACAAATATAAATATAGTTAAGTTTGATGTATGTCTCGAATTCCAATTCAGAATTTCACAATTGTTTGAATTTACAGCGATATTTATTATCCTTTCTATAAAAAAAATGTAAATAATATCAACCGTCCATTAACAAATCAAGTATGTGTATTATATGGACTAATTATAAGTAGTTAAGATATCAACATTAATTTGTCACTTTACCAACTTATTAAACAAGAGTGAGAGAAGTAATAGTTAGATAAAAATGAAGAAAATTAAATTAATTAAACTTAATTGTAGTTTTTGGTTATGTTAATTTAAAGGTATTTTCTCTCGCAAAAATAAGCATGTGTTATATTTTAAATTAATAAAATTATGTGAGATACAATTTTATAATATAAAATTATTTGGATGTCTTTCATCTTATTTATTTATATATTATTAATTAAATTAAAAAAAAAATAAAGTTAAAAATTGAATTTTTAAATAATTTTATTGGAATCTCATAAATGTTAATTATTATATGTTTTCTGGTTAGATGTATTTTAGTTAAAAAGTGGAACTAATTTAGTAAATTGATAGAAATAAAAGACTAAAATGGCTAATAATCATTATAAAAATCAAAATAATTAATATTTTCTAAATAAAGGAGAGAAAAGAAAAAAGAAAAAAACCTGGTACATTGGTTTGGGGAAACCGTAGAAATCATAGATGGTATCGTTGATTGTCTGAACAACGTTAACGGTGGGTACCGCCGTGTCCCAATGACCAGAAATAATGAGAATCGAAGTTGGTCTCTGCTCAAACACATCTTTTTTCCAATTTTCTAGAAACTTCCTTGCCGGAATCGATTCATCTATTGACAACGTTGGTGATCCATGGGATATGTAAAACGTATCCTTCAACGCCATTTTTTTTATTGCTTCTCCTTTTTTGGCTCAATTAATAATATTTGAATTTTGTCTTTCTCTTTTTCTCTTGTATGATTTATGAGAGAATGAGGGATGATATATGACTATGGAGAAAGGAGAGAATGTAGCAAACGCGTAAAATGTGACTTTTTTTTATTTGTTTTTGTAAAAGTAAGCAAATTGAGACTTTATAATATATATTCTCCAAAATAAAATATAAACAAAAGAGATAAAATATAATAATCGAAAAAATTGGTAAAGCATAAACGTGACTTTATAATATTGATTTAAAGAAGATGGTGTAAATTCATTGACTATTAACAATGATTAGATACTGCTTTGATTAAAAATTAGATAATAAATAGATAAATGATTATTTTTTAATTAAAATAATTATTTTATATTAATAATATATTATAACATATATATATATATATTATTTAAATCAAATATAAATAAAATTGATTTAATATAAATAAAAATAATAATTAGAAGTTGATGTGTTTAGTATTATTTTAACACTAAATACATTGTTTTTATTTTTTTTACTACTTAAATTTTCTTCTAGAGAGGTATGCCAATTTCCGAAATAAAAGAAATAGGTAGGTTGGGTGGGTTTATGTAGGCAAATTTTAGTGAGGTGGGTCCTACCGTGTATGTCAACTTCAAAAACAAAAGTGGGAGGAGAGAGAATATTGGAAAATAAAATGTTGTCATCGCTTAGATCACATATAATTGATCTTTTATTTAATAATTAAATAATTTAATATATTTAATTAATAACATATAAATAATTTATTAAATTATTATTTTTTAAATAAAAATCTAAAAATCAATTAAAATTGACAAATTTTAAAATATAAAAGCAATTTAATTAAAATAGAGAAATTTAAATTGTTATTAAACTTTTATCTTTTTAAATCTAATAGTTTACAAAGGATATTTTTTTAGACACATGTACAAACATAGCATAATGTTGTTGTTAATGTTATGATAGATGGGCAATGAGGTGTAAATATATGGTTAATTCAATTTATTATGCAATTAATGGGTTATTAATTTATTTTCCATTAAATTATACATGGCAACCGGACGTGGTGACAGTGAATTTCTACTTTGCATGAACTTTTTTTCTTTCTTTTTTAACATGTATTGAATTTACTTCATATTTTCGTCTACAACGAATTTAGGTTTCTCCTGCTTTATATATATATATATATATATATAAATTTAAAAATAATATTTAATATAATTAAATAACTATTATTAGATAATAATAAAATTAAAAAAATAGTTTCTATAGAAATAAGATTATAATTTTTTATATTTAAAAAATTATAATAATATTACTAGCAGAACAGGTGTATAATGGATATTAACACTCAAAACTCATTTTCGTCTTCAAATTTTAATTTTAGAGAAAATTTGCACCCAATCATAACGGATCTTTCCGTTCAAATCAAGACGATTTCGAATATGTATATATAGATACGGATTATGTTGTCATCCCTAATTAAAATGTATATTGTTAATAATATTAAAATATTTAATTAATTTAATTCATTAATGTATTATTGTTAATACTTTTAACTCTATATTAATCACTATTATCGATGTGGTTAACTAAATGTATTTCACCATTATTGTGTTAGTTTCATTTTTTAGGAGTTAAAATTGATTCTATGGATGCATAATTGATTTTGATAAATGAAGTTGTTCTTGAGTAAATTAATTTTGATTTTAAAATTAATTTAACTTGAAATTATAATTTATAATTTTTGTCTTTAGAGTTGATTTTGAGCTTCAAATATGTTATTCATTTCGATTTTATATGAATATATCGAAAGATAAATCGTGACACCCTACACTCTTACTTTAAATATAGTTATTTTAATTAGAAAATCTAAAATATTGTAAAATTTGGGTCCAATTTTTGAATAATTAATTCACATTTCAAAATGTAGAAATACTAAATCTAAAGAAAATGAAATAAAATCCTAAATGTCACATAATCTTAGAGTTGATCTTAATATCTCGAAGTAAATCGTCAAAATTAACCAACATGTCGGAACAACAAAATGTCTAAAACTATTTAATGCATTAACATCATGTTGATTACCTTCCAATTTCTTTTTCGATGCGACTTTCTTCTCTTAACTCGTTATCTACTTACACAAATAAAGTCCTAATAACTGTACATGAGAACAAAATTTAAAAATAAATCATGATATTCAAAAGCATGAAAAAAACAATATTGATTACACCCCAAATTTCTTATTCGATACAACTTTCTTCTCTTAACTTGTGATCTACCTACATAAACAATGTCCAAACAACCATATGACAACAGGTAGAAAATGATTCATGATACTCAAAAGCATAAAACAGAAACATAAATATAATAACACAAACATAAATACAATATTAGAATATATATTTTATTATTTAATAATATTTCAATATCATTAAATGTATACGCACAAAAATGTTTATGTTAAATTTATTAGCAAGTTATCATTTAGGAATCTTAATTTATCATCAATCAAATTAAGTAATAAGCAAGCAAGTAAAAATTGAATACAATGATTTATCATAATTTACGATCGATTTGATAGTTGTGTTTAATTAGTTCACTTTTGAAGTATTTTCAACTAAATCAATTTATTTACAAAATTAGAGTATATTTTCATCTACTTTTGATTATACTCTAAACTTCTCAAGTTTAACTTAATACAATCAAAATTTTGAAAAATACAATCATTATTACTACAAGTTTTGAATATAAACTAACTTTTCGAAGATATTATGTTTTGGGCTAGTTTTGGTTCACTTCGAATAAGACTCACGTTCAATATCAATTTTTTGTTGACTATATAAACTTCTTATTAACACCATTGACTAAGGTAAACATCAAATTTAACTATAGTCTTCACTTTAAAAACATACTAATGTTAAACTTTAGAATATTTGCAGGTATACTCGTACTATTGGATCTCTAATGTGAATTCACGTCGTAAAAATCATCTTTACCCCTTTGTGACACATTTCATACACACTCCATTGTATATCATTTATTTGCCTCATGTATAAGATTGAGTATGAAATATATATCTAATGATAAAGTAGGCGTTTGAACCCAAAAAGCAAGCGTTGAATCACGTTGTAACACTCATATTCTAGAAGGTTTTCTTCATTCCTCTCCTAAATCCAAAAATAGAAACAATTTATGTAACTCATTTCAGCTCCAACATTAATCCTCCAACAAAACATTGAAACACTCACGAAATTTTGTTAAAGCTCCTATACAGCTTACATTTTGTTACAATATTTAACTTTTAGAAAGAAAAAAAAATTTTAGGAAGGAAAGCAAGAGAAAGGTGAGAATGTTTTTCTTGAGAAA
>JBBPBR010000002.1:26398182-26413585 GCA_037974775.1 Cicer pinnatifidum
AATAGAAAATAAACTCAAAAAAATTGATTTTAGAGTTAATAGAATAAAAAAAAAATATTACAACAATTAGATCCCGTGTGGGTCGATCAATTGTTATAAAATTCTAAAATAATTAACTTAAAATTAAAGGTCACAAATTATCGAATGACTTTATCTTACTTTTTTTTATAAATTTTACTTATCATTAGATGAAATTTTACTAAGATTCATTTTACTTAAAAATCAAATGTTAAGAAAAAAAAGAACATTTTAATCAAAATGTCAAATAAATATATTAATCAATAAAAAAATAAAAAAAAATCATTTGTGTAATTTCTTTTAAAAAAAAATATACCTTAATTTTAAGGACCAATGATATGTACATGAAATTAGATTCCATTTTTTCCACATTGATAAAAAAAAAAATTATATAAATAAAACCATATTTATAACAAAAATGTAACTCAAGTGAAAATTTAAAATTTGGGAGATATGTAAAAATGTAGAAAAGTTATAGGCACACAAAACACACAAACCTCTCTCCCACAAAGACGTTGTTGAAACCCCAAACACACAAACGAGAAAAAGAAAGACTCGCCGATATTCAATATTATACCTCATTATTCGCAATTTCTAGGTTTTTTTTTTAATTCTCTTTTTTTTTTTACTCTTTCACTATTACACTTTTTCCCCTTTCATTTCAATGCATTTGCATTTTGCTTCATTCACTCGTCCCTCGCATTGTGAATTATTCCAACTTCATGTAAATTATTATTATTATTATTTAATTAATTTGATTTTGTTTATGTTTTTGAAATTATTATTTATTTTTAAGATTAATATGTTAGTTAGATAGAGACTTTGAGTTTGATGCTAAGGTTTCATAATTTGTGATATCTTTTTTTGTCGATTCTTTTGTTTGGAGCTTTTTTGTAAGTTCGGCACTCCAATTGTTTGTTGAATCTTTTCATTTGCGCACTAATTATGAGGTTAAAATTAGGTTTGATTTTATTTTCTCGTTGGGTTGAAATGTTTAATTGGTTGTCTTTCAAATTGAATTGGTGTTCTATGATGTTGAACATGATGCATGATGATGATTCTGTTTGTGGCTATATATATATATATATATATATATATATAATTCTAAGGTGTACTAGGTCTACCGTGCATTAGTGCTTTAAAGTCATTTGAAATACTAAAGATGGTTGATGACACTCTTTAGAAGTATAATTTTATAGTTCTCCTCGTCTTTACACGTTTGAGACGGTGACTTATTGGTGTTGTTCGACACGCTGAGTTTTGAGGGACATACTCGTTTTTATTTATTTTTACATTGATCGAGTCATTGTTTCATCTATAAAGTACTAGAGGACTGTTCCATGGAGTGTTGTCATTCTTCTTTAGAGTTTCAGATGACTTATTAGCATTGGTCCATGATACACCACCCACGAAAGTGGTCCACTGTAGCATTTCACCATATATATATATATATATATATACTTTGGTCAATTGACATTTATGAAGCACCGACAGAAATAAAGACACAAACATGACAATACATTGGTAATTGGTAATAGTTTGAGAAAATTGAAGTGAAGTGATTGAATGTAACCATTGTATGGGGTTGTACGAGTGTTAGACACCAACATGTGTTCTACACACGGACACGCTTTCAACATTAAGTGTCAGCGCTACAAAGATTGACATTCTAAACTTAATTATAGTGTTGGAGTTGTACTTGTTCTGAATCTGAAGTGTTTATGACTAGTAGCAAACAAAATTGTGGTCAAGTTTAATGTTTGCTTTTATACCTTGTTAATTTGATGATGACTATGTTGAGGATGTTGCTTTTTCAATTGGTGTTTCCTTGACCTCTCTATCATTGCTTAATTTTGTTGTGTTTCTCATGCAATCTTGTGTGCATATGAACATTTTTTTGACTTGAGAAATTACTGTGACCTTATATAGTCTCCATTCTTGGTTTGCAGTTACTGACTTCCATAGTAAATACGTAGACAGCAGAGATACAGATTATTTTGGGTTTCGTATATTATTTAATTTTGAGGACTATGAATGTGTTAGCTTATCAGTTTTCACTATGAATACCGTACCTAAGAAATCCCTTGAAGAGACGTCTTCAAAGCATCCGCATCAAGATTCAGTTTCATTGCCAAAGTTGATTTCACCAGTTTCGATGGACCATCATGTTCCTCAGGAAATGGGTCAGGACTCTCGGGCAGCGAAGACACTTCGTTTTGAAGCTCGTGATGCAGATAGAAGATCTCCTCTTCATTCTGCTTATCGGAATGCAATGACTTCAAATGATTCTCCTCAGGCAGATCATCCCATTGGTACTGAGAACAGGACAGAATCAAGGGATCTTAAGGATAATAGAGATCTCCGCTTTGAAAATCGTGATGTGAAGACAGAGAAGAAAGAGTTGTATGGTGAGGCAAGAAGGGATTCTCAGATTGGTAAGAGCGAGAAGGATATGCATGTTGAAAGTAGAGGAGATGACAACAAGGGTACCAGATATGAAAGGGATAGTCATAATGATACGAAAGGTGACATTAAGACAGAGAAGGACACCTTTGGTATGGTTAGCAGCCCCTTGAATTGGAAAGACTCAAGAGATTATAGAGGAAAAAGATATACTGATTCTCCTAGTGGAAGTGTGGATTCCCGACATACATCACGTGGAAATACACCAGTAGAAGTTGGAAAGGAGAATCCAACAGCCGAAGAAAGGGAATGTTTGGAAGCTCGTGAGGCTGTTGGGGAAAACAAAATTGACTCTAAAAGTGAAGATAGATTTAAAGATAAAAAAAGAAGCGACATGAAACATCGGGATTGGGGGGACAAGGAAAAAGAGAGAAGTGATCGCAGAAACAGTACACAAGTTAACAATAGCATTGGTGAAAACAAAGAATCTGCCAAAGAAGATAGAGATGCAGAAAAGTGGGAGAGGGAGAGGAAAGATATTCCAAAAAACAAAGAAAATTCAAAAGAGAGGGAAAACGAGCATATCAAGAGGGAATCATGGAACGGAATGGAGAAAGACACTTCACATAATGAGAAGGAACTTGGTGATGGATCATCAAAAATTCCTGAGCATGAAACTATGTTACCAGAACAGAAGAAACACAAATACGTTGACAGCTGGAAAATGGTTGATGGTGAACCTAGAGATAAGAGGAAAGAACAGGACACTGATTTAGAAGGAGATCGGCCTGATAAGCGCCGTAAATTTGACAAGCAATCAGAAGATGGATTTGCCGATGGAGAAGGGACTGGAGAGAAAGAGAAGGAAGTGCATAGTAATAATGTTCAGCATCGTAAGAGGATACAAAGATCAAGGGCTAATCCTCTTGTGACCAATCTTGAGGCTCGTTTTGGATCACACACTCAAGACAATGAAGAGTACTTTCTTCCCCTACTTTTGTTTCGTTTACTTATGTTGTGAGAAGTTAGTTATCCAGCATCTATTTTTTTTCTTTTTCTTGTTTCCAAATACATTTTTTTATTTATAACATTTAATTTTTAATTATATAATATGAACCTTCAGATCAGAGTCCTATTAGAAATTTAGAGTGACTTGCGACTTTTTCCATTTATTTTATTTTGTTTCCCAATTTATATCTAGGAGGACTTTATGTCTACTTTTTTTGAGTTAAGGCATTTTCTAGGGTTTGTACAACATTAGTCAACAATTGTTCATGGGGACTTTGCTAGCCTAAAATATGTAGGAAGAACAAGTAAATTTGTAGTGTTTACAATAGGTGAATTTTTCAGCACACAAATCAGTGTCGGTAAGTAAACTCCTTAAAAAGAATATATTTAGATTTGTGTATTAGCAGTGTGTATTTTTCTGTATTGGAAGCTCTTCAATATCTTATTAACAATAATAATAATAATAATAAAGTCTAGTTACAGACTTACTGCTATCTGTCAAATATTTTATAGACTAAATTGGAATTCAGGTTGTTGCCGTAATAGTTGTTTTCATACTGAAGAATTTTTGCACTTGGGAGACAAAATATACATCTAAATGTCTTAACTGTTGCACATTGACAAGAACTTAATTTAGATTGTTTTCTTATATCAAATTGATATTTTAATTCCTACTGTTTTGGTTTTTGGATTAATTGTCTTTTGTACTATTTTATTTTTTCTTTTAATAATTACTTTGTTTCATTTATCTTGCAGGTCTCAAGGTATTCTGTCATATTTTGTTTATTGGCTCAAAGTTATTTGGCTTCTTGCAGATTTGTGCCTTCACGAAGTAGTTTGGGATTTCAACAGACACTGCTTTATTTAGCCCATTGGTTTACAATTTATGATATTTTCTCTCCTTTCAGATTTACACATAGTTCATTTTTATTATCTCGTGTTGGGTGGTGGGTTATTAATATAATATGCTTGTCATTTGCTAGTACTTCTTGGTGGAAAATATTGGAGCCAGATATTTTTATATTACTTCATTTGCATGTCCATTATATGTAAGTTCTGGTATTTCAGGTAAAACAGAAGTATCACATGTTATTTATAGAGTTGGTGACAGCATGCAAGAACTGATCAAGTTGTGGAAGGAATATGAATCATCACAATCTCAAGTGGAAAAAAATGCTGAAAGCTCTAACGATGGCCCCACTCTTGAAATTCGGATACCAGCTGAGAATGTTACTGCTACAAACCGCCAAGTGAGATCAAATTCTTTGTTATTGTAATTTTGACGAGTGCTTCTGTTTTTTGGGGCATGGTACATTTAGGACCGTTACAGCTTCTTGCTACTGGATGTCTTTGTTCATGTTTTGGTTTCTTTTTTCATTTCGTCTGTTATTGTATATTCTCGTACCATGTAGCTTACAATTATATTTGGTTTTCTTTTTTCATTTCGTATGTTTGAGAATTTTGGTCCAATGGCTTATGATAGTGTTCTTGAAATGATTTCTGCTCTCAGGTTTCATATAAAATCACTTTGCATGTCCTTTACCCTTCTACATTTTCCTGCCTTTGGTTTTATCTTATGCCTGGTATTCATGCAAATCTTAAATTCCATTTTGGTAACGTTATGTGATTTTCGCGGGAGTGTTTATTGACTCTTCCCTGCCTTTAGGCAGAATGTCGAAGAACTTGATGGAAGTCTTTTATTTGTTTCTTTGCTTTTTCATATCTTGTACCTATTCTTGAGAGTTAAGAATATTTATTATCTTTAGGTCAGAGGTGGCCAGCTATGGGGTACTGATGTCTACACATATGACTCAGATCTTGTTGCTGGTAAGTTTTATTACAGAAAGAATGTGGGTAGCTTTTTATTGCAAATGACCAGTGTTGGATTATTGAGAACTTTACATTAGTACTGATGTTACATTTTTGTTGCATAGTTCTCATGCATACAGGTTACTGTCGCCCGACAGCTTCTGCTCCTCCCATGGTCATACAAGAGTTGCGCACATGCATTCGGGTGCTACCTCCGCAAGATTGTACGTCCTTATAGATCATAAAGATGCACTCTTTCTTCATTATCAAATAATACCCTGGCATTGTTGTCTTCAATAACTTTATTGTGTCTAGGATGTCTTAAAGTAATAACTGGGAAATAACTTAATGGTAAATTGTCATAGCATTAATTGGTCAGTATATAACTTTTGAGTAAAAGGAGCTTGATTCAATTTTAAAGTTTTGAAGATTATAACTGGAAACTTTGTCGTCAGGAGCTCACCAGCAGAATAATGGAGGAGAAAGAAAAAGAATAGGAACTATCGCATTAAATTAAGTGGCTTATCTGCTTACTAAATTTAGCGTTTCATAGCTATGAATGGTGTCTTGAGTTCTCACTCTAGTAGTTGAACCTTTGCATAACAAAAAGAAACATAGAACTCATTAAATGTTCAATTGCAACTCTGAAGTGCGTGTTTGATGCTTGACGACAATTCCAGGTTATTTGTAATAAATCATTTCGTCAATTCGTAGAAGTTTAGGACAGAAGGTTGAAGGAAGAAAGAAAGGCAAGAACATATTGATGGCAGAGAGTTGTTAGGATATAGATTAGCAAAACTTAATTGAAAGTCTCAAATGGTAAAACCAATATACAGAAAATTATGAAGGAAACAATGAAAAAGTTTAGAGCCTGCTTGGTTCCCGCCTGGAATGGCCTTCATGAGCCGGCAGAAATGAGCTTTTGTATGTGTGCCTGACAGAACAGGGACTTCCAAATACGGCGGTGCACCGGTGATAGCCACATTGGCAGGTTTTGTTTCTAATGCAGGTGGTCCAACTTTGTGGCACGGGACAGCTTGACAGCTAGGGTTTCTAATTTGGGACTTTCTGACTTGAGAGTTTTTATTAATCAAGTCCACAGGATTTGAGCTCTGATACCAACTTGAAAAATAGAGAAGGAATAAATACAAATTGCTTGTGAGGCTAAACCCCTAAGCTTATGTATTAACAATGAAAAGATTACAAGCAAGATCCTTAAGTTATAGAGATAAGAATAAGAGCTACAATCAGAAAAATGCAAACAGGACATCTACATAGGAACAAAGGAAAGTAAATCAGGGCAATATCTCAACTGTTTCCTTTTTGACAATTTTAATTAAAAAATCTGCTACCTTAATTTACAAAAAATATAGGTAAAAACAAATATAAAGTTGTTCTCACCGATCTCTTACCAAAACTTAATAAAATAAAAAATATAGTGAAAACAGCATTAAATATTTGTAATTAAAACTGAAAATTGGAAACAAAAACAAAAAATCTTTTTTTTGAAGCCCAACAGCCAGCCCTTAAGCTCTTTCATATCTGGAGTGTAATCAATGAGGTTCAGACTTGGTGTTTGGATTTTACAGGAACAAGTTTACTCTTTAAAATTAGTCTGTGTATCAAAAGAAGATAGAGGTACTTCTTGTATCATAAAAAGTTATATCTACCACCTTGAAACTTATTTAATTTTTTTCGCATAAAAAGTTATTTCTACCACCTTGAAACTTATTTAATTGTTTTCGCATAATATCTATGTATACTTTTCTTCTTCATAGTGAGTAATCAGCTTCTTGATTTCCCTCCATTGCAGTCACTGATATTGGCTTTACCACTAACCACTATTTGGCTTATTTAAGAACGTTAATTCTGTGTAATATCAGGCTATATTTCCACCCTGAGAAACAATGTCCGTTCCCGAGCTTGGGGTGCTGCAATTGGTTGTAGTTATAAAGTTGAGCGGTGTTGCATTGTGAAGGTAGTAATTAAGGCCTTGCAAAATCCCTTATCCTTTGAATTTTTGTCTACTGAAATTATGTGATCTCTTCATTGCAACCTCATCTACTTTATTTTTTGTCATGCATTCTATTTTATTGTTTTCCATTCCAAATATAATGTTCTTTTCTTTCTTTTGGTTTGTGATATCTCTAATGTCTTATGAAAGAAGCTGCTGACTAGTTTTTGCATAAAGGCCTCCCTACTCTTTAAATAACATGTAAACTTGCTAATGAGGACATGATTTTTGGCATGGAAAGGTGTGCTTGTAATGGGTCTTCACTATGGATATGTCTGTGTACAAACATGTTCATTTTCACATGGAATAGATAAATACATTAATTATTAATTAATTTAAAAAATGGTGACTGACTGTTTTTGTTTTTTTGATCTTCAGAAAGGAGGTGGAACTATTGATCTTCAACCTTGCCTTACTTACACATCAACTGTTGAGCCCACTCTTGCACCAATGTCTGTTGAGCGGACAATAACGACCAGGGCTGCAGCTTCGGTTTGTCCATTATTTATATAAGAAACAAACCTTTTTGCATTCACAATTGAATTAATGGTTATTTCACATTCTACATCACCATCGTATAACCTGTTAATGGGACTCCCAAACTTCCATTAGCAGTGAGAAAAATTGTGTTTGGTGGAATTTTAAGGTGGAAAAAGTGGAGCTGAGATCCTCTCCATGTCTCAAGAAATTGAGAATGCAGTTACTATAGTTTTTTGTGTATAAAGTCAATAAATGTGTAATTGATGTCACATGTTCTAAAAATGTGTGCAAAGATACAACACAAAACTATAGTAATGGGAGAAATGGAGAGGATCTTAACTCGAAAAAGTGTGCTTGGTTCCATGAGGGACTTGCTAAATCTTCACATTTACAATTTAAAAGTGATTTACTTTATCAACTAAACAAAATCAATTCTTCTAACATACTTTGAAAACATCATTACCAACCACCAGTGATTTTTTTTCAACTTCATTTTTTCAAAATAAAATTAGGTTCAAATAAATTTTTTCATAATCAATTCTACCACAATCTAGCACAAGCAGAACCTAAAGTTATCGCCTTTGTTCTTCAGAATGCATTGCGGCAGCAAAGATTTGTAAGAGAAGTCACAATTCAGTACAACCTCTGCAATGAGCCCTGGTATGCTGGTTTTAGTTGGCAAAGTAGAATCTAATATAGTAATATTGTGTTTTGTCATTGAACAAAAACATGTCTGAGTTTGTGGTTTTTTTGTAATATTTGAAGCAATGCTGCTTTGGATAATAGTATTTCTTATTTTCCCTCTTGGGTGAGGTTGCATCAGTTATGTTTTTGTAGCTTGTTTTAGTATTTAATAATTATAACCATCAGGGTCAAGTATAGTATTAGCATTGTTGCCGACAAGGGACTAAAAAAGCCACTCTATACATCTGCTCGCTTGAAGATGGGAGAGGTTCTGTATCTGGAGACACACTCTTGCAGGTATGTTCAACATGATTCTTGACTAAAATGAAAGATATGTATGTCGATTGTTTTAGGCTTTGTATTTGATTGTCCTTTTAACAAAAATTATCTTCGTTATCTATCAAATGCCCACATGCAACTGCGTTGTTGTTATAAATTTCAAACCGTGTTAGACTGTCTCCCTCTTCTTCCAGTAATTGCTTCTCAGTATCTATGGGATCAAAGTTTCACTGTTATTATTGTCATTAGTGTTTTATAATATATTCTATTTTTAATTTATGAAAACTCAAAGGATCCATGATGAAGGTATTGAAAAATAGTCTCATTATTCTGTTTCCATGGTCCTCTTGAAGTCTGAGGTCTCACTGAAATTCTCATAACTATCAATTCTTTGTAGATATGAGCTTTGTTTTGCCGCGGAGAAAATGCTCAAAGAGGTACGAGCAACTCAGTTGCACAAACCAGATACAGAAAAGTCTCAAAATCATCACCTGCATTCCACAAATGGTGAAAAAGCTGATTCTGATAATGTCACGATTGATGTATTTCGCTGGTCTCGTTGTAAGAAGCCTCTATCCCAGAAAGTGATGCGCACAATTGGCATTCCTTTGCCTCTTGAATATGTGGAGGTATTTTTTGAATCAATCTTTCCACTGGCATGTTAATGAGTTACTAATATACTTATTTTTTGTCAATGTGCGGCAAGTTTGTTTTTTCTCTTACATTCCAGTTTCTGCATAACATCTGAAGGCCCTTATATATAACCCTTGTTTGGCTTGCTTCAATATGTGCAGATTCACTCGACTCGATACATATGATGTTATTAGAATTGAGGCTTAAATGCACATTTGAGCTGTCCCTATTTCTAATTCCAAAAATGTAGTCCCTCAATTGTTAAAATTTTAAAAAATTTCCACCACTAAATTTCAGACTTATTTTTACTACTATCTCAACTCAAGTTGAATAAAGAGTGACAAGTCATATGGTGACAATGTAATCTATATGTTGATTAAATTTTATTATTTTATTTTCCATATTATTAAAGTATTTCTTTAAAAATTAAACTTAAAATGAAGAAAATGTTAAACCCCAACAAAACATATTTCCCATAAACTATGCATTTCTTTGATTTGTTACCTTATTATTTAACTCGACATAATGGCAAAAATAAGGCTCAAATTTAGTGGTGGAGAAAATTTACGAAATGTTAGAAACTGGAGGACTATATTTTCGAATTTGCAAACCTGGGGACTAAAATCGTGAGTGAGTGCAGATAGTTGCTACTTTTGCAAAATAATTGATATTTTATATTTTCTCATATTGTAGGTGCTAGAGGAAAATCTAGACTGGGAAGATGTACAATGGTCTCAAACTGGTGTTTGGATTGCAGGAAAGGAATATACCCTTGCTAGGGTGCATTTCTTGTCGATGATCTAATTCATCGACATGTTTTTTTAAATGGGAGATGAATGCAGAACGGGTGTTGGGGTGACCTGTGTTCTTTTGTATACTTCCATGATTAAAAAAAGTGTCTTTTCATGTAACTAGATTTTTTTATATATTCAATAAAAATGCTGTAGTTTTATTTAATAAAAAAAATGCTGTAGTTGTAGATGCTGTCTTGAAATTCACGTTGGAATAACACTAGAGATATGTTACACGTAGTATTAAATTGTATTCATAATCTGTTAATTTATTACAAGATGTTTGTTTATTGGGCAATGACGGAATGAGCTTATTATAACTTATCAATGGAAGTGTTCAAACTTAAGCTGCTGGAATTGTTACAACTGAAATCGTCTTCTAGATTAATGGAGCTTGATGTGATATCTCTGTTAAATTCTGGAAATACCAAATATGTTTCTCCACTTTCAAGGTTTTGTAGCTTCTGAAACTTAGTAAAATGGATGGTTGGGGGTGATAACGTAAAAAAATAAATGCGAAAAACATCAAATCAAGAGAAAGTTTCAAATTATTCAGAAAAAAAAAGTATAAAAAATATTTATCACAAATATTTAACATATAAATTAACAAAATATTCAATAAACTAGGTGACATTCTAACACTTTCATATTTGAAATATTAAGTTTAAAAATTATAAGGAAATGTTTTAATTTTGTACGTCCGAAGCCATTTATTGTTTTTCAATTTATATTCTTCCATGAAAAATAATTTTATGGTTTTTAATGATGAATACCAATAATCTTTTATGTTTTAAATTTATATTCTTCCTCAAAATATAAATTAAGAAAAATATTCTTTTATAAGTTCCAAACCAACATGGCATAATTATATTAATGAATATTTACTTTGTATTTTAAATAATATTCGTTTAAAAATAGTATGATGAAGTATCAATTTTTTTTTATTTGTATGAAATTTTATAAGATTGATGTTACCTTATGTAAACTTTAATTAACAATTGGATTGGTCAAATTCATGTTACAAGACGTTATTAAGACCATCCCCAACACAAGTTCATATGAGTGTTGTGTGTAAGAACAAATTCTTCCATTTTGGACCATTGGAGGCTGCGAATTTCGGTGACCTCACCGTGATTTTGTTATCAATCAAACTGTGAAACCAAACATGCACTAAAAGTATAAAAACACTTAGTGAGATTATAACATTAAAGTGAAAGGTAGTAGAGATGCCTACTACAAGAGAGATAACAACTCAAATTGAGATATAAAAACAATCAATGAAATTAGGTTGTTGTAACATATACATTACTTCACTACTATATCCAAATCTAACCCAAGATTTCTTCACAATTCCATTTCACTAAAACTGTTATTGACAAATATATGCAGAGAGCCTATACAAAATTCCATGTTATTCACAATAACATTGAGCATTGACCTAAACATCAAATCAAATAGTGCTCATAAGTAACATGCAAATGATTAAATCACAGTGCCTTTTTACAACAACCCAAAAACTGAGTCACCACTTGACGACGACGGATCGGTCGAGAATCACCACTCGTCCCATTTATTTAAGAAGTCATCCCACATAGCTGCAGAAACTGAATCACGTAATGAGAATGCAAGTTGTTCTTGTATCGAAGAAAGAAATTGAATGTCGGGAAGTTCATCGAGAGCTGTCAGTTCATCCACGAGTGTCTCTGCTAAACTACTGAATAACCAATCATTTCTTTCTTCGCGGCGGATGAAATTGTGCAAAACACATGCAGCTATGACTATATCGCGCTGAATCTGAAAAGAATACTGTGGACCGAGTTTAAGGATTGGGAATCTAGTTTTCAACACATTAAATGACCTCAAAATTGTATTCCTCAGAAAACAATGCCGGTGATTGAACAACTCTTTTGCATTTCGAGGTAATTGATTAGCACCTCGATACTCATAAGGCTGGTATCGAACCCCTTGAAACGGAGCAATAAATCCTTCTGTATTCAAGTATCCTTGGTCAACAAGGTAATACTTTCCTAAAAAATAAATCCAGAGGAAATAAATTAATGAAGCTATTACTGATGCAATGTGTAAAGAGTTTAAAAACATGCACCGACAGTGTAAAACAGTTTCCGCCATCCAATTAGCATCCACTATTTTTCCACGTCACACTTCCTATTTCAAAATATCCTTCAAAATAGGCTGATGCGGCAAAATAATAAATTTTCATTGAATGTCAACGTAAAACAATTTTACACTGATATATCCTTTAAATCAAATGTGTAAAACAAACTAGCACAAATAGTGAATCCAAGACCACAGACATAATGGTATCAAACCTTGAGGAATTTGTGGGAAATTCTGATCTGGGTCATCGAGGACTGCCCTTAACACCCGCGAGTCAGTGACGGAACCTTCCCAACCAGGATAAACAAATATAAACTGCAGGTCAAATGTGCAAGCTGCCAGCACATTTTGAGATAGGACACCTTTCTTATTGCGAAATCGAGATTGATCTTTGGCTGGAACATGTGCAGGAATCTGCATACCATCGATTACTCCTATACAATCCTGAAATTGTAGAAGGGAGAGAAGAAATGTCAGTAAAGTCACGCAAGTAGAAAAAAGTAGGAAAAACATCTTAATAGATCATAAATGATGAAGAACAAGCTCAAAGATCATATTTGCACCTTGAAATATGGGTAAAATCTAGCACTGTTGATAATTTCCGAGGATGTTGTATGCTGAGGAGGTTGCAAAAATTCACGCGATAAAGATTTAATAGCCTTCAATACATTATTAAAATGTCGGCTAATAGTTTCACCAGAGTGTTGAAACCGCTCCTGAATCACTCTATTACGTTCGTTATGGCCAATGACGTTTAAAAATATTGCTAACTGCTCTTCTATCATTACACCAGCAGTATCGCGTAACATGGCTCTTTGGCGGAGAATGCCACACAGCTTGTGAAATACGTGCCTGTCCATCCGCAACATTTCACGACAAAAGTCATCGTGACCATTCAGCACTTCTGTCATAAATTCGCATCTCCTCGGTGATAAACAACGGGAAGGTTGTTTGGTTAGAGAGCTGTAATAATAGTACCCAGCAGCAGCCGCGACGAGTTCCATCTCATCCAATTCCAAATCAATGTCATCCACACCGATATATTTATCTGTAAAAATAAATTTCAAAACTACGAAATGTACAAGATAACATGTCTTTATGATATATCTAGTTGATAAAAACTAAAAAGCATTCCAATTCAGGTCATGCATAAAACAAGTCAAGAATAGTTTGAAAACAAAGAGATGTGTTTGCATTTAAAGATTCAAAACGATAAATTCAGTAACATGGAACTTAAGAACAAAATCAAATTAGTTATAGTAACTAACATCATTCCTTTGCAGTCTAGTTATAGTATACAAAAGTACGCGGCCATTTCATAACAAAAGATAAAAACAAAAAAGGACTATTTTCTCAAACAAATAAACCGGAGGAAACACCGAATTTTCCCTGCAACCATGGCAATCTTTTTTCACCCTTAAGAGAGATGAAAACCTCACGGGCATTAGGGTGATCCTCAAACAAATCCAAAGCAAAAAAGTAAATCCTTTCATCAACACCTTGCATCTCATCCAACACATTAATGCACTTGTTAATAGAAAAGTTCTCTTTATTCTTCATAATTGCACCTGTCCTCATTTTCGAAGCAGCTGCTATCTGCAGCATGGCATCAACTATGGCACTGCCAGTAGCCTTTCTGCCTCTCTTCCGACCACCACTAGCTGAAACACCAGCCTGACGCTTGTGTCCGTCTAACATGTTCACGTCATCTCCAGAGCCCGAAGAACCATCCTCATCTACATAAGCCATTAACACTGCAAAAACACAGCAAAAAGTTCAGGTTTCAAATTCTTAATGCATAGCACAACATAATAACTATATACTCCCTCCGGCTTTAATATAAACAAAAGTTGATCAACGAAAATACATCATTGGACCAACTACATCAATTTTCTTTGACCAATTTTCTTGGACGAAATACATCAATTTTCTTGGACGAAATACATCAATTTTCTTTTACTAACTTTTACATTTAAGACCAGAGGGAGTAGCAGCCAAGAATCAAAATACACATAGCAACTTAATTTAGAGGGTAAAGTGACTCAATGTTGATTAACTAATCAAATGTGGACATTGCATGTATATCATAACAAATTATGAGTTTGTTGAAAAAACTAATTTTGATTTTCTCACTTTACACTTAACTCGCTTCATTCGAGTGAATACCTCAATTAGAGGAAAATTACCAAAACACAACCATCCTCAAAACCCTAAAAAGTTCAAATTTTCAATGTAAACAAAGAAAAACATAACATTACACATCATAGCAACAAATATATCAAGCACACAGAAATTCAAAATCACAGTTAATTTTTTTTACCAAAATACAAATAATCATCACCACATTCCAATAATTTTCAAATTCTCAACAATACACACAAATTCAAAAACCCTAAGGTGCAAAAAAAAAAAAAGCCCCAAAATCCAAATTGGAAGAAAAAGGATCCGTTTTTTCTTTTTCTGAAGTGGAATTGGCATGCAAATTCTGAGAAATGGAAAAGGAACAAAAACATCGTACCGAAACAGACAATGAGGAAGGAAAGTGTGGAGAAGAATGCGTGAAGCAAATTAGTGGGAAACTATGATGAAAACTTTTTCTGTCAAAGACAAATAAACCGGTAGTTTTGATATTGAGATTCTATAATTTTTATATCTACTATTATATTATAAAGTATTTTTTTATTAAAATTAATTATAAGTCTTATAATTTTTTAATGAGTAAATAAAATGTTAATAATGTTGACAATTATTATTATCTTTAAAAACACCATACTAAGATGAAAACAACTAACATCACAACAAAATTTGAGATAAGATAATGTTGCACACAAGATTAAATTATAGATAAAAAACGAAAAGAAAAAAAATTATAAAATTATTTATTTAAATAAAAAATAGAATTAATTGACATAAAAAAATAGATTGAAAAATAGAATTAAATTACATATGCGGCTGTTCTTTAACTTAATTTCAAATAATGTTTTAGTCTTTTATATTTTTTATTTCGAGTTGATCATTTATTTTAATTTTAAGTGATAATTTGATATTTTATGTTTTAAAATATCAACAATGTTGTCATTTTTTTACAAAAATTCAAAAAAATCATCAAACTTTTCAAACAAAATTCATAAAATTCATTATCATCTTCAATAAAATACAAATTTAA
>JBBPBR010000002.1:26421266-26439058 GCA_037974775.1 Cicer pinnatifidum
AATATAAATTTTATAAAAATTACGTAGATTAACTTGAGTTGATTGTAATATTTAGACAATATTTTTTAGTATAATCAGTTAACCGAGATAGTTTATATTTTTTTGTCCACATTTATGAGAGGCTTGTTAGTAATCTTTGCAAAGATGAGTTTTCATTTATATTCCACGAAGCATATTAACCCAAATATGAATGTGAAATATATTCTCAAAATCATGAAATGTAGAGAATTAAAAAAAAATGTCATGCAAATAATACCTATATTAAAATTGAAATAGAAGTTAGATAAAAATATCAAAAACATACAAACTATATTATTTAATTGATCATACTCGAATATATTGTTTAAATATTATAAACAACTTTAATCAATTGTAATTTTTATAAATTTTATTTTATTATTTTTTATAAATGAATTATATTAATTGTATATAATTTTTAATTTAAAAAAAAAATTGATGTAAAAAGAACATTCCCTTATAAATTTACTTCTTTAAAAAAATTGTAATTTATGAAGACGATTTATAATAAAATAAAAAAAAATATTTTAGTTTATACTTTTCAAAAGAGAGAGTAATTATTGAAAGAAAAAAAAAATACTTTCAACTACTCCAATGAATTTGTCATCTTCTTGGACCACAAAAAATAATGGTTGTCAGTAAAAGTCAAACCTAATAAAAAATAATAAACCACAAAAGGTACCCAACTCCTTATTTATCCTTCTAACAACACACCTCACTCCGAAACCTTAAAACGACAATGTCGTCTACCGACAAATCCAAACTCATTATTCCTTGGAAAACCCGCTTTTGGCTTTCACTTTTTGAATATTTATCAAAGGCTTCAAGTGGTCCTAACGGCGGCGTTTATCGTAGTATCCTCAATTTCCTACATCGTGACTGCTCACCTAACGCTACTCCCGTTAACGGCGTTTCCACCAAAGATATAATCGTTAACGCCGAACTTAACGTTTGGTTCCGTCTCTTCACTCCCACCGACAACGTAACCGTCACCGGAGATAACGCCAACCCTATAACATCACTTCCCGTCGTCATTTTCTTCCATGGCGGCGGTTTCACAAAATTTTCTCCATCATCAGTCTCATTCGACACCGTTTGCCGGGAATTATGCCGCGAAATCGTTGCCGTAGTTGTCTCCGTCAACTACCGTCTCACACCGGATCATCGCTACCCGGCGCAATACGACGACGGAGAAGCCGTATTGAAATTCCTCGACGAGAATAAAACTGTTTTACCAGAAAATGCTGACTTATCAAAATGTTTCCTCGCCGGAGACAGTTCCGGTGGAAATATAGCTCACCACGTTGCGGTTCGAATATGCAAAGTTGAACTCCAAAAAATTCAGTTAATCGGGTTAATCATGATCCAACCGTTTTTTGGCGGGGAAGAACTGACTGAGTCTGAGATTCGTCTCGAATGGGCACCGATTGTTCCGCGGAGTAGGACGAATTTTTGGTGGAGTTTATTTTTGCCTGAGGGATCGAATTTGGATCATGGAGCGGTTAATGTTAGCGGGCCGAATGGAGTGGATTTGTCGGGTTTGGATTATCCGGATACACTTGTTTTTGTGGGCGGGTTTGACCCGTTAATTGATTGGCAAAAAAGGTATTATGATTGGTTGATAAAAAACGGAAAAAAGGCTCAATTAGTTGAATATCCAAACATGTTTCATTCTTTTTATGTTTTTACTGAGTTGCCTGAGTCTTCTCAATTGATTTTGCAAGTTAGGGATTTCATCAACAAGACTATCTCCGATTCTAAAGGATGAGGTTGATAATGGTTATTATTGTCATTATCTTAAAATTACAACTAGATTTCATCTGAAATAAAATAAAAATAATAGTTCTATCATCTTAAAATATAAATAAAAATTAGTTAAATCATCTTTATATCATGTGGTTTATATATATCAAATTTTTTAAAAGTAGGTTGGATTATGCAGTGATCGAAATTAATTTTAGTTAAAAGTAAATTAAATTTAAAATAATCTTTTTTTAAATAAAAATTAATTTAATAATAAATTTTAATATAAAATTATATTTAAATTCAAAAACTACAAATTATACATTTTACTTAAAATCAGTTATACTCCACTACATCCAAATATATCAAAATTATTTTTTTAACTTTAAAATTGATTTTAATCATTCTAAACTTGAAACCAAACATGCACATGATATATGTCAAATATGTTTAGTACATGCTTATGGTTTGAACTTGAGTGCTAAAAGAATTAATCTCCCCACCACCCCATGGTCCCCACCCTCTCTCCGACTTTTGTTGACAGCCCGAATTTAATTATAATTTGTGATTTTTTCCTCTTTGTTTTCCATAAATTATTTTAATAATGTAAAATATATTTTTTTTAAATAAAAGATCAAATAAAAAATATATGTTTTTGTGATCTTTAACAAAATATCTTCTAAATAAATTTTAATCATAATAGTTTATAAATTTCAATTATATAGTTATGTCATCCATATTAGTTTTAATATTGTGGTTTTGATATAATGAGGTTCATGAAGGATACACATGTAAAAAGTAAAATAAAATGAATAATGGAATGTATATTCAAATGAATAATGAAAAGAAAACACATATTAATTGAGTAAAACATATTAATTCTTTTTCAATAATTTATGTTTTGATTGTGACCAAATATTTCAAAATTAAAATTTTAAAAAATTTAGTTTTAATTAGCATGAATTACATTTCAACTTAATTATAGAATATTCACTACAAAAATTTATACACTCATACATAGCATGAGCACATCATCTAGTATCCACCTACAATCCAATAACTTTAGTGGATATGATGTCATTTCAAATTTAACAATATAGTTTTAAAGGTCCTATCTTTGGTCCAATGTAGAAATAGACTAGAAGTATCAATATATAAATCTTATATTAATTTTTAAGTTTAAATGCACTTTTAATCTTTTAAAATTATAAATTGTATAATTTTTTAGTAATTTTAGTCTGCCACATTTATCTCTTTATGATTTATTTAACTTCCTACTCGTGTAGAAATAGACTTGAAGTTTGATATTAATTTTGATTGTCTCTTTCCTTTCAATTATGAGAGTGGTGGTTGTGTTGGAGGATTCTGGGTGGTTGTGGTTTAGCTTTCAGCTCATGAATAGTGTGAATACAAGAAGGTAAAATTACTCAAAAAAAAGTTAAAGGTCAAAATCGTTCAATTAAAAATTTTAAGATGTTAAAATACATTTAAATATAATATTTATGGATATCTTCTAGAATGATATTGATACAAGGACAAAAATGATTAATATTTTTTATTTAAAAAATTAATTTAATATTTTGAAATACTCAGTTGCTCATTCAATTCGCTATTTATACTTATTGAAAGATATTTGTTACTGAAGCCCAATCATTTAAGTAAATCACAATTACTTCACCAAATGATTTTTTCAATTAACAATTACTCCTCCATTCCACAATAATTTTCATATTACATCATTTCATTTAAACTAAGAAATTATAAATAAAATAAATAGAATAATCTTTTTATCATATTTCTGACCCATATCTTCATTTTTTGACCCAACTCGCTTCCAATGTGGATATCTTTTACTTCCTCTATTGGTCTAGGTCTCTTTTCTACCATGAGCTCTGTAACAACCCATTTTTTTTTAACACAATAAATAATTTCAGAAATAAAATAAATAATTACTCTTTAGATAAATATACAAGCAGCGAAATAGTTTTTGAAATAAAAATTCAAAGTATTCAAACATCAAAATACACTGGGGCTATGAGGCCTATCAGACATAGCTCATACCCCTGGGGTATTCTCGGCAGACCTGTATAAAAGCACTGCCCCAAGAATTTTAACTCCCCCCCACGTCACATCAAAAAGTGGTACATGGACCCATCAAAATAAAATTCAAGCTGACAATATTAGTATAGGTACAGTCTTCCAACATACAGCAAATACATCCACAAAAGAAAGACCTCTAGCCCCTATACAACCATCTAATCTGATCATACTACAAAAACTATACGACCTGAGTGATCTCCACACGCTCTGCAAGATCCTCCTAACACAACTCCAGTCAGGTGTGTCCAACTACCTCCCCATCTACAGGATACTAACCGGTGGAAAGATCTTGGTTCTCATCTGACGGCAAAACCCATATTTCCACAATAATTGTAAAGGGTCACCAACCGAAATTAAAAAATATCACATAGCATTTAAATTTCAAATGCACAAAATAACCTTTCAACTTAGCATACTCTTTGAAAGGGTTTTTATATGCCAAACATGCATAATCAAAGTTGAAAAATGAAGTTTTAACAATTTGCACTGTCGTAGCCGAATAGAACTGAGAAAATGCAGATGTTCAGTTATAAAATGTCTCTGAATCAATCAACACTTCAAACATTAATACTATCAATTATGAACACATAATTAACACGAAATTAATCTCCACCAATTCACACCTCAATCACACATCGAATATTGATAACATCAATTATGAACACATAAGTACATCAAAACTTAATCAACTCAACTTCACACCTCTAAGCAATTACGACAAATCACAACGACAACCGAATATGTATATACAATCATCATAGTATAACAAACATGACTCGTGTGCCAAGCACTCTAATGCAATGCGTATATGCCAAAATGCATGAATTTCCGGAATTCCAAATAAAACCCTCATCGAAGGGGCGTAAATCATAATTGTACCGCCTATCACAGACCAATACTAATTACCGTGGTGCTACCTATCACAAGTCAGCACAATTTACTAAAACGTGTAAATCATAAATGTACCGTCTATCACAAACCACTACTGTTTACCAAGGTGCCACCTATCACGGGTCAACACGATTTACTAAAAATGTGTAATCTATCACAGACCTACAGGACATGAAAATCCCCGCATGGATAAGATGAACCAACATATCACATGGCATCATCTCGTGGCCCATCACGGTCACCACTATCACCATGGCCCCATCGCGATTACCATGTACTATGAAATGCATGAGCATACTCTGACTCTTTTCACCACAATCATTAAGTAAATGCAGCTATTAAAATATTCCCCATTTTTAATACCCATTTAGCATTAATGATTTTTCAAATACAACACAGAGCATACTCAAACATATTTATTCACAGCAATTTAAATTTCCACAACCACACATAAATCACATCTCCAAATTCCATGCACACCTAAATTGAATTAAATTCATTTTCCACCAAATCACACATAAATTTCTACTAAAAAATTCATAATATTAATTATGAACACATCAATTTCACCAAACATGAATCACCAAAATTTTCAAACATTAATCACCCATATTCAATCTCCAAAATTTTCAATCATAAATCACCACAACAACATTAATATATCAGAGTTCTCCCCACTGTTAACTCGGCACCAACGGTCTCGATTCTTTTTCGAGACTCAAGGAGCTAACTACATAAACATAAAGATTTATAACAATTTGTTCACAATAAAATTTATCCACACACAACGAAATTCCTAAAATTAAATATTTCTCACACACCAAACTTTTAAAACCAAATAATCTATATTGTTTACTTAAAACTAAATAAAACAAATATTGTCCAAATTTCACATACACACATTCGACTATTAAAGAACCGAAATTTTTGAATTAATAAAATACTCTAAACCTTTTTTTCTTCTTTTTAAACTCAATCAAAGAGTAATTAAAAGAGTAACATTTTAAACTCTAACCATTTTTAATTTCAATCTATCTTTTTGCTCAAACTCTTTAACTTAGTTAAAATTTGAACTTTTTCACAACTTTAACAACTCTAAATTTTTCGTAAAATTTCAACTTCACTTCAAACTCATTTATTTGAAAATAACTCATTATGTAACTCAAACACATCAAATTTAATCACTACACATAAATCGCATCAGAAAAAAAATTTATAATGTTAATTACGAACATACAATCCATACCCAACATTAATCACTACACAACACACCTCAAAACAAACTAAATTCAATTTCAACAAATTCACACATAAACTAATTAAATTCATTTTTCACAAAATCACACCTCAAATACATCAAATTTTTTTTCCACAAAATCACAAATAATGTCCTAAATGCAAGTTAAAAGTTTGGAAGGAGCTCTTACCTCCGTTGTGGTTTTAACAACCGATTACGGCGCCGCAATTAATTCCGGTAAAATTTAAGTTCGTGACGTCGCTTCGAAAACTAGCTCACTAGCACCACAACATGACAATGAACAACTTTCTCTTCTGTCACTTTTTGAATGGAAACTTAAATCTAGTAAATAAATGAGGGTTTGCATTTTGTAGTTTTGGTTTTCTACCCACACTTATATATATATATATATATATATATATATATATATATATATATATATATATATATATATTTTATAAAAATTAAACTAACAAATATCTAACAACTCTTACACACATCTCTTCTCCAATTACTTTTTCAAAAAAATATCTAAGAGAGACAAACTAAGTAGGACTGTATTTTTGTTCCCTTTACATGTGACTTATTTTATAACTCTCTGCTTCCAACTAAGTCCATCTACTTTTTTCCTTCTTCAGTATCTTGTTTCACTTCAAACTATACATCATAGTATTTACCTGTGACTTTTACTTTTTTACTATTATTTAAAAATTATTAAAAATTTTAATATAGATAATTTTTATAAACAATAGATAATAATTATTTTTTTTAGCAATAAGTGACATTTAAAATAATATGCCCAATATTAAATTATTCGTAACATAATTAAATTATTTTTGGACAAATAACTTTAATCGGGTCTCAAAATATATATTAAAATATATATAAATATTAAACCTATTATTAATTCTAATAAAATATATTTTTGATATTTAATTCACAAAATTAAATAAAAATTGGCTAAATCCCTCAACAATTCAACACAAAACACACAAAAATTTGCATAATTTAGAATTTAAAATCTAAGGGTCTTATGTAAGACCCTTAATTTTAAATTTTAATTTATAAATTTTGGGGAATTTTGTGTTGAATTTCTAAGACTTTTTAGCCAATTTTATGGTATTTTGTGAGTTAAATGCCAAAAATATCTTTTTGGAGACCCGATTAAAATTATTCGTCGATGAATAATTTTAGTTAATTACGGTGAATCTTTTGTCAAAAAAAAAATATTTTTGAGATGCAGTATTTTTCAGAAAAATTCATCTGCCCATTAAATTACTACGAGAGTAAATATTTTTATGAAAAAGTGGTTTGTGATGTGACGTGAGATGACAAGCGTGATGGTGATTTTTATAAAAATATTTAGATATTTTTAAATATCTAGATATTTGTTTAGATATTTATTATTATTATTATTATTATAATACATTATTATTATTTTTATATATATATATATATATATGAAAGAAAGGAAGAAAGAGAATCAGAAAAGAAAAGGAAAACATTTCCAGCGTTGCCAAGTTGTTTTCTTCTTTCTCCTTCTCTCTTTCCAAATTCTTTTGTTTTCAAAACCCATAAACACAAAATTCTTTATTTTTCTCTTAGATCTAAGCTTCGTTTCGAGAAGTGACAAAAGAGAAAGTTGCTCATTGCCACGCTGCAGTGCTAGTGAGCTAATTTTCGAAGCGACGTCACGAACTTAAATTTTACCTGAATTAATTACGGTACCGTAATCGCGTGTTAGAGCTATTGTTAAGGTAAGAGCTCCTTCCAAATTTTTAATTTGCATTTAGGATATTATTTGTGATTTTGTGGAAAAGAAATTTGATGTATTTGATGTGTGAATTTGTAGAAAATGAATTTAATGCGATTATGTGCGATTTAGTGAAATTTAAATTTGAAGTGTGGTTTATGGTGATCCATATTTGATGTGATTTATATGTTCATAATTATTATTATGAATTTTTGAGATGTGATTTATTTGCGGATTTTATGGAAAATGAATTGATGAAATTTGGTGGGTTATGTGTAAAAATATGGAGTTTTGACATTGGGTGAGTTATGTTTGAATTGTTGAAATTTAATTGAGGTGTTATATGTGTGTTGTGGAATTGAATTGATTGTTGTTGGTGTGAATTGACGGTAATTAAATTTGATGAGTTTGAGTTACGTAATGAGTTATTTTCAAATAAATGAGTTTGAACTGAAGTTGAAATTTTACGAAAAATTTAGAGTTGTTAAAGTTGTGAAAAAGTTCAAATTTTAACTAAGTTAAAGAGTTTGAGCAGAAAGATAGATTAAAATTAAAAATGATTAGAGTTTAAAATGTTACTCTTTTAATTAATCTTTGATTGAATTTAATAAGAAAAAAAAAGTTTATAGTATTTTATTAACTCAAAAATTTCGCTGCTTTAATAGTCGAGTGTGTGTATGGGAAATTTTGACGATATTTGTTTTATTTAGTTTTAAGTAAATAATATAGATTATTTGGTTTTAAAACTTTGGTGTGTGAGAAAGATTTAATTTTGGGAATTTTGTTGTGTTTGGATTAGTTTTATTGTGAACAAGTTGTTATAAACATTCATGTTTATGTAGTTAGCTCCTTGAGTCTCGAAAAGGAATCGAGACCATTGGCACCGAGTTAGCGGTGGGGAGAACTCTGATATATTAATGTTGTTGTGGTGATTTATGATTGAAAATTTTAGATATTGAATATGATGATTAAGGTTTGGAAATTTTGGTAATTTATGTTAGGTGAAATTGATGTGTTCATAATTAATATTATGAATTTTTGAGATGAAATTTATGTGTGACTTGGTGGAAAATGAATTTAATTCAATTTAGGTGTGAATGAAATTTGGAGATGTGATTTATGTGTGGTTGTGGAAATTTTAATTGGTGTGAATAAATATATTTGAGTATGCTCTGTGTTGTGTTTGAAAAATCATTAGTGTTAAATGAGTATTAAAAATGGGGAATCTTTTAATAGCTGCATTTACTTAATGATTGTGGTGAAAAAAAGTCAGAGTATGCTCATACATTTCATAGTACATGGTAACTGCGATGGGGCCATGGTGACCGTGATGGGCCACGAGATGATGCCATGTGATATGTTGGTTCATCTTATCATTGCGGGGATTTTCGCGTCGTGTAGGTCTGTGATAGACTACACATTTTTAGTAAATCATGCTGACCCGTGATAGGTGGCACCTCGGTAAACAGTACTGGTCTGTGATAGGCGGTACGTTTACGATTTACATTTTTAGTAAATCGTGCTGACCCGTGATAGGTGGCACCTTGGTAAACAGTACTGGTCTGTGATAGGCGGTACGTTTACAATTTACGTTTTTTAGTAAATCGTGCTGATCCGTGATAGGTGGCACCTCGGTAAACAGTACTGGTATGTGATAAGCGGTACATTTATGATTTACGCTTTTTAGTAAATCGTGCTGACTCGTGATAGGTGGCACCTCGTTAATTAGTACTGGTCTGTGAGAGGCTGTACAATTATGATTTACGCCCTTCGAGGAGGGTTTTGGTTTGGAATTCCGAGTTCATGCATTTTGGCATATACGCATTGCATTAGGGTGCTTGGCACGCGAGTCATATTTGTTATACTATGATGATTGTATATATGTATTCAGTTGTTGTTGTGATTTGTCGTAATTGCTTAGAGGTGTGAAGTTGGGTTGATTAAGTTTTGATGTAATTATGTGTTCATAATTGATTTAATGAATACTTGATGTGTGATTGAGGTGTGAATTTGTGGAGATTAATTTGGTGTAAATTATGTGTTCATAATGGATAACATTAATGTTTGAAGTGTTGATTGATTCAGAGTCATTTTAGAATTGAAAATCTGTATTTTCTCAGTTGTATTTGGCTATGACAGTGCAGTTTGTCAAAATTTCATTTTTCAACATTGTTTATGCATTTTTGGACATATGAAAACCCTTTCGAGGAGTATGTTAAGACGAAAGGTTCTTTTGAGCATTTGAAAATATAAGAATTTTTCTAAATGTTATTTGTTAATTTCGGTTGGTGACCCTTTACAATTATTGTGGAAATCTGGGCTTTGCCCTCAGATGAGAATCAAGATCATCCTACCGGTTAATACCATGGAGATGGGAAGGTAGTTAGTCATACCTGACCAAAGTTGTGTCAGGAGGATCTTGCGGGGCCCGTGGAGAGATCATCCGGGTTGTGTAGTTTTTGTAGCATGATCAGATTATAGGGTTTAGTTGTCTTTTTTTTGTGGATGTATTTATTTCAATTTGAAAGACTGTACATATACCTCATATTGTCAGCATGACTTTTATTTTGATGGGTCATAATACTATTTTTTTGATGCGACGTGGGGAAGTTAAAATTCTTGGGGCAGTGCTTTTGTACAGGTGTCTGCCGAGAATACTCTAGGGGTATGAACTATGTCTGATAGGTCTCATAGCCCCGGTGTATTTTGTCGTGTAAATACTTTGGGTTTGTATTTCAAAAACTATTTCCGCTGCTTATAAATATTTGTTGATTTTGTCGTTATGTTACGACTAAAATATTTATCCAAAAGTATTTTCTTTGTTTAAAAAAAAAAAAAATATACACTCGCGCTGTTAAAAATCGGGGTGTTACATCTTACAAGCTCATTGAAGTATCTAGAATCAAGATCAAGGAAATTGCAACGAAACTCATCTAACTATCTCTTGTTTTTTATATAAGGTGCGCATAAACTATCTTCGTAGCATTTTTGTTTGATAAACTGATTAGACTTGAGTAACCCTACACGTCCATCCCCTAGTGGATACTTCATGCTTATGTGCATAGGGGACACCAGTGTTCCTAGTCCATTTAGTGTTGGTTGTAACACCCCAATATTTTTATATATATTATATATGCGTCTTTTAGTAATTTATTTAATTTATTATTTAATTAATAATTTATTCTACATGTAAATGAATTAAATTAAAATTTATCACTCCCTATTTTACTTGAATAATTATAACCTTTCTTTTTACTTAGTTATTTTGGTGTGACGATTACATTAGAACAGTTTATGGCATAATTAATTTCTACATGGACAATTGTGTATTTTTCTTATTTGATTAGTTTGGATAATCACGAAATTGATGTGTTACATATGTTTGTTTTACTTTGCTATGTGTAAGTGATATTTTTGTCTTGCTTGATTTATTTTAGTTGATAAAATATTAGTTAAATTATTAAATTAAATTGAAATTTATATTGTTTGTTAATTTTATTTATGACCAAATAAGTACTCATTTTAGAGATATTATAGAGTTAGTGAAATCCTTTTACTCTCCTTCATGACAAGATTTTATGACGATTCATTGTGTGGCATAATATGCATTAACTCATTCTTAACACCTTTAATTTATTTTTTAAAGGATGATTATAAATTTAATTATGAGTTTTTGTGCAATTAAAAGGGGACTATTCTCCTTTTTGTATCTCATGTATTCATCTCTTTTAAACTAAAATTATGATTTTATTTTAATTGTCTATAAAAATAATTTTATGATATTTTTGGTTTCGTAACTATTAGATAAAAAATTAAAATGGTGATGTGACCCTCTACATTATTTATTTAATTAAAATAAATGGTGTGACACCCTGCAATATATGGTTAACTTTATTAGTTAATCCTAATTAACTCATACACATAAATACATGATTTCAATTGACTTTGTAACAACCTAATAAAATTAAATAAATAGTAATTATTGGTAGCATAATTTTGGAATTAAGTGCACTTCAATTGTAGACAAGAACTCAATCGTAATATTACAACGTAAATAGCTATTATGTTCATACATTTTTTATTATTCCTCTTGCTGTCACACCTATTTGTCATTCGTACACTTCTAAAATAATTTTCTAAGTCATAAATCCCAATATCTATCGGTGTTGAATTCATCATTGCCTCATGAGCTATTTCTCGTGCAAATTTAGAGACTTTAAGAAAGAAAGCGCCTAAGGTAAGGGATTTTCCCCATGCAAAGTTAGGCTAGATATTAAATTATCAGTTCGTAGGATATTGATATGATGTCTGGATGTCTTAAAAGAAAAAGGTTGATTTTATTTTTGTCGTAAAGAAATTAACTATAATGTTTTGATTGTCTCTTTTGAGTAATACATCTATCTTGATGGACTTAATTATAGAGTTATATTTTATTATTATCCCTTGATAAATATGTTTGTAGTGAAAATGTTTAGTGCTTTACGTGTTTTGGAGTATTTAATTATGAAGTTATAATTTTTATAATGATGTAATTAGTAATATGTTTATTATGATGTATTTGATTTTATTTGTTGACCTTAGAGTATTTTAAATTTAAAATTTGACTTTTATGAACAATATATGTGTCTTGAGAAAATTGATGAGAATTTTATATTTCTTTAAATTTAATAATATGAGAAAATTGATTATTGTATGCATTAATGAATAGTCCATTTTTAGAATGCTGAAAACTTTATAGTGAAAGGAACGAAATTTATATTGCTATTGTATTCTTGGTGATATGAGTTTTAATGGTTATCAATAACATGTAGTCAAATCGAATCTTAAGGATTATTTAAATGAAAGTGGTGATTTTGAGATATTTGTTCACGTGCATATTTGATGTGTTGAAGTTATTGAGTTATAACTATGAACATCCATGAGAATATAAATTTAATGTCTTACGTGATTAAAAAATTTAATCTAAAATACCTCGTCTTTGTGGTTGCCTAAGTGGCTGGTGATTTGTGTTTTAAATGTAATTATCTTTGTGGTTGCCTAGGTGGCTGGTGATTTGTGTTTTAAATAATTGTTGTCTTTGTGGTTGCCTAAGTGGCTGGTAATTTGTGTTTTAATTATTGTTATCTTTGTGGATTGCCTAAGTGACTGATGATGTGTGTGATTATTTAAGTGAGTGGTGACTTGTACATTTTGAGCATCATTATAATTTCATGACATATCATATGCATCTTTGTGGACGCCTGTGTGGCTGGTTTAATTTTCTCCATTGGTATGGGTGACTTCTGTGTGGACGTCTGTGTGGCTGGTTATATTCGGATCATATATGTTTAGGAGCATGCATAGCTTATATACATTTTATTGTTATTTTTATTTTGATTTAACTATTTTCTCTATGGTTGTTACTTATTTAGATACATTTTATGACTTTTGATATATCTTGGAGAACTATTAAATAATTAATTTATTTAAATCTTTTATTACAAAAGGATTTTATATTCATATTTTATGGTTGTTATTTTATTATTTGGTTTAATTTTATTGTGGGATGAACTGACCCCTTACACCAACATTTA
Organism: Cicer pinnatifidum; assembly: GCA_037974775.1. Lineage (NCBI taxonomy): Eukaryota > Viridiplantae > Streptophyta > Magnoliopsida > Fabales > Fabaceae > Cicer > Cicer pinnatifidum. The sequence continues at coordinate 26,434,582 of JBBPBR010000002.1, forward strand.
GGTACTAATGATCTCAAAGAGTTGAGTTGCATTAATGATATTTGGTTGGTGCACGCGCGTGGGAAAATGGGACTTTTATTTAAAAATAATGTTTATATTACTAAATTTTTTGTGGTACATTGTAAAGTTATTTACTCGTCATCATTAACTTTTAATAAAAATGTGGAAGTGAGTTTTTATTCCTATTGAATGTCTTTAATTTCAGTCAACATTGTTTCTTTTGAATTTCACTTAAAGAGAATTTATTTCATTTTGGAGCATAAATAAATATTGATCTAACAATTGGAATATTAATTTTGCAAATAAATGAATGAATAATATTTTAGCAAATTGCAATATGTTCTTTTAAAAAAAATATATCAAGTCATTTTCTAACGCATCTTCAAATTTTTACATGATGAATTATTCATAAGAAAAAAAAATTATAGTTGTTTCCAAAAGAAAATAAATATTTTTAAGTAATTTTTTGGATCAAAAAATTTGGGGTGTTACATTGGTCTCCCTAAGATGACGTTGTAGGAAGATCGCGCCTTAACCGCCATGTACCTTGCCAGAAAAGTCTTCGCATTTCTCCTATCGCCAAAGGTGGTTCATAAGTCACAATCAAACTGAATCTCCAGATTGATCATCAATCTCCAGAAAGTTCAAACTACCAAAACTAGATTGATAATCAATCTCCGTTTATGCAGAATTACAATTTTGATCTCCTTACTTATGCAAAGGTTTAAATCATTCATTAAACTGTTTTGGACAGATTCAAGGCTCCAGATCGAAGCTGTAACATCAGTAATTGAGTAACAAGCTTCAAAGATCTTTAAACTCGAAGGCAAATAGATTAAGCAAAGCTATAACAACATCAGCCAAAACAGATTCAAAATATTCAAAGGTTGGATTATTTTTAATCATATATATTAGTTTTGGTCAAAAAAGGACAAAACACTATCAACAACTCTTTTGACCATCATTAAATGCTCAAATCACCTATAAAAGAAAGGCAAATGTTCAAGAAAAAAGGCAAAACTTCAAGTGCTATGAAAGTCTCATAAATCATTCACATTCACATACTTGAAATTCTCATTTTCACAAAGAAGAATCAGTTCTGAACTTTTATATCTTACTGTGTTATTACTACTGAATTCTTTGTAAGGAATCGAATCTCAAACAAGAGTTGAGACATCTCAGATTCTATCAAAACAATCTCATCATTATTATAAAACTCAAACTATAAGAGTTTAAGTATAGTTTGAATAGATTGTAACGAATCCTATCAAGATCGATATGTGATTAATTTACTTTCTGGGCAGAAAGAAATAAAGCTTGTAACAGATCAAGGTTGATCTAAGCTAGGTGCTGTAAAACCAAGAAGATTCTTTGTTTTGAACACCTAGTGGAAAATTTCATAGTTGTGAGGAATCGACGTAGCCCGAGTTGGGTGAACCAAGATATATCTGCGTGTGGTATTCCTTCTCTTATCTCTTTATTTATTAAGCTTAATCGACTAACTGAGATAAAACATAAACTGAATTTCTGTTTTTAAGCTAACCAAGAACGTTCTCCGTTTTCTGGTAAAAATCAAGAACGTTATCCGTTTTTTGTTTTCCTAACCAAGATCATTCTTGAGTTAAATCTTGAGGTTTCTTCGGGAATTTTTAAATAGGTACATTTACAATTCAAACCCCTCTTCCTTGTAAATTGACATTGTTACTTTAGGATACACATGTAAAAAAATAAAATAAAATGAATAATGGAATATATATTCAAATGAATAATGAAAAGAAAACACATATTAATTGAGTAAAACATATTAATTCTTTTTCGATAATTCATGTTTTGATTGTGACCAAATATTTCAAAATTAAAATTTTAAAAAATTTAAGTCTTAATTAGTATGAATTACATTTCAATTTAATTATAGAATATTCACTACAAAAATTTATACACTCATACATAGCACGAGCACATCATCTAGTATCAACGTACAATCCACATGAATCCAATAAGTTTAGTGGATATGATATGTTTCAAATTTAACAAGATAGTTTTAAAGGTTCTATCTTTGGTCCAATGTAGAAATAGACTAGAAGTATCAATATATAAATCTTATATTAATTTTTAAGTTTAAATGCACTTTTAATCTTTTAAATTTATCAATTGTATAATTTTAAAAATTACTCAAAAAAGTTAAAAGTCAAAATCGTACAATTAAAAATTTTAAGATGTTAAAATATATTTAAATCTATTTTGTATGGATATCTTCTAGAATGATATTGATACAAGGACAAAAATGATTAATATTTTTTAGTTAAGAAACTAATTTAATATTTTGTAATACTCAATTGCTCATTCAATTCGCTATTGATACTTATCGAAATATATTTGTTATTGAATCCCAATCATTTAAGTAAATCACAATTATTTCACTATATGATTTTTTTCATATTACATCATTTCATTTAAAGTAAGAAATTATAAATAAAATAAATAGAATAACCTTTTTATCAAATTTCTAACCCATATCTTCATTTTCCTGACCCAACTTGCTTCCAATTTGGATATCTTTTACTTCCTCTATTGGTCTATGTCTCTTTTCTACCATGAGCTCATTGAAGTATCTAGAATCAAGATCAAGGAAATTGCAACCAAACTCATCTAACTATCTCTTGTTTTCTATATGAGGTGCGTGTAAACCATCTTCGTAGCATTTTTGTTTGATAAACCCTACACGTCCATCCTCTAGTGGATACTTCATGCTTAATTGTTATCACCTTCTTGAGTGTAAGAACCTCACTAAAGGTCTATGTTTGTAATCCTTTCTCAAAGCAATGACAAATATTTCTTCATTAGACTTTGCCACTCTCAACGTCGCGTTTTTAAACTTGACCATGTTACTCTTTAACCAACGCAGGAAATTATGTACATGATAAAGAACACTAGAATTCTCTTCCCAATAATGAACACAAGTTGTTTTGTGCCATGAGCAAGCCAGGCTAGCTCTCATTAAGCTCAATCAATTTAGGTTTCACACTCCTATATGACATTATTTTTACACTTGCTCATAATCTAGGCCTAAGTTAATAATAGTAATTTTGTCATTTACTCAAAATATAAACACCAATTATGTTGCACCTAAAATATCATTTATATTTGTATATGACTAATTTTTATTTTTCATATTCCAAGATACTTAATGGCATTAATTAAAAATTTATTTAGAAAAAATAATAAATAAATATATCTAGTAATTTGAAAGTGAAATATTTAAAAATATATTTTTATTAAATAAATACTTATATTTAAAGATCATTTGAGTATTCTCTATTAGAGTCAAACATTTGTCAAAAACAATCCAAACACAGATTTGTTTGACTTAAATGCAATTTTAACCCCTCAAATTTATCAATTATGCAATTTTAAACCACATAATTTTTTTGGGAACAATTTTAGCCCATGCATTTATCCCCAATTCTACAAGATCATCATTTGAGTACATTTAAGTGTTTTTTTTCTTCTACCATGACCAATCCAATAAATTTTATTTCTCCCAAAGACGTAACCGTTAACGCTGAACATAACGTCTGGTTCCGTCTCTTCACTCCCACCGACGATGTAACTGTCGCCGGAGGCGACACCGACACTAAACCTGTATCACTTCCCGTCGTTGTTTACTTCCACGGTGGTGGTTTCACGTTTCTTTCTCCATCTTCACACTCTTTCGACGCCTTTTGCCGGAGACTCTGCCGTGAAATCCCTGCCGTAGTTGTCTCCGTGAACTACCGTCTCTCACCGGAGCATCGCTACCCGGCGCAATACGACGACGGAGAAGCCGTACTGAAATTCCTCGACGATGATAAAACCGTTTTACCGAAAAATGCTGACGTGTCAAAATGTTTCCTCTCTGGAGACAGCGCGGGTGGAAATTTGGCACATTTTTTATTAATTTTATGGATTTTTGTTAAAATTTTTTATTATTTTTTTGAATTTTTGTATAAAGAAAATAATGTTGTTGAAATTTTAAAACATAGAATATGAAATTGTTACTTAAAATTAAAATAAAGGACCAACTCAAAAATAAAAAAAAATAAAAAATAAAAATATTATATTTTAATTAAGGGACCACTCATATAATTTAATTAAAAAAATAATTTCAAATAAAAAATTAATCGTACATTAACTCTCTAAAAAATGAAAATAAGAAGCATAGGCTTTTTTTTATCAAGTTTTATTAAAGATCTCTGCCATCTTACTAGTTATTGGAAGTTACCCATTACTACAATTTGTGAATTTTTGTTTTTACTTTCATTCTTTAAAATATTTTAAAACAAAATTGTCACATATTATTATTATCAATATCACATTACAAAAATTTGTTAAACAATGTATTTTGATTAGAGGTGGAAATATGTTGGAAATAAAAACTTTGCTAACTTATGTGTGTAGTGTATTGTCTCAAAATAATCTAAAGCCTAAGTCTAATAAA
>JBBPBR010000002.1:26439367-26495032 GCA_037974775.1 Cicer pinnatifidum
AACAAACTTATCTTATAAATTTCAAAGTGTAATTTTTCTTTTGAGCTAGTGTATTTTGTAATAAAATATTTAAGTTGATTATAAATTTACTTCTAAGTAAACTTACTGTACTAATATATTTAAATTCTGTTGACAAATAATTTGATTATTTAAATATATAGTCATGAGTTGATTTCCAATAATAGATATAAAAAATATTTGTTGAAAGAGATTAATTTTTAAATAAGTTTTTTTATTTTTCAAAAGATTAATCTAAAAACATACTTTAATATATTCATATAGATTAATATAATTAAGTTATTAAAAAAATAAATATGTATACGTAAAGTGAAGCAAAAGACGATTGTCAAATAGAATTACGATAAATAAAAACATAAAAATCTTTAATATTCAACACATTCCGGGTTTTTTATCCATATATCCCTTTTTTAAAGTTTTAATACTAGAATGCCCCACTTTCAAAAAATAATACCAAAATGTTCTACTTTTTAGCCCCAGTTGCTCATCACAACCTGGAGATGCAACCTGCTGAACCAAAAAAGTTGTGTTACTTGATGATCGCATACTGGGATGCGACCTCCTACTAGGTTTTTTTTTTTTTTTGCTTGTTGAATTTTGTTATTAGGTATATTATATTTATTATTATTAAATATTTAAAAAATAATTATAACATTAAAAAATAAAAAATATTTTTATAAATAATAAAAATAATTAATTTAATAATATTATATAAGAAATCGCAGGGCCAGATAGCGATCCTCACATTCAGCCAACGTAGGAGAGGTCGCATCCCCATATTGTGAACCCTTAGGGAGGTCGCAGGGCCAGGAAACGACTTCTTTGAGAGGTCGCAGGCCCACATAGAGACCAATTGATGATGAATCCCAGCCGCTCATTTCTTTTAATCGATGATTGTGGATGTTTGATGATCAATCCTCCTAATTTTAGTTGGACCAATCAAATTGATTTATTCAATCTTTAATCTTGAACATCCAAATTCATTTATCAATGGTTGTGGTTTAGTAGAAAAATATCAATCCTCATACTTTTAGTTGGAACAATCAAATTGATCTATTCAATCTTTAATCTTGACCATCTAAATTCATTTATATAAAAATTATATAATATTATTAAATTAATTATTTTTATCATTTATAAAATTATTTTGTATTTTTTAATGTTATAATTATTTTTAAAATATTTAATAATAATAAATATAATACATCTAATAACAAAATTCAACAAGCAAAAAAAAAAAAACCTAGTAGAAGATCGTATCTCCAGGATACGACCAAGTAACACATAATTTTTATGGTGCAGCGAAAATAAGGTTGAAATTGTTATATTTTTTATAGTTAGTTTCATGAACCTTTACTCTTTTATTATTTTTGGGTTGTTAGGATTTGATATTAGTGTTATGTGCAAGAGATTGAGACTTGTTTGTAAAGCATAAAAAAATGGTTATTCTATATACGAAACCTTAATGTTAAATTAAGGTTTTTGATATCTCAACTATTGTAAAGCAAATGTGTTTTAAGGTGACATCAATTACTTTTAAGAGTGATTCTATCAATATTAAGAATGATGAGATAATCTCAGTTTAAAACTTTGATCATTGAGGATTTTGATTGAGTTTTAAGAATATGATTATACTTCAAATATTATGATTTATGGAGTATTTATGTTGGGTGGTTAAAGAGACCTGTTTCCTTTGTAGTGATTTTGATTACTAATCAAGAAACATTATAGAGTCAGGTTTGTTAGTTTTGCCAATATATGCTTATGCTGGCAATTCTTTTTTATCAAGCTATGTCGTAATTTAACGTTTTGTTTAATTGTTTCTTCTCTTACTTTTTAATATTTTTAAATACACAAAAATATATATTTTGATTAACTTAGACATATAAAATATTGATTATTTCATTTGGTTAAAATTTGACGCTTTTGAAAAGAATTAGAGTGAAAAAAAAAACTCTTTTTAACATATCAATGTATGATTTTGTTTTGGGAACTTTTGTACCTGCCACCCCCCATGCATGGTGAAAAGTCTATTTTATCCTTGATGTCATCTATAAAAACCTTAAACAAATTTACTTTCATTTTTTACACTCACAGTTTCGAAAGTTTAGAATTTTCGAAGTTTCTCCAATTAAGCATTCGAAGATTTCAGAGTTTCGACGTTAAAAGTAAGTTTCCATCGAAACTTTGCATGTTTTTAAAATTTTCGAAATGGCTTCCTTGAAATTTTAGAAATGGTTCGAAAGTTTCGAAATTAGGAGAAATTAGGAAAGATTCGAATGTTTGGAAGTTAGGAAAAGGTTCGAAAGTTTGGAAATCTAGAAAGATTCGAACATTTAGGGGTTCGAAAGTTTGGAAATGTAGAAAGGTTCGAACATTTAGGGCTTCGAAAGTTTGGAAATGTTCGAACATGTAGGCTTCGAAAATTTTAGATAGGTTCGAAATATATCAATGTTCGAAAGTTTGGAAAGGTTCGATATATCAATGTTTATGAAACATTCGAAACATTTGAAAAAGGTTCGAAATTTTAAATATATCAATGTTCGAAATTTTAAAAGGTTCGAAATATAGAATTAATGTAAACTATTACATTATTTATTTATTGTTTATTTTATTTAATATTTAAATAATTTTTTTACTTATTGTGTATAAATTTTATAACATTATTTATAACATTAATTATTTATTGTTTATAATTTTATTTAATGATAATTTTATTTATTATTTATTTTATTTAATTTGTAAATAATTTTTTTATTTATTGTTTATAAATTTTATAATATTATTTATAACATTAATTGTTTTATTGTTTCAAATTTTATTTATTGATAATTTTATTTATAACATTAGGGTTTATTGTTTAAGGTTTAGGGTATAGGGTTTATGCATTTTATAACATTATTATTTATTTATTGTTTATAATTTATTGTTTATAAATTTTATAACATTATTATTTATTTATTGTTTATAAATTTTATAACATTATTATTTATTTATTGTTTATAATTTATTGTTTTATCCTTTATGACATTATAGTATATATTGTTTATAATTTTTTTTAATATGTATATATTTATATGTTGCAGTGCCTAGGATGAGATGTGCTTTCGGCCAAATTATTCACAACATTATAGGTGGTGATAGAGGTGATTTGATTAAAAATTAAACTTTTAATTCGTTGAATTTAATAGGTTATATTTATATTTATAAATATATATAAATAAATTTAAATAATTAAATATGAAATAATATATTTTTGTTGCATTTTATTATATTATTTATTTGTCTTTTATAATTTTTTTTTATTATAGGTGGTGATAGAGGAGTTGGTGCAGAGAGAATTCCACCAACAGCATCAAATAGACGACGAAACGAAGCAAATCGTCCAATTAGGCAGCGTCGTCGAAGACAAGACATCCATGATGATGTCATCGAGTCTAGTGGCCATGCACAGATGGAGGAGGATGTCCATGAGCCTCAGATGGAGGAGGATGTCCATGAGCCTCAGATGGAGGAGGATGTACATGAGCCGCAAATGGAGGAGGATGCCCCTGAGCCTCAGATGGAGGAGGGTGTTTCTGAGCCTCAGATGGAGGAGGGTGTTTCTGAGCCTCAGATGGAACATGCTGATGATGTTGCTGTTGCACATCATGGATTTCCTGGAGGACCGATGATGACTTATTTGTTGACCGAGTATGAACACCACGTGGCTCGGAGGCTATGGGAAGGAGAGGTATATTTAAATAATTTAAGGTTTTTTAATTTAAGTTTATATAATTAATTAAGTAATTTAAATTAATAATTCAATTATTTCTTTCATTTTATTTAAGTAATTATATAATTTATTTAAGTAATTTAGTAATTAAAAGTATTAATTAAAATATTTATTTAAGTTTATTTAATTAAATGTTTAATTAAAATTATTAATTAAATTAGTAATGAAATGTATTTAATTGAAGTTTATATAATTAATTAAGTTTAATTAAATATATTAATTCAATGTATTTAATTTAATGTATATAATTACTTGCAGGATCGTTGAGCGTTAAAAGTAATTACTCATGGTTTGAAGTTGAAGAAGTTTAGAGAAGTACCTGTGCCAGATCCTGTAAAGCATTGGATTCGGAAATCTGGGCTGCTACATCTTTCTTCGGCTTACCTCACTATGGTTGATACTGGTCTGATCTCCGCATTTGTTGAAAGATGGCACAGGGAGACCAGCTCATTTCATTTGCCAATTGGAGAGATGACTATTACTTTAGATGACGTTTCGACTCTCCTTCATATCTCACCCCATGGTAAGTTTTTTAGTGCACTTGTGAATATGAACACTAACAATGATGCAAAAGCTGCACATGAGTACTTAGGTGCAACATGAGAAGAATCTCTAGCTGAGATTAATTATAATAAATGTGCCCAATATAGATTGCAATTGTTACGTGATTTATATATTCGTCTCATTCAAACTAATCAGTTTGAATGTGCGGCTAGAACGTATTTATTGCATTTAGTTGGCAGCACAATTTTCGCCGATAAAACACATACGCATGTGGAGGCGAAATACATCAGTTTATTTATTAATTTGGATCGTTGTCGAGACTATTCATGGGGTACCGCGACATTGGTTTTCCTTTATGATAACCTGGGAGATGGGACTATCCATTACACTCGACAGTTGGGAGGTTACATGACTCTATTACAGGTATATCATATTGTTTAATTATTTAATCTATTCAGTTGTATTATTTAAAATAAGTATGTATTTTACTAATTATTTATTATGTTATTTATGTTGCAGTGTTGGATTTACGAACACTTTCCTATGATTTGTAAGCGGGGCAATAGAGGTGATGTTCCTGCACATCTTCCAAGAGCATGTAAGTGGACTGCAAAACATGCTGTTGAAGGTGGATTAGTGACCTATCGTCAGAGACTTGATGCATTGATGCTCGATGATGTAGTCTTTACACCATATGATGATGATCGAGCTAATCATCCATTTGAATCCCTTTCGATGTTCTCTGGTTATCTTCGATTTGGTGGAGTCTTAGTAGCATATTTGTCGGAGTGATGTCTTCGACAATTTGGTCGTATTCAGTGCATTCCTCCTGATGTTCCTCCGAGGCCGAACAATATAGACTGGGTGTGGCAGACTACTATGCAATCATCTGTATCAGCGTTTCAAAGATTATATCATGTTGCGAGTTTTCCTGGAGAGGTCACTTCAGAATATTATGCATGGTACATGAGTGTTACACATCCTCTAATCATCCCTCCGTCTGCTGCACATGGGGGTACATCATCTGCTACACATCGGGGTACATCATCTCCTGCACATGCTGGTCCATCATCTTCTGCACATGTTGTTCCATCATCTTCTGCACATGTTGTTCCATCATCTTCTGACCGAGATCGTAGAGCAGCTGAGCTTGTACGTAGAGCCATTAATTTGGTTCGTCCATTTAGTGAAGTTCATGAGATTTTAAGTGAGTTAAGTCTTTTGTACGATGATGTAATTTGAGATATTATGTGATATGTAATGTAATTTGAGATACTATGTGTTATGTAATGTAATTTGAGATATTGTGTGTTATGTGATATGTGTTTCACATTTTGATATATTATGTATTATGTGTTATCAAGATTAATCATTCATGCAATATTAAAACAATAGAAAAGATTGTGCACCGGTATTTATACTAGTTCAGTTGTCAGTATGACAGCCTACATCCAGTCCTGAAATCAAACCGATTTCAGACTTTTTCCAATATAATCAACTTGATACTGTTTTACACGATGATCTGTTAAATTGAATACAACATATTCTAATCTTCATTTAATGAAATACACGATGATCTAATAAATGATGGATCGATGCATTCCCAATGTTTCATACGTGCTGCATAAGCTATTTCCCCAGTCTTTGCTGTGTCACTACAAAAGTCTTTCCATTTTTGTGACGTAGGTGGTAAAGGACAATCAGACTTCAATTTGATCTGAATAAAAAATGTTACAAAACATTAAATATTAATTTTATCTAAATAATAATTTATTTAATTTTAATTTGATAAACAACATTAATTTTACCTGTACCCAATGATTGTCGTTAACAAATCCAATTGCTAGTAAAGAGTGAACAGAAGTATCTTTTGATGGTGATTTGTTTAGCGGGAAAAATGTCATATTCAGATTACGAGACAACGACACCAATATGACATTATATAGTGTTGCTATCACGTAACCCAAGTCAGGTAAAGACATCCACTTATCTTTTCCTTGAGCACCCAATTTTGATATTTTCAATGAGTTGCGCACTGATTCAACATTGTCATCAAAAACATTAGAATAAACATGTTTATGTAGACCAATCTCTTTATCCAATTGTGATCGAACTAAAGCCCAAGATTCTTCGGTCCAACCTAGCAATGCTGCAATTGCACGAAACCCACAATTTCCATCAGCCACAACATCTACTATCTCATCAATATACGGATGTATATAAGTAGGAAATTGTGTCTTAAAATATCGTCTTGCAGAACGTTGAGATGATTGAGATTGTTGTCTTGCAGAACGTTGAGATGATTGAGATGGTTGCATTGCATTTGCAGATTCTTGAGAGGCATCAACATACACCCAATATGAAGGATCACGAGGAGTATCAAATTCTTTTTTCTTTTTACCAGCTCCTTTGGTTATCACTTTCTCTGGTGGTGCAAGTATTGATGTGGTATGTGGAAATACAACTTCACGCACCTTTGCCTTGAATATCCTTTGACTTATAATATCGTGTTTCTTCATGTACGCTTTCATTGCTTCCAACTCTTCAGAAAAATCGTAATCTGATAAAGATTCTTCATCCTCTAATTCATGTGCAATGCTTAACTGTTTCCAAAAATCATGAATGCTATCTAAAGGGATAACATTACCATATATCTGCAACTTAGCCAACTCACAAGCACATGGTAATCCATGAGTTGTTCTAATTGAACAATCACATTTTGTTTTGTTAGTACCTACAATCTTCACCCTTTCCAACTGTTTATAAATTTTTTTCCATACATTTTCTTGATACACAGTGATGTAGATTTTGAAAAAATTTTAAATTATACCCGTGCTCAACGTCCTTGATGGTTTTCTGAAAAGAAGATTGAATGATACATATTTGGTTCTTCAACATCATATTCACTGCATCCCAACTTTTACACAAATCACCCAAACTAGTTTGAATCATGTTTTTCAATCTCCAATGAGCAGACTCAACTCTACAAATAAATTGAATAACACAAATTAAAACATATCACATAAACTAGTAAATCATGTTTGCTAAAACAACACAAATCATATTTTAAAAATACCTGTTAGATGTTGTGTTCCCCAAATGCATAACTCTATTGGTCCAAACCTTGACAAACCTTTCTTTGTAAGGTGTTAACCATGAATCTTTCACATAATCAACAAAAAGAATATAATCGGCACACAATAGCTCAAAGTGTTGCAAATGATGATCATACTCTTCCACACTAGTCGAATAGACAATCTTTTTCCATAAATCCATTACTTCTTCTTGTCTATCCTTTTTGACATATTGTTTGCATTTTGCCCCAACATTTTTTTCAATATGAAAACGACATAGCAAATGTATTGAAGTAGGAAACACAACACTAATCGCATTCATCATGGCAAGATCTCTATCAGTCACAATAACTTTAGAAATCAAATACTTAGATTTGAACAACATTCGTACCTTTTCAAATGCCCAGATGAAGTTATCTTGTCGCTCTTGTTCCAAATAAGCAAACCCAACTGAAAATGTCAAACTAGTAGATGTGACACCGACTATTTCAAGTAATGGTAACCGATATCTGTTTGTTTTGTATGTGCTATCACATATCAAAACAAAATGAAATGTGTTTAACAACTTTATACAATCAGTATGCGTCCAAAAAATATCTCTCAAAATATCCGAATCTTCCCGTCTTCTTGTCCAATGCACATAATTTTCTTCTTGTATTAACTTCAACAAATGCTGCATTTCTGTGCACGAACCTCTCAATGATGACCGATAAGTATTCCTTGCTTTATATATTTGACTGGGAATAGTGACATTGACTTCATTTCTCACTTTCAAAGCATTTAAAATGAATCTGGGTGCAAGCTTATACTTTGTCATATCATTGACAAATTTCCTCTCTTCTTCGTTTAAACGGCCCAAATAAGAATGGCCGGTTACAGTGTCAAGTAATTCATGATTGTGTGTCCCACAACGAACACTAATTTTCCATCCTTCACCGCCACGTAATGGTACACATCTGAGACTAAATGGACAGTTTTCCTTATGAGAGCAAATTACTGATAATTTTGATTCTGATTTATATCTTCCACCTCTTTCGCATCCCAAAATAAATTTGTCTTTTCTTCCCCTAATTCCGGTTGCTTTATCTGATCGAATGGTAACAATTAAAATTTCATTCTGTATTCCAATGGTTTTTGCCCATTCAAATACATCTTCTCGAGAAGAAAATACCTATAACATACGTTTCAAATAAAACATTAACTATATCGCTATAATAAAAATTTAATCAGTGATGAATCTTCAGTGGTAATAATAATACCTGATCAGTGGTGAATTTTTCTGTAGAATCTATAACATTTTTTGAAGCAGAAACATCAACTCTACTCATACCTAATATAAATAATAAATTTAAAAAGACATTAAAAACAAATTCTAACATAAATATTTAATTTAAAAATAAATTATAAATAATTCCTAACATAAATATTCTAATATAAGTATTTAATTTAAAAAAATTAATAAACAATTTATAACATAAATATTCTAATATAAATATTGAATTTCAAAACAAATTAAAAAACATTTCTAACATAAATAGTCTAATATAAATAATAAATTTAAAAAGAAATTAAAAACAAATTCTAACATAAATATTTAATTTAAAAACAAATTATAAATAATTCCTAACATAAATATTCTAATATAAATATTAATTTAAAAAAATTAATAAACAATTTATAACATAAATGTTCTAATATAAATATTGAATTTCAAAACAAATTAAACTTCGAACCTTTGCCAAATGTTCGAACCTTTGCCTTTGCCAAATGTAAACCTTCGAAGCTTTCAATTCATTTCGAAGATTTGAGCCAAAGTTTCGAACAAAATGCCTATGCCTTCGAAGATTATGAGCAAAACTTTCGAATCCAATTGAAACTTTCGAATGAGCTAAACTTTCGAAGATTATGAACAAGCCAAACCATTCGAAAATTTCAAACTTTCGAGGGCCATGTACAACACAATTTCGAAGGTTTAGTTCAACATCAAACTTTCGAGGCTATGTTATACTTCGAAATTTTACAACAACACATATATTCGAGACTTCGAAAGTTTCAAATTCAAGAAAGTTTCGATTATAATTTTTTTTTGAAAAAAAATAACATTTCGAAGGTTTTAAAAAAATAAAACTTTCGAGAAAGTAACTAAATTGTATTTCGAACCTTTCAAATTTTCGATTCCAACAAGTAATTTTCGAAATTTTCAAAAATGGACCTCAAACTGTTTTCCTTTTATACTTTTTACAGAGGGTATATTGGTCATTAAAATTTACTGGGGGGTGGCAGGTACAAAAGGGGGGTGCCTGGTACATTTCCCTTTTGTTTTTTAACAAAAGAGGGCCAAAAAGCCCAATCAATGTGTGACCTTATTGGCTATTTTGTTACTTTGGCCTTGATGGACTTATATTTTAAATAACATATCGTTGTTCCTCTATAGTATTTAATTATTATTGGTTGGAGACTACACAGTTAAAGTAACAAATAATGAAGTAATTCTTTGATCCATCCAAGTTTGACAATTAGGGTAGGTTCGGGAGTTAGATTTAGATGAGACTCTCTCACTTTTCTTCTATTTTCTTTCGTATCATGTCTCAATTCAATTTTTGATGAATCAAAATGATATTCTAAAACTATCATATTATGTTTCTCTAATTAAAAAAAATTATCTTGAATTTTAGTTGGGCTAAAAGTCACTGTTTATGATAAATGCAATAATTTACTCAGTTAATTTTATAAAATATAATATAAAATAAAAATACAAAATCAAAATATAATAAACAAAATTAGAATTTAGTATTAAAATTAAAAAAAAAAATTAATAATTTATTTTAAAAAATTCATGATCTTATAAGGCCAGTTTTGTCATTTTATATAACTTAATCAATTAGTATTCAAACTTCGAAAAACATGAATACTAAAATTTCTAAAAAATAGTTCGATTGCTTAATAAAAAAAAATATTTTTTTTTTATCAAATCATTCAACTTATAATTGAATTATACAATTGAATCATAAAGAACTTAGATTGAGATACATGGAGAGAAACATAATGGACACAAGGATTTTTATATTAGTCTACAATAGTTTGTTGTTACATCTAGTATTTCCCTTATTTTGTATCAGTACAGTTGATGACTTAATGCAATATTTCAACAATAGCTTACAAGTATTATTTATTGGGGCTCTTCAAACTATGAGTATTCTTCTTTAGCCTCCATAGGTTATCACTATTAGTACCATTCTTAACTTTCCGATTGCTTGTCGTTGAGGTAGGTGCCACTATGAATGAAAGAGTTGTTACTATTACCGGACCAATTTACATCAGTTCTAGTTTGTGTCTGAATTGACACAACTTTTGTTTTTAAGATTCTAACTCTCACTGGGAGAATATTACATTTGAAATTCTATATCAATTCAAGTGTATCAAACAACTTGATTGATTTACATCAATTCCAATAGATCTCTATTGAGAGGAATTGTCATTCGTTCTTTTTTTTTTTTTTATATGTTCTAGACTTTTATAAAATTTATTCTTAACACATTGTTTTATTCATTATCTCACACATTTGATTGATTGATCGGTTTTTATTTAAATACTGAAAAAAAATATTCGTTGAAAATGTTACCGTTGGAGATCTTGAATTAACATTTAGAGCAAATGAGTCTTTAAGACATATTCATATATATTTTAATAATTGATTCCATATATCTTCTATTACGAGAGCAAATCTCATAAGATAACACTTATCATCTCTAACTTACTCATAAGTTAGGTGATAAACACTTACTCATAAGTTATGCTACTTTTATATTATCCTCTCTACATGAACATTATTTTTATATTAGTTTAATATCAAAAAGGAAAAACTTTCTTTTATTATCATGTTTCTTTTAAACATTTCATTTCCTTTCTCATACTTATTTCCCATAACATAAACTTTTTATGTGTTATCATCATTGTTTGATATATGTATTCTTTTTATCTTTTAATAATTTTATATTTTAGTTTACTTTTTCTTTCATGCTCCTAAGACTAAGATGTATGTTCAATATGTAGTAACTTATCTTACGAGATTATTATTTCATTATATGAACATATATCATGAGAAGATGTATACTAAATTTTAAGGACCCATTAAGTCTTGGGTACCAAAGTTATTTGTATCTTTTCATGCAATAAATCTCTTGAATAAAAAGAGAGGAAGAAAAATGTTGCTAAGGAAAGTCAAATGGTTTGAGGCATTTGTGAGAAAAATCATGAATAAGATTGTGAACTTGTTCAAGGGGAGCATACTATAAGATCCTACTCAGAGCATGAAGAAAAATATCAATATCTCTCTCTCTCTAGAGTAAAACAATACCCAAGTGAGATTGAATAAAAATGTAATATTTTTTGTATTTTAAATTAAATAATTAAAATATTTTATATTATTAAAAGTTAAATTTATCAAACACTTTCATTTTCAATTAATTAATTTCCAATTATAAATCACAAGTTATCACTTTTTCAACTATCAATCAACTTTTTAACTATTAGTTAACTTATATCTTAGTTTTACCCTGCAGAGTCTTAATGAGATAATTTACTTACAAAATCAATTTGCATGTTTTTCAGTGTCGTAGCATTTCTAAATTCAAAATGATTTTTAAGGGTTATCTAACATAGTTCCCATAATTTTCATTGGACCATTTGACATTTCATTAAAGTTAAAATATGAAATTTCGTTAACACTGCTCGAATGGTATCCACAAGTATATTTAAGATGTTAGAAGACGTGTACAAATTTAAAAGTATATTTATTGTGATATCTAAAAGCATACCTACTTCTACATACTATTTATAATGAGTATCATTAAAAAATTTATCTCAAAATAAATATTATATATAATTTTTATTATTATTTTTGTATTATTTGTAATAATAATTATATATTTAATTAATAAAATATTGTTATATTTTATATTAATAATAACAAAAAAAACTCGTCAATACTTAAAATAAATAATTTGATAAAATAAGATCTATCGTTTTCCTAATTATTGTATTCATTAATATCTATGTCAACTTTTCAATATTAATGAAAAATGAGAAAGAGTACATAAATATCATAAATCCACTTTCCTAACCCTTACTACAAGTTAACAGCGTTCATTTATTCCCTTCAAATGTTTTCAACTAGTTTTTTTTTCTTTCAAATAACCTAATTTTTTTGTAAATTATCAAATTACTCTTTTTAAAAAATTATATATTAAAATATTATTATTTTTACTTAATTATAAGTTGTATTTGTAAAAGAAGACTTCTTTAAAAAAATCTAAGTTTTCAAAGACAGTTAAGATAATTTTTATTTTTACATCCAATTTTTTTAAAAATTAACAATATAAGTTAATCTATTTAATTTCTTAAAAATTAGTATTGTTATTTTTTATGAATTATATATATATATATATAATTCATAAAAAACAACAATATAAATTTTATAAAAATTACGTAGATTAACTTGAGTTGATTGTAATATTTAGACAATATTTTTTAGTATAATCAGTTAACCGAGATAGTTTATATTTTTTTATCCACATTTATGAGGGGCGTGTTAGTAATCATTGCAAAGATGAGTTTTCATTTATATTCCACGAAGCATATTGACCCAAATATGAATGTGAAATATATTATCAAAATCATGAAATGTAGAGAATTAAAAAAAATGTCATGCAAATAATACCTATATTAAAATTGAAATAGAAATTAAATATAAATATCAAAAACATACGAACTATATTATTTAATTGATTATACTCAAATATATTGTTTAAATATTATAGACAACTTTAATCAATCGTAATTTTTATAAATTTTATTTTATTATTTTTTATAAATAAATTATATTAATTATATATAATTTTTAATTTTAAAAAAAAATTGATGTAAAAAAGAACATTCCCTTATAAATTTACTTCTTTAAAAAAATCGTAATTTATGAAGACGATTTATAATAAAATAAAATAAAAATATTTTAGTTTATACTTTTCAAAAGAGAGAGTAATTATTGAAAGAAAAAAAAAAATACTTTCAACTACTCCAATGAATAATAAGTCAAACCTAATAAAAAATAATAAACCACAAAAGGTACCCAACTCCCTCACTCCGAAACCTTAAAACACCTCACTTCGAAACCTTAAAACACCTCACTTCGAAACCTTAAAACGACAATGTCGTCTACCGACAAATCCAAACTCATTATTCCTTGGAAAACCCGCTTTTGGCTTTCACTTTTTGAATATTTATCAAAGGCTTCAAGTGGTCCTAACGGCGGCGTTTATCGTAGTATCCTCAATTTCCTACATCGTGACTGCTCACCTAACGCTACTCCCGTTAACGGCGTTTCCACCAAAGATATAATCGTTAACGCCGAACTTAACGTTTGGTTCCGTCTCTTCACTCCCACCGACAACGTAACCGTCACCGGAGATAACCCCAACCCTATAACATCACTTCCCGTCGTCATTTTCTTCCATGGCGGCGGTTTCAAAAAATTTTCTCCATCATCAGTCTCATTCGACACCGTTTGCCGGGAATTATGCCGCGAAATCGTTGCCGTAGTTGTCTCCGTCAACTACCGTCTCACACCGGATCATCGCTACCCGGCGCAATACGACGACGGAGAAGCCGTATTGAAATTCCTCGACGAGAATAAAACCGTTTTACCGGAAAATGCTGACTTATCAAAATGCTTCCTCGCCGGAGACAGTTCCGGTGGAAATATAGCTCACCACGTTGCGGTTCGAATATGCAAAGTTGAACTCCAAAAAATTCAGTTAATCGGGTTAATCATGATCCAACCGTTTTTTGGCGGGGAAGAACTGACTGAGTCTGAGATTCGTCTCGAATGGGCACCGTTGATTCCGCGGAGTAGAGCGAGTTTTTATTGGAGTTTATTTTTGCCTGAGGGATCGAATTTGGATCATGGAGCGGTTAATGTTAGCGGGCCGAATGGAGTGGATTTGACGGGTTTGGATTATCCGGATACACTTGTTTTTGTGGCCGGGTTTGACCCGTTAATTGATTGGCAAAAGAGGTATTATGATTGGTTGAGAAAAAACGGAAAAAATGCTCAATTAATCGAATATCCAAACATGTTTCACGGCTTTTATGTTTTCCCTGAGCTTCCTGAGTCTTCTCAACTTATTTTGCAAGTTAAGGATTTCATCAACAAGACTATCTCCGATTCTAAAGGATGAGGTTGATAATGGTTATTATTGTCATTATCTTAAAATTACAACTAGATTTCATCTGAAATAAAATAAAAATAATAGTTGTATCATCTTAAAATATAAATAAAAATCAGTTAAATTTTCTTTATATTATGTAGTTTATATATATCAAATTTTTTTAAAGTAGGTTGGATTATGCGGTGATCGAAATTGATTTTAGTTAAAAGTAAATTAAATTTAAAATCATCTTTTTTTAAATAAAAATTAATTTAATAATAAATTTTAATATAAAATTATATTTAAATTCAAAAACTACAAATTATACATTTTACTTAAAATCAGTTATACTCCACTACATCCAAATATATCAAAATTATTTTTTCAACTTTAAAATTGATTTTAATCATTCTAAACTTGAAACCAAACATGCACATGATATATGTCAAATATGTTTAGTACATGCTTATGGTTTGAACTTGAGTGCTAAAAGAATTAATCTCCCCACCACCCCATGGTCCCCACCCTCTCTCCGACTTTTGTTGACAGCCCGAATCTAATTATAATTTGTGATTTTTTCCTCTTTGTTTTCCATAAATTATTTCAATAATGTAAAATATATTTTTTTTAAATAAAAGATCAAATAAAAAATATATGTTTTTGTGATCTTTAACAAAATATATTCTAAATAAATTTTAATCATAATAGTTTATAAATTTCAATTATATAGTTATGTCATCCATATTAGTTTTAATATTGTGGTTTTGATATAATGAGGTTCATGAAGGATACACATGTAAAAAGTAAAATAAAATGAATAATGGAATGTATATTCAAATGAATAATGAAAAGAAAACACATATTAATTGAGTAAAATATATTAATTCTTTTTCGATAATTTATGTTTTGATTGTGACCAAATATCTCAAAATTAAAATTTTAAAAAATTTAAGTTTTAATTAGCATGAATTACATTTCAACTTAATTATAGATTATTCACTACAAAAATTTATACACTCATACATAGCACGAGCACATCATCTAGTATCCACCTACAATCCACATGAATCCAATAACTTTAGTGGATATGATGTCATTTCAAATTTAACAATATAGTTTTAAAGGTTCTATCTTTGGTCCAATGTAGAAATAGACTAGAAGTATCAAAATATAAATCTTATATTAATTTTTAAGTTTAAATGTACTTTTAATCTTTTAAAATTATAAATTGTATAATTTTTAGTAATTTTAGTCTGCAACATTTATCTCTTTATGATTTATTTAGCTTCCTACTCGTGTAGAAATAGACTTGAAGTTTGATATTAATTTTGATCATCTCTTTCCTTTCAATTATGAGAGTGGTGGTTGTGTTGGAGGATTCTGGGTGGTTGTGGTTTAGCTTTCAGCTCATGAATAGTGTGAATACAAGAAGGTAAAATTACTCAAAAAAAGTTAAAGGTCAAAATCGTTCAATTAAAAATTTTAAGGTGTTAAAATACATTTAAATATAATATTTATGGATATCTTCTAGAATGATATTGATACAAGGACAAAAATGATTAATATTTTTTATTTAAAAAATTAATTTAATATTTTGAAATACTCAGTTGCTGATTCAATTCGCTATTTATACTTATTGAAAGATATTTGTTACTGAAGCCCGATCATTTAAGTAAATCATAATTACTTCACCAAATGATTTTTTCAATTAACAATTACTCCTCCATTCCACAATAATTTTCATATTACATCATTTCATTTAAACTAAGAAATTATAAATAAAATAAATAGAATAATCTTTTTATCATATTTCTGACCCATATCTTCATTTTTTGACCCAACTCGCTTCCAATGTGGATATCTTTTACTTCCTCTATTGGTCTAGGTCTCTTTTCTACCATGAGCTCTGTAACAACTCGTTTTTTTTAACATAATAAATAATTTCAGAAATAAAATAAATAATTACTCTTTGGATAAATATACAAGCAGCGAAATAGTTTTTGAAATAAAAATTCAAAGTATTCAAACATCAAAATACACTGGGGCTATGAGGCCTATCAAACATAGCTCATACCCTGGGGTATTCTCGGCAGACCCGTACAAAAGCACTGCCCCAAGAATTTTAACTCCCCCCACGTCACATCAAAAAGTGGTACATGGACCCATCAAAATAAAATTCAAGCTGACAATATTAGTATAGGTACAGTCTTCCAACATACAACAAATATATCCACAAAAGAAAGACCTCTAGCCCCTATACAACCATCTAATCTGATCATACTACAAAAACTATACGACCTGAGTGATCTCCACACTCCCTGCAAGATCCTCCTGACACAGCTCCAGTCAGGTGTGTCCAACTACCTCCCCATCTACAGGATACTAACTGGTGGAAAGATCCTGGTTCTCATCTAAGGGCAAAACCCATATTTCCATAATAATTGTAAAGGGTCACCAACCGAAATTAAAAAATATCACATAGCACTTAAATTTCAAATGCACAAAATAACCTTTCAACTTAGCATACTCTTTGAAAGGGTTTTTATATGCCAAACATGCATAACCAAAGTTGAAAAATGAAGTTTTAACAATTTGCACTGTCGTAGCCGAATACAACTGAGAAAATGCAGATGTTCAGTTATAAAATGTATCTGAATCAATCAACACTTCAAACATTAATACTATCAATTATGAACACATAATTAATACCAAATTAATCTCCACAAATTCACACCTCAATCACACATCGAATATTGATAACATCAATTATGAACACATAAGTACATCAAAACTTAATCAACCCAACTTCACACCTCTAAGCAATTACGACAAATCACAACGACAACCGAATATGTATATACAATCATCATAGTATAACAAACATGACTCATGTGCCAAGCACTCTAATGCAATGCGTATATGCCAAAATGCATGAATTTCCGGAATTCCAAATAAAACCCTCATCAAAGGGGCGTAAATCATAATTGTACCGCCTATCACAGACCAGTACTAATTACCGAGGTGCTACCTATCACAAGTCAGCACGATTTACTAAAACGCGTAAATCGTAAATGTACCGTCTATCACAGACCAGTATTGTTTACCAAGGTGCCACCTATCACGGGTCAACACGATTTACTAAAAATGTGTAATCTATCACAGACCTACACGACATGAAAATCCCTGCAAGGATAAGATGAACCAACAGATCACATGACATCATCTCGTGGCCCATCACAGTCACCACTATCACCATGGCTCCATCGCGATTACCATGTACTATGAAATGCATGAGCATACTCTGACTCTTTTCACCACAATCATTAAGTAAATGCAGCTATTAAAAGATTCCCCATTTTTAATACCCATTTAGCATTAATGATTTTTCAAATACAACACAGAGCATACTCAAACATATTTATTCACAGCAATTTAAATTTCCACAAGCACACATAAATCACATCTCTAAATTCCATGCACACCTAAATTGAATTAAATTCATTTTCCACCAAATCACACATAAATTTCTACTCAAAAATTCATAATATTAATTATGAACACATCAATTTCATCAAACATGAATCACCAAAATTTCCAAACATTAATCACCCATATTCAATCTCCAAAATTTTCAATTATAAATCACCACAACAACATTAATATATCAGAGTTCTCCCCACCGCTAACTCGGTGCCAACGGTCTCGATTCTTTTTCGAGACTCAAGGAGCTAACTACATAAACATAAAGATTTATAACAATTTGTTCACAATAAAATTTATCCACACACAACGAAATTCCTAAAATTAAATATTTCTCACACACCAAACTTTTAAAACCAAATAATCTATATTATTTACTTAAAACTAAATAAAAAAAATATTGTCCAAATTTCACATACACACATTCGACTATTAAAGAACCTAAATTTTTGAGTTAATAAAATACTCTAAACCTTTTTTTTTTCTTTTTAAACTCAATCAAAGAGTAATTAAAAGAGTAACATTTTAAACTCTAACCATTTTTAATTTCAATCTATCTTTTTGCTCAAACTCTTTAGCTTAGTTAAAATTTGAAGTTTTTCACAACTTTAACAACTCTAAATTTTTCGTAAAATTTCAACTTCACTTCAAACTCATTTATTTGAAAATAACTCATTATGTAACTCAAACACATCAAATTTAATCACTACACATAAATCGCATCAGAAAAAAAATTTATAACGTTAATTACGAACATACAATCCATACCCAACATTAATCACTACACAACACACCTCAAAACAAACTAAATTCAATTTCAACAAATTCACACATAAACTAATTAAATTCATTTTTCACAAAATCACACCTAAAATACATTAATTTTTTTTTCCACAAAATCACAAATAATGTCCTAAATGCAAGTTAAAAGTTTGGAAGGAGCTCTTACCTCCGTTGTGGTTTTAACAACCGATTACGGCGCCGCAATTAATTCCGGTAAAATTTAAGTTCGTGACGTCGCTTCGAAAACTAGCTCACTAGCACCGCAACATGATAATGAACAACTTTATCTTCTGTCACTTTTCGAATGGAAACTTAGATCTAGTAAATAAATGAGGGTTTGTATTTTGTAGTTTTGGTTTTCTACCCACACTTTTATATATATATATATATATATATATATATATATATATATATATATATATATATATATATATATTATAATTAAAATTAAACTAACAAATATCTAACAACTCTTACACACATCTCTTCTCCAATTACTTTTTCAAAAAAATATCTACTCTCGTCGCAACTCAATTGACAAATAATTTTTTTTAGCAATAAGTGACATTTAAAATAATATGCCCAATATTAAATTTTTCGTAACATAATTAAATTATTTTTGGACAAATAACTTTAATCGGGTCTCAAAATATATATTAAAATATATATAAATATTAAATCTATTATTAATTCTAATAAAATATATTTTTGATATTTAATTCACAAAATTAAATAAAATTGGCTAAATCCCTCAACAATTCAACACAAAACACACTAAAATTTGCATAATTTAGAATTTAAAATCTAAGGGTCTTATGTAAGACCCTTAATTTTAAATTTTAATTTATAAATTTTGGGGAATTTTGTGTTGAATTTCTAAGGCTTTTTAGCCAATTTTATGGCATTTTGTGAGTTAAATGCAAAAAATATCTTTTTGGAGACCCGATTAAAATTATTCGTCGATAAATAATTTTAGTTAATTACGGTGAATCTTTTGTCAAAAAAAAAATATTTTTGAGATGCAACATTTTTCAAAAAAATTCATCTGCCCATTAAATTACGACGAGAGTAAATATTTTTATGAAAAAGTGGTTTGTGATGTGATGTGAGGTGACAGGCGTGATGGTGATTTTTATAAAAATATCTAGATATTTGTAAATATCTAGATATTTGTTTAGATATTTATTATTATTATTATTATTATTATTATAATATATTATTAAAGAAAAGGAAAGCATTTCTAGCGTTGCCAAGTTGTTTTCTTCTTTCTCCTTCTCTCTTTCCAAATTCTTTTGTTTTCAAAACCCATAAACACAAAATTCTTTACTTTTCTCTTAGATCTAAGCTTCGTTTCGAGAAGTGACAAAAGAGAAAGTTGCTCATTGCCACGCTGCAATGCTAGTGAGCTAATTTTCGAAGCGACGTCACGAACTTAAATTTTACCGAAATTAATTACGGTACCGTAATCGCGTGTTAGAGCTATCGTTAAGGTAAGAGCTCCTTCCAAACTTTTAATTTGCATTTAGGATATTATTTGTAATTTTGTGGAAAAGAAATTTGATGTATTTGATGTGTGAATTTGTAGAAAATGAATTTAATGCGATTATGTGCGATTTAGTGAAATTTATATTTGAAGTGTGGTTTATGGTGATCCATATTTGATGTGATTTATATGTTCATAATTATTATTATGAATTTTTGAGATGTGATTTATTTGCGGATTTTATGGAAAATAAATTGATGAAATTTGGTGGGTTATGTGTAAAAATATGGAGTTTTGACATTGGGTGAGTTATGTTTGAATTGTTGAAATTTAATTGAGGTGTTATATGTGTGTTGTGGAATTGAATTGATTGTTGTTGGTGTGAATTGACGGTAATTAAATTTGATGAGTTTGAGTTACGTAATGAGTTATTTTCAAATAAATGAGTTTGAACTGAAGTTGAAATTTTACGAAAAATTTAGAGTTGTTAAAGTTGTGAAAAAGTTCAAATTTTAACTAAGTTAAAGAGTTTGAGCAGAAAGATAGATTGAAATTAAAAATGATTAGAGTTTAAAATGTTACTCTTTTAATTACTCTTTGATTGAGTTTAATAAGAAAAAAAAAGTTTATAGTATTTTATTAACTCAAAAATTTCGGTGCTTTAATAGTCGAGTGTGTGTATGGGAAATTTTGACGATATTTGTTTTATTTAGTTTTAAGTAAATAATATAGATTATTTGATTTTAAAACTTTGGTGTGTGAGAAAGATTTAATTTTGGGAATTTTGTTGTGTTTGGATTAGTTTTATTGTGAACAAGTTGTTATAAACATTCATGTTTATGTAGTTAGCTCCTTGAGTCTCGAAAAGGAATCGAGACCGTTGGCACCGAGTTAGCGGTGAGGAGAACTCTGATATATTAATGTTGTTGTGGTGATTTATGATTGAAAATTTTAGAGATTGAATATGATGATTAAGGTTTGGAAATTTTAGTAATTTATGTTAGGTGAAATTGATGTGTTCATAATTAATATTATGAATTTTTGAGATGAAATTTAAGTGTGACTTGGTGGAAAATGAATTTAATTCAATTTAGGTGTGAATGAAATTTGGAGATGTGATTTATGTGAGGTTGTGGAAATTTTAATTGGTGTGAATAAATATGTTTGAGTATGCTCTGTGTTGTGTTTGAAAAATCATTAGTGTTAAATAAGTATTAAAAATGGGGAATCTTTTAATAGCTGCATTTACTTAATGATTGTGGTGAAAAAAAGTCAGAGTATGCTCATGCATTTCATAGTAGATGGTAACTGCGATGGGGCCATGGTGACCGTGATGGACCACGAGATGATGCCATGTGATATGTTGGTTCATCTTATCATTGCGGGGATTTTCGCGTCGTGTAGGTCTGTGATAGACTACACATTTTTAGTAAATCGTGCTGACCCGTGATAGGTGGCACCTCGGTAAACAGTACTGGTCTGTGATAGGCGGTACGTTTATGATTTACATTTTTAGTAAATCGTGCTGACCTGTGATAGGTGACACCTTGGTAAACAGTACTGGTCTGTGATAGGCGATACGTTTACGATTTACGTTTTTTAGTAAATCGTGCTGATCCGTGATAGGTGGCACCTCGGTAAACAGTACTGGTCTGTGATAGGCGGTACGTTTACGATTTACGCTTTTTAGTAAATCGTGCTGACTCGTGATAGGTGGCACCTCGTTATTTAGTACTGGTCTGTGAGAGGCTGTACAATTATGATTTACGCCATTCGAGGAGGGTTTTGGTTTGGAATTCCGAGTTCATGCATTTTGGCATATACACATTGCATTAGGGTGCTTGGCACGCGAGTCATGTTTATTATACTATGATGATTGTATATATGTATTCAGTTGTTGTTGTGATTTGTCGTAATTGCTTAGAGGTGTGAAGTTGGATTGATTAAGTTTTGATGTAATTATGTGTTCATAATTGATTTAATGAATACTTGATGTGTGATTGAGGTGTGAATTTGTGGAGTTTAATTTGGTGTTAATTATGTGTTCATAATGGATAACATTAATGTTTGAAGTGTTGATTGATTCAAAGTCATTTTAGAATTGAAAATCTGTATTTTCTCAGTTGTATTTGGCTATGACAGTGCAGTTTGTCAAAATTTCATTTTTCAACATTGTTTATGCATTTTTGGACATATGAAAACCCTTTCGAGGAGTATGCTAAGACGAAAGGTTCTTTTGAGCATTTGAAAATATAAGAATTTTTCTAAATATTATTTGTTAATTTCTGTTGGTGACCCTTTACAATTATTGTGGAAATCTGGGATTTGCCCTCAGATGAGAATCAGGATCATCCTACCGGTTAATACCATGGAGATGGGAAGGTAGTTAGTCATATCTGACCGAAGTTGTGTCAGGAGGATCTTGCGGGGCCCGTGGAGAGATCATCCGGGTTGTGTAGTTTTGTAGCATGATCAGATAATAGGGTTTAGTTGTCTTTCTTTTGTGGATGTATTTATTTCAATTTGAAAGACTGTACATATACCTCATATTGTCAGCTTGACTTTTATTTTGATGGGTCATAATACTATTTTTTTGATGCGACGTAGGGAAGTTAAAATTCTTGGGGCAGTGCTTTTGTACAGGTGTCTGCCGAGAATACTCTAGGGGTATGAGCTATGTCTGATAGGTCTCATAGCCCCAGTGTATTTTGTCGTGTAAATACTTTGGGTTTGTATTTCAAAAACTATTTCCGCTACTTATAAATATTTGTTGACTTTGTCGTTATGTTACGACTAAAATATTTATCTAAAAGTATTTTCTTTGTTTTATTTCTTTGTTTAAAAAAAAAAATATACACTCGCGCTGTTAAAAATCGGGGTGTTACATCTTACAAGCTCATTGAAGTATCTAGAATCAAGATCAAGGAAATTGCAACGAAACTCATCTAACTATCTCTTGTTTTTTATATGAGGTGCGCGTAAACTATCTTCGTAGCATTTTTGTTTGATAAACTGATTAGACTTGAGTAACCCTACACGTCCATCCCCTAGTGGATACTTCATGCTTATGTGCATAGGGGACACCAATGTTCCTAGTCCATTTAGTGTTGGTTGTAACACCCCAATATTTTTATATATATTATATATGCGTCTTTTAGTAATTTTTGTAATTTATTATTTAATTAATAATTTATTCTACATGTAAATAAATTAAATTAAAATTTACCACTCCCTATTTTACTTGAATAATTATAACCTTTCTTTTTACTTAGTTATTTGGTGTGACGATTACATTAGAACAGTTTATGGCATAATTAATTTCTACATGGACAATTGTGTATTTTTCTTATTTGATTAGTTTCGATAATCACGAAATTAATGTGTTACATATGTTTGTTTTACTTTGCTATGTGTGAGTGGTATTTTTGTCTTGCTTGATTTATTTTAGTTGATAAAATATTAGTTAAATTATTAAATTAAATTGAAATTTATAAAATTTATATTGTTTGTTAATTTTATTTATGACCAAATAAGTACTCATTTTAGAGATATTATAGAGTTAGTGAAATCCTTTTACTCTCCTTCATGACAAGATTTTATGACGATTCATTGTGTGGCATAATGTGCATTAACTCATTCTTAACACCTTTAATTTATTTTTTAAAGGATGATTATAAATTTAATGATGAGTTTTTGTGCAATTAAAAGGGGACTATTCTCCTTTTTGTATCTCATGTATTCATCTCTTTTAAACTAAAATTATGATTTTATTTTAATTGTCTATAAAAATAATTTTATGATATTTTTGGTTTTGTAACTATTAGATAAAAAATTAAAAGGGTGATGTGACCCTCTACATTATTTATTTAATTAAAATAAATGGTGTGACACCCTTGCAATATATGGTTAACTTTATTAGCTAATCCTAATTAACTCATACACATAAATACATGATTTCAATTGACTTTGTAACAACCTAATAAAATTAAATAAATAGTAATTATTGGTAGCATAATTTTGGAATTAAGTGCACTTCAATTGTAGACAAGAACTCAATCGTAATATTACAACGTAAATAGCTATTATGTTAATACATTTTGATTAGGCCTCTTGCTGTTACACCTATTTGTCATTCGTACACTTCTAAAATAATTTTCTAAGTCATAAATCCCAATATCTATCGGTGTTGAATTCATCATTGCCTCATGAGCTATTTCTCGTGCAAAATTAGAGACATTAAGAAAGAAAGCGCCTAAGGTAAGGGATTTTCCCCATGCAGAGTTAGGCTAGATATTAAATTAGCAGTTTGTAGGATATTGATATGATGTCTGTATGTCTTAAAGGAAAAAGGTTGATTTTATTTTTTTCGTAAAGAAATTAACTATAATGTTTTGATTGTCTCTTTTGAGTAATACATCTATCTTGATGAACTTAATTATAGAGTTATATTTTATTATTATCCCTTCATAAATATGTTTGTAGTGAAAATGTTTAGTGCTTTACGTGTTTTGGAGTATTTAATTATGAAGTTATAATTTTTATAATGATGTAATTAGTAATATGTTTATTATGATGTTTTTGATTTTATTTGTTGACCTTTGAGTATTTTAAATTTAAAATTTGACTTTTATGAACAATATATGTGTCTTGAGAAAATTGATGATAATTTTATATTTCTTTAAATTTAATAATATGAGAAAATTGATTATTATATGCATTAATGAATAGTCCATTTTTAGAATGCTGGAAACTTTATAGTGAAAGGAATGAAATTTATATTGCTATTGTATTCTTGGTGATTTGAGTTTTAATGGTTATCAATAACATGTAGTCAAATCGAATCTTAAGGATTATTTAAATGAAAGTGGTGATTTTGAGATATTTGTTCACGTGCATATTTGATGTGTTGAAGTTATTGAGTTATAACTATGAACATCCATGAGAATATAAATTTAATGTCTTATGTGATTAAAAAATTTAATCTAAAATACCTCGTCTTTGTGGTTGCCTAAGTGGCTGGTGATTTGTGTTTTAAATGTAATTATCTTTGTGGTTGCCTAGGTGGCTGGTGATTTGTGTTTTAAATAATTGTTGTCTTTGTGGTTGCCTAAGTGGCTGGTAATTTGTGTTTTAATTATTGTTATCTTTGTGGATTGCCTAAGTGGCTGATGATGTGTGTGATTATTTAAGTGAGTGGTGACTTGTACATTTTGAGCATAATTATCTTTGTGGTTGCCTAGGTGGCTGGTGATTTGTGTTTTAAATAATTGTTGTCTTTGTGGTTGCCTAAGTGGCTGGTAATTTGTGTTTTAATTATTGTTATCTTTGTGGATTGCCTAAGTGGCTGATGATGTGTGTGATTATTTAAGTGAGTGGTGACTTGTACATTTTGAGCATCATTATAATTTCATGACATATCATATGCATCTTTGTGGACGCCTGTGTGGCTGGTTTAATTTTCCCCATTGGTATGAGTGACTTCTGTGTGGACGCCTGTGTGGCTGGTTATATTCGGATCATATATGTTTAGGAGCATGCATAGCTTATATACATTTTATTGTTATTTTTATTTTGATTTGACTATTTGCTCTATGGTTGTTACTTATTTAGATACATTTTATGACTTTTGATATATCTTGGAGAACTATTAAATAATCAATTTATTTAAATCTTTTATTACAAAAGGATTTTATATTCATATTTTATGGTTGTTATTTTATTATTTGGTTTAATTTTTGTTGTGGGATGAACTGACCCCTTACACCAACATTTATGTACTAATGATCTCAAAGAGTTGAGTTGCATGAATGATATTTGGTTGGTGCACGCGCGTGGGAAAATGGGACTTTTATTTAAAAGTAATGTTTTATATTAATAAAAATATGGAAGTGAGTTTTTATTCCTATTGAATGTCCTTAATTTCAGTCAACATTGTTTCTTTTGAATTTCACTTAAAGAGAATTTATTTCATTTTGGAGCATAAATAAATATTGATCTAACAATTGGAATATTAATTTTGCAAATAAATGAATGAATAATATTTTAGCAAATTGCATTATGTTCTTTTAAAAAAAATATATCAAGTCATTTTCTAACGCATCTTCAAATTTTTACATGATGAATTATTCATAAGAAAAAAAAATTATAGTTGTTTCTAAAAGAAAATAAATATTTTTAAGTAATTTTTTGGATAAAAAAATTTGGGGTGTTACATTGGTCTCCCTAAGATGACGTTGTAGGAAGATCGCGCCTTAACCGCCATGTACCTTGCCAGAAAAGTCTTCGCATTTCTCCTATCGCCAAAGGTGGTTCATAAGTCACAATCAAACTGAATCTCCAGATTGATCATCAATCTCCAGAAAGTTCAAACTGCCAAAACTAGATTGATAATCAATCTCCGTTTATGCAGAATTTCAATTTTGATCTCCTTACTTATGCAAAGGTTTAAATCATTCATCAAACTGTTTTGGACAGATTCAAGGCTCCAGATCGAAGATGTAACATCAATGATTGAGTAACAAGCTTCAAAGATCTTTAAACTCGAAGGCAAATAGATTAAGCAAAGCTATAACAACATCAGCCAAAACAGATTCAAAATATTCAAAGGCTGGATTATTTTTAATCATATATATTGGTTTTGGTCAAAAAAGGACAAAACACTATCAACAACTATTTTGACCATCATTAAATGCTCAAATCACCTATAAAAGAAAGGCAAATGTTCAAGAAAAAAGGCAAAACTTCAAGTGCTATGAAAGTCTCATAAATCATTCACATTCACATACTTGGAATTCTCATTTTCACAAAGAAGAATCAGTTCTGAACTTTTATATCTTACTGTGTTATTATTACTGAATTCTTTGTAAGGAATCGAATCTCAAACAAGAGTTGAGACATCTCAGATTCTATCAAAATAATCTCATCATTATTATAAAACTCAAACTATAAGAGTTTAAGTATAGTTTGAATAGATTGTAACGAATCCTATCAAGATCGATAGGTGATTAATTTACTTTCTGGGCAGAAAGAAATAAAGCTTGTAACAGATCAAGGTTGATCTAAGCTAGGTGCTGTAAAACTAAGAAGATTATTTGTTTTGAACACTTAGTGGAAAATTTCATAGTTGTGAGGACTCGACGTAGCCCGAGTTGGGTGAACCAAGATATATTTCAGATTCTCTTATCTCTTTATTTATTAAGCTTAATCGACTAACTGAGATAAAACATAAACTGAATTTCTGTTTTTAAGCTAACTAAGAACGTTCTCCGTTTTCTGGTAAAAATCAAGAACGTTATCCGTTTTCTGTTTTCCTAACCAAGATCATTCTTGAGTTAAAATCTTAAGGTTTCTTCGGGAATTTTTAAATAGGTACATTTACAATTCAAACCCCTCTTCCTTGTAAATTGACA
Source organism: Cicer pinnatifidum (assembly GCA_037974775.1). NCBI lineage: Eukaryota > Viridiplantae > Streptophyta > Magnoliopsida > Fabales > Fabaceae > Cicer > Cicer pinnatifidum. The sequence goes on from JBBPBR010000002.1 coordinate 26,467,099, forward strand.
TTGTAACTTTAGGATACACATGTAAAAAAATAAAATAAAATGAATAATGGAATATATATTCAAATGAATAATGAAAAGAAAACACATATTAATTGAGTAAAACATATTAATTCTTTTTCGATAATTCATGTTTAGATTGTGACCAAATATTTCAAAATTAAAATTTTAAAAAATTTAAGTCTTAATTAGTATGAATTACATTTCAATTTAATTATAGAATATTCACTACAAAAATTTATACACTCATACATACATAGCACGAGCACATCATCTAGTATCCACGTACAATCCACATGAATCCAGTAAGTTTAGTGGATATGATATGTTTCAAATTTAACAAGATAGTTTTAAAGGTTCTATCTTTGGTCCAATGTAGAAATAGACTAGAAGTATCAATATATAAATCTTATATTAATTTTTAAGTTTAAATACACTTTTAATCTTTTAAATTTATCAATTGTATAATTTTAAAAATTACTCAAAAAAGTTAAAAGTCAAAATCGTACAATTAAAAATTTTAAGATGTTAAAATATATTTAAATCTATTTTGTATGGATATCTTCTAGAATGATATTGATACAAGGACAAAAATGATTAATATTTTTTAGTTAAGAAACTAATTTAATATTTTGTAATACTCAATTACTCATTCAATTCGCTATTGATACTTATCGAAAGATATTTGTTACTGAATCTCAATCATTTAAGTAAATCACAATTATTTCACTATATGATTTTTTTCATATTACATCATTTCATTTAAAGTAAGAAATTATAAATAAAATAAATAGAATAACCTTTTTATCAAATTTCTAACCCATATCTTCATTTTCTGACCCAACTTGTTTCCAATTTGGATATCTTTTACTTCCTCTATTGGTCTAGGTCTCTTTTCTACCATGAGCTCATTGAAGTATCTAGAATCAAGATCAAGGAAATTGCAACCAAACTCATCTAGCTATCTCTTGTTTTCTATATGAGGTGCGTGTAAACCATCTTCGTAGCATTTTTGTTTGGTAAACCCTACACGTCCATCCTCTAGTGGATACTTCATGCTTAATTGTTATCACCTTCTTGAGTGTAAGAACCTCACTAAAGGTCTATGTTTGTAATCCTTTCTCAAAGCAATGACAAATATTTCTTCATTAGACTTTGCCACTCTCAACGTCGCGCTTTTAAACTTGATCATGTTACTCTTTAACCAACGCAGGAAATTATGTACATGATAAAGAACACTAGAATTCTCTTCCCAATGATGAACACAAGTTGTTTTGTGCCATGAGCAAGCCAGGCTAGCTCTCATTAAGCTCAATCAATTTAGGTTTCACACTCCTATATGACATTATTTTTACACTTGCTCATAATCTAGGCCTAAGTTAATAATAGTAATTTTGTCATTTACTCAAAATATAAACACCAATTATGTTGCACCTAAAATATCATTTATATTTGTATATAACTAATTTTTATTTTTCATATTCCAAGATACTTAATGGCATTAATTAAAAATTTATTTAGAAAAAATAATAAATAAATATATCTAGTAATTTGAAAGTGAAATATTTAAAAATATATTTTTATTAAATAAATACTTATATTTAAAGATCATTTGAGTATTCTCTATTAGAGTCAAACATTTGTCAAAAACAATCCAAACACAGATTTATTTGACTTAAATGCAATTTTAACCCCTCAAATTTATCAATTATGCAATTTTAAACCACATAATTTTTTTTGGAACAATTTTAGCCCATGCATTTATCCCCAATTCTACAAGATCATCATTTGAGTACATTTAAGGGGTTTTTTTCTTCTACCATGACCAATCCAATAAATTTCATTTTTTATTTGACAAAGAACCTATTAAATTAATGGACAGTTAGACAGTATACATTTATTTCTCCCAAATTTCCAGCTATACAAAACTAATTTCCCATCTTGTAGGACCAAAATAATTGTTTTGTTAAAAAAAAAAAAACAAATAATTGGTAAGAAAAAGCGAGTAAACGACAAAAGATACCCAACTATCTTATCCTTTAAATTATTCTCCACCTTTCATCACACTTCACTGAATCAATCACCGAACTTCGTAACGACAATGTCGTCTACAGATAAACCCAAACTCAGTCTTCCTTTGAAAATCCGCGTTACTCTTTCGCTCATTTCCGCTATAACCAGCGCTTCACGTCGTCCTAACGGCACCGTTAACCGTACTCTCTTTAACTTCTTCGATCGCAAATGCTCACCTAATATTACTCCCGTTAACGGCGTTTCCTCCAAAGACGTAACCGTTAACGCTGAACATAACGTCTGGTTCCGTCTCTTCACTCCCACCGACGATGTAACTGTCGCCGGAGGCGACACCGACACTAAACCTGCATCACTTCCCGTCGTTGTTTACTTCCACGGTGGTGGTTTCACGTTTCTTTCTCCATCTTCACACTCTTTCGACGCCTTTTGCCGGAGACTCTGCCGTGAAATCCCTGCCGTAGTTGTCTCCGTGAACTACCGTCTCTCACCGGAGCATCGCTACCCGGCGCAATACGACGACGGAGAAGCCGTACTGAAATTCCTCGACGAGGATAAAACCGTTTTACCGAAAAATGCTGACGTGTCAAAATGTTTCCTCTCTGGAGACAGCGCGGGTGGAAATTTGGCACATCACGTTGCGGTTCGGGTATGCAAAGCAGGACTCCGGAAAATTCGGATCGTCGGGTTGATTGCGCTCCAGCCGTTTTTTGGCGGGGAGGAGCAGACTGAATCGGAGATTCGTCTCGAAGGAGCACCGTTGGTTTCGACGAGTAGAACGAATTGGTTATGGAAAGCGTTTTTGCCTGAGGGATCGAATCGGGATCATGGAGTAGCTAATGTTAGCGGGCCGAACGGAGAGGATTTGTCGGGTTTGGATTATCCGGATACACTTGTTTTTGTGGGCGGGTTTGACCCGTTAATTGATTGGCAAAAGAGGTATTATGATTGGTTGAGAAAAAACGGAAAAAATGCTCAATTAATCGAATATCCAAACATGTTTCACGGCTTTTATGTTTTCCCTGAGCTTCCTGAGTCTTCTCAACTTATTTTGCTAGTTAAGGATTTCATCAACAAGGCTAGAGTTTGAAATTAAGTAATGTTAGGTGGAATAGCTTAACATGGTATTATTACTATTATTATCATTATTATTAAATAAATGAATAGATTAAATGTAATTAATTTATAGATATTGTGTCGGTGTACTGTACTGTCGATTAGAAATATCAATGCTATAAAGCTTGCTACTTAAATAGGTTGTAAAGTTGGTTCATGATGCTATCACTAGTATCATAGTTAACATAATGGTGGCAGATGTATGAGTTTTTAATTTTCACTATTTGTAACTCTGATCATACTCCAAAAGGTTTACCACTTAAGAAACTCCTTAAGTTAATTTGATAAGTGAAAATCTTATATACAATTGAATGGTTTGATGTGGATATTAATTTAATATTATTAGTATGATTTGATATATTAAATAGTTATTATTGAATAATAATATAAATTTTTAATAGAAGACTCTTAGAAATACTTTTTATAATGATTCATTGCAATAAAAATTAATTATATATTATTAAAAGGATATATATCTATTTTACCAAAATTATATATTTATAAACTAATAAAATAAAAATTATTATCTTAACTTATATTAAAAAAAATAAAGAATATATGTTTTATTGAAAGTGTCTAATTTATTTGAGTTTAATGAAGATACACCAACAATGTTAATAAGTTTATATTGTCAAGGTAATATGAGTTATTAATTGTTTGTATAGTTATTATATGATATAAGTTATAACGTGCAGTGAGTTGATAAAATTTATTGTTTTTATTATTATCAATGTAAAATTACTTTCTATTAACAATGTGTACTTTTTTCATTAATAGTGTTACTTATGGGATTTTGAAATGTCATACACATAATTTTACTCTATAAATTTTTTAAAATAATTACCACGCACGTGACAAGTTGGTGTTGATGAGATTGAATAATCATACACAAGTTATCACAATTAAAACTTTAAAATATCTATCAAACAATTGATAAGTTGTCACTTATTCGGTTGAAATATCATACACGAGACAAAATTTTATTTGTAAAAATTTATAAATGACTATCATACACCGAACAAGTTGAATATTAATCAGGAATAACTATCAAACACGAGACAAGTTCTCACTGATAAACAATTTCAAAATAACAAGTATACACAAGATAAATTATCATTTTTGAGATTGAACTATCTCATAACAGACATACTCTCACTTATTAAAATTAAAAATCATTATCATAAATATGACAAATTTGTTGGTGATGAGATTGAACATTTAATATATTTTTTGTTTTCAATTATGCTACTCATATTTAGAAGTATACATACATTTAAACTCTAATAGGTGTAAAATAAATTAAGATTATTCATATTTAGGGTATACTAACAACCTTGCCAACCTAGGGAAATAACAAAATGGAAATTCTATTAAATTTTAATTGTAAGGAAAAACGATAAAACTATAAAGTATTATGTGATCGATAATGGTGCATTCATATTTCGTACACCACTTACCATGTAAATATGGGCACTAACATAGATTTCATTTTGTATGATTCACAATTTTGTTCGACTAATAAAAACAAAAACCACTAACTAATTAAAAGGTGAAAATAAGATATTTTTTTTGTAAAATTGTTTGTATAGATGTAACTAACATCAACTAATCTCCATAAAAAACAACATCAACTTGTTGTAGAGATAAATAGCTAGCTATTGAGTTTTTTTTTTAATAGCTTAAATTGTTATACACCTCGATAAATTCTTTAAAAAATTTTTTTTTTATAGAAATTGTTTAGTTGTAAACAAAGTAACACTTCAAACAATCAAACGACATATGCGTCATATTGACATCAAAGCTTTGCCAACCATATGATTGTCTATTCTTATAGAATTTTACTACAAAAATAGGACGCATTCAAGACCTCTTCATATTCACATAGTTATATTCAACTAATTTTTTATTTCAAAAATTTATTAGAAGTTCGACAAGAAACAAATCTTCATTATGGTTTTTCATGTGGTACACTCTTGACCCTTCCTTCAAATTAACTTTCCTACTACTTTTTAAGCGTATATTTGAATATTTATCTATAAATTTACATAAAAGAATAACATATTACAAACATTATTCACAACTTATTATGTAATAATAATTATTATTATTCATGTGCAGGTAAACATGAGATTTATCTCTAATGCATTTATTTTCTCATTATCAATACTTGCGTTGTTATCAAGCACAATTTACTCACAACAAAAGGAGTATGAAAATCATATAAAGTCAGCAACATTTGTGTCAAAAAAGTTTGAAATTAGACCTGGAAACGTTGTTTCGAAAGCATTGATGGAAATTGAGTTTCCAAAGGGTCATATTGGTGTGAAGATCTTTGACGTTGATCTTATTGATGAAGAAGGAAATTCCATACCATTGTATGAAACATACCTTCATCATTGGTTTGCTATAAATTTTATAAATAAGAATGTGTCACACGACCCTAATGATCATACCAATCCTTATGCGGATGCCATTTTCAAAAGAAATTATGGAACTTGCAATGGAGGTATTCTTCCATAATATTGGGGTTTGGGAAGTGAATCAAGAGGCACAACTTCAAAGATTCCATATCCTTTTGCAGTTGAAGTAGGTAACCCTAAAGATATTCCGGAAGGGTGGGAAGAGAAATGGTTGTTTAACATCATGGTCATTGATACACGCGACACAGAAAATAGGAAAAGTTGCAGTGAATGTAGGTGTGACCAATTTAACCTCCCAGATAATTTTTTTAAGGTGTCAGTTGACATCAATGGAAAACCATTGAGCCCTGACTATAAAGGAGGAATTTTTTGTTGCCATGATAACTTTCAATGCAAACTGAGAAAGGGGTTTGAAGCCCCAAGAAGAAATCTTGCCCTAAGATACAAAGTAACATGGGTTGATTGGGACCAACAACAAATTCCCGTTAGATTTTATATACTTGATTCTACTGATCGGGTAAAAACAATTGGTTCTCAAATAATACATGATTGTCAGGTAACTAAATAAATTATTTTAATAAATTCTATTTTTTTATTTCACCAGTAATTATATTTTATGTGTAGTTCGTGTGGTTGGACTATGATACGTCAAGGAGTTTGATAATTAGGTCTGGGTTGAAACTATGATTATAAATGATAAATAAAGTTGAAAAATCTCGTGATAGCAATCTGTTAATTTTTTATAAGCATAATAATATATTAATTATTATTATGCATGTTGGGAGCAAGTGATTACCAAATTATTTTTGAAATTTTTACAGGCCGAGTATACTATTCCAGAAAATAATGCTAATGACCCGTTTCATGTTCAAAAGGCAAACATCCCAATGGATAAAGGTGGTTACCTTATCTACGGCACTGCTCATATGCATTGAGGTGTTGTTAATGCCACTCTATATGGGCAGGTAAAATTTAATATTTTAATTTGACTAAGTTTTGTTAAACTTGATTGTGTTTTCTTTAATTAGTTTCTTAAGTTATAATATTTTTGTAAATTCTACATATAGTCAAGTTAATATTGTGATAGTGCATTCTTAATATCTAATATTTATTCATATAAGATTTAATTTAAATAGAATGTTAGTGTAAAAAGTTTTTGCACTTTCAATCAATCAAAAGTGTTAGATTATTAGAAACATTTGACTTTTATAATAACTACTTCGTAACTCATACACATAACTAGTTGTTATATGCTTACATTGTAAATTTTTTTACATCGACACTACATGAAAATTAAACTCATTTATTATTTGTTTTGGATTAATTAATTAGGATGGAAAGGCATTGTGCACATCAACACCAAGATACGGAACGGGAAAGGAAGCAAGAAATGAGGAAGGTTACGCGGTTGGAATGTCAGTATGTTATCCAAATCCAGGTTCAATCAAGATAAATGATGGTGCAATTGTGACTGTAGAATCCAGATATAAGAACGAATTTCTCACTGGAGCTATGGGACATATGTACATCTATTTGGCTGATCGACTAGCACACACCACATAGACATCAAACTCTTATGATTTATAATTGTTTGATGTAAAGTTTCTTTATAACATGTGAAAAGTACAATCTAATGTGTATTTATTGTACCATTTTTGTCTTAATTACCTTTTTGAGACCCTTTCTACACTTCACAATATAAAGTCACTTTTTTCGGAGATGTTAAAGTCACAAATATTTATCAATATTTAAATAATATTATATATGAGTCTCTTTTGATTTTCTTAGTAGCCTTGAATTTAAATTTGAGTTAATAGAATGAGATGGAAGAGTTTTAATGTTGATGTGGTTTAACTAACTTGATAGACTAGCTTGTTTTGATGATTACACAAAAAAATGAAGGATGTAAAAAATTAAAAAATCATACATTTATTACGATGCTAATATCATCTTAATCTTAATTATATACAAAATAAACTTGTACACGTTATAATTTCAAGCAAGAGTCATAAACACATGCAACCACGTCAATACAAATTTACTATTAAAATATGATCTTAATCTTAATATTAATCATATACAAAAAAGTTCAAACAAATGACAAGTTTAAACAAATGCCACAACTAGATGAAGTCACGACAATCCTAAATTATTAAAAGACTTAATTGCAACTTTGGTGCTCTGTTTTAGTTGAATCGCAAAAGTAGTCTCCCCATTTTATTTCTCTCCAGTTTTGGTTCCCAAACAGAATTTTGGTCCAAAACTTGATGAAATTTTATTTTTTACTGTCGTACTACACTATTTATGATCATACATTTCAAATACAATTGTTGCAAATGAGATATTGAGACATGATGTGACTTAAATAAATGAAAAAAAAAATGAAATTTCATCAAGTTTTGTACTAAAATTCTGTTTGGGGGACCAAAACTAGGGAGAAATAAAATAGGGGGACTACTTTCGCGATTCAAAGGCTTAATTGCAACTTTGGTCCCCTGTTTTAGTTGAATCGCAAAAGTAGTCTCCCCATTTTATTTCTCTCCAGTTTTGGTTCCCAAACAGAATTTTGATCCAAAACTTGATGAAATTTTATTTTTTACTGTCGTACTACACTATTTATGATCATACATTTCAGATACAATTGTTGCAAATGAGATATTGAGACATGATGTGACTTAAATAAATGAAAAAAAAATGAAATTTCATCAAGTTTTGTACTAAAATTCTGTTTGGAGGACCAAAACTAGGGAGAAATAAAATAGGGGGACTACTTTCGCGATTAAGCTAAAATAGGGGGACCAAAACTGCAATTAAGCCTTATTAAAATATCACAACTTTTAATTTTTTTTTTTAACTTATTTTGTAAATAAAATATATATTTAATCTTTATAATATACAAAAAAAATTTTATAAATAATTATTTTAACAAATATTACAATTTGAAATCACATCAATACAAATATAATTATTTAAATATAATTTTTTTTCTTTCTATATTTAGCCAATTTTCACTAACCTAATGAAAGATATCACATTTGCATCGTATTGCAATTTTGCCCCTTTGATGTATGAAAGAAAGATAAAAGAAATAAATTTAAAATATAGATCTTAGGGAAAAACTGATTTTGAGAATTAATAGAATGCTTTATAGTGTAAAAGTTAATGTTTATTTTGTTTACTTGGACAATATTGACACGTCGATTTTTGTAATAAATGATTTGGATAGTGAAGCTAGGTAGAAAGTCAAGGATCATTAGTTTCAACAACAACAACATTATTATTATATTTGTTTCCCACTCTTTATGCTTTTTATTGGGTGTCATTTTTGTTGTTGTGAATTTGTGATATTTGTGATCTAAATTATATACTTAAAGCTAGATATTATCTTATATTATTATTTTCTTACAAACTCGTAATAATTAATATTTCTCTAATAAAATTTCTTGTTACTTTCTTGTGACACGTGGCAATGGAAACATGACATACTTAATCTTCTAACAAGTGGGTGGGTGGTTAAATGCATATTTAAGGTATAGGTAGTTAGTTGAAAGTTGAGATGATCACTTTTAAGAAGGCAAGATGATGGGCTCCATTGAATCATTGTGCGCCAGGTTTAATATTATAATTTGTTATAATATTAATTATTCATTCAATTATTTTATTATATCAACTTTTTATTTTAAAAGAGATAAAATAATTACGCATCATGTGATATAAGTCATTCAAATTTTAGAGATAGTTTATTTTTTGATCTTCTTAAAAACCTTCTATTAACATTTATGAATTGGACAATTTAAAAGTGTATTTTTAGATTAACTAATGCCATTAAAACAATCGTTTTAATGATCCATGAAAAACATAAATTTTACTTAATAAATAAGTGTCAAATTTTAGTATTTTTAAAATTAAAACATATAAACTTTTTTAATTTTCTTTTATATTTAATATTTTTTCAACAATATTAAATCAATTTAAAAAGAAATATTATATAATATCAATTAATTATATTAATTTAGTGATTTTATATTAAAATTCAAAAAATTCACTTTAAATTTAGTATTAAAATTTAGTATTAAAATTTACTTTGAACCTCCACATGTATTAAGTCGGTCTTAAAATTAACCAATTTAAAAAGTAGGAGAAAAAGCTTTAAATTTTGGATCCTAGACTCTTTTACAACTTGCAAGGTACTTTGTAAAAAAAAAATAACAACTTGCAAGGTAATGAGCTACAATATTCAAATGTCTTCTAAATGAATGATATGGACATAACCTAGTTGGTCCATTAGCAATTTACAATCCAAAATGATTGAATCAATCACATCGAGACATTTTACTGTCAAGTTTATATTTGTTATCAAACACTATTTATAGCCTTGAATCATTCTTTGCTTCTACAAATACATATGCTGAGATGAAAGCAAGATTTTCACAAACTACAGAGAATATATTCTTAACTGAAGCCTCCTTTTGTTAAAACTTGCAACATATACTCATAATAAATGGAAACATAATTCATGCTTCAACTTTAAATATCTTGTAGAAATTAATTAATGGAACATCTCTAATTTCATTTCTCTTATGTAGGAAGCAAATCTAGTCCAGATCCTTCAAGTAAATCAGATTCTATCAAGTTTCTTTGGTCCAATAACATTTAGGAATAGCAAAAGTTTGCAAAAACATCCCAAAGGAAACATTGCAAGGCCTAAAAGTTGAAAATGCACATATGTTGGAGCAGCATAGAAAGGTATGAGCCCTTATTGAATAGACCCTAATTGCACTTTGTTATTTATTTTAATAAGCTTGAAGTTAGATACTTTTGCGTAATATTTAAAGCTAGAAGGAGAGTATAGTGTAATTTGAAACTTTATTTTGTGTGAATGATATATAAATATACATTGAACTTTGCTATTTTTTACGAAGAGTTTAAACAAGAAAGAGAATAATGCATAAAAATAAGATATTTAACCAATTAGATTCTTACTAAACATATATGAAAGGAAGAGTGGGTGGCTATTACTTGTAACTTGAAAATGTGACACTGCTACATAAAATTCTTGTTTTTGTTTTTTTTTCAACCTTCTCGTAACAATCATCATTTTCCATTTACATTAGCACCAAAATGAAAGTAGTCATCAAGTAATGCCTATCAGAAAGGATAATAAAGATGATATTTTTAATTTACATTTCTTTACGTGTGTAATTAATTTGGATCACATGAAAGTAACAAGTATCACTTCATCTTAAGTCCTTACTTTGACAAGAACCAAACACAAAATTCAACTAAGCAACAAACCCTAAGCTTGTGCTTGTAATTCCAACGACATTGTACAAATTGTATCTAGAGCTAGGTCAAGCTGTCCGACTTGGCCTAGAAGATCTACCGAACAAGTATAATGTTCTATTGTAGGAGTTATCCCGAAATCTGTTTGCATACTTTTGAAGAACTTTAATCCATCTTCTATCAATTCTGAATTGCTACATGCAAGCAAAAGACTAGTATAAATAATGGCATCCGGTTTTAACCCTTCTAAAGTTGTCATTTTTTCGAAGAGGCTGATAGCTTCATCCCCCATTCCATGGATGGCATAACTATTTATCATGGAAGTCCAAATAGTTAAATCTTTATCTTTGACCATGTCAAATACTTCTATTGCTTTGTTGATGCTACCACATTTAGAGTACATGTGTATGAGAGACATTTGAACTTGTTGGTCCGATTCAAATCCGTTGTTGAAAAGTACTCTTCAATCTGTTGTTCAGTGTTAAGTGATTTCAAACTGATAAAACTGTTGCAAGAGTTGCTCCATTAGGTCTCATTTTTGTCCTTACCATCCTTCTAAATAGATTCAATGCTTCCGATGGATGACCTGAACGAGCATATCATGTAATCATCGATGTCTATGATAAAAAACTTTTTCCAACGATCACATCAAATATCCTTCTAGCAAATGTGAGGTTAGTAGGTTACCATAGTTTGCATACATAGTTATCAACAAATTTTGAATAGAATCCGCGTCACCACACTCACACTTGAGTACAAGATAGTGAACCGATTAAGCTAACAAAAAGTCTCCTAAGTGTACACAATTGGAAATAAGATTTAGTAAAACAACAAAGTCAATATAAATACTTTGACGTTGCATTTGATTAAATAATTTAAACGCTTCAATGAAAATCCCAAGCTTCACAAAAGCCCCCATGATAGTTGTCCAAGAAACTATTGATTTTTCATCCATAAAATGAAAAACCTTTCTTGCTTCATCCATTTATCCAAACTGAACATACATACCCATCAATGAGTTAGCTAAAGATACCTCAAAACACACAAATCCAAGTTTGATAACACAACAATGTATTGACGCACTCTGCAAAGAAACACAAAAGAATTCAAATCTGAAGAATAACCTGATAAAATCGAAACAAATGTCGACGAACTCGGTTTAAAACCAACAACCAACATCTCTTTAAGAAAACTCATTACCTTGTCGATCAAACACACACGTGAATAAGCCGAAATCACAGTGTTCCACGACACAACACTTCTCTGCGGCATTTCATGAAACACCTTTCTTGCAGATTCGATAATAGAAAAATTTGAGTACATATCAACAAGTGAAGTTTGAATAAAAGTATCAGCTTGGAATCCAAGTCTAAGGACATGTCCATGAAGCATTGTACCGTGAGGAATTGAAAGGAGATTGGTACATGACTTGAAAAGTAAAGGGTATATGAAAGTGTTGCCATGAACACAAGAGTGTTGCATTAAAGAATATATCTTTAAGGTTTCTGTGAAGAACCCATTATTTGTAGAGTCTCTAATCATCAAGTTCCATAGATAAATAGGTCTTTGGAAATTGGCAACAGTTGAAGGACGCAGTGGCATTTACTCTTCAGTTTCTAAGCATTACCAAATTGTTAAATAGTTTTATTTTCCAACAACATGGATCCTTGCCTAGAAATTATGTATTATTTTTTAAAAACTAACAAAATGAGTATATTAAAAAAATATTCTTAGCATAGGAGATAAGTAGAAAAAAAAAACAAAATAAATTTTATAATTTTTTTTATTGTATAACTAAAATAAATCAAAAATACAAACTAAAAGAAAAATTAATCATAAGTTATATCAATGTGCATTAAGAGTTGAGAACACCATTTATGATATTCATAACAATGTTTTTATGAAATCCAAATAGGATTAAAAATAAATAATTTTTTTTTTATTTACTAAGGAATAATAATTTTGATATTTGACTAAAAAATTAAAAAGTACAATCAATCAAAGACTCTTTTTATTAAGATTTAAACTCATATTTTTTAAAGTAATTTATAATTAATTTAACTATTTAAGTTTAATCATTTAATTATATATAAAACATATCATTTATAGAAATTAAATTCATTTTGAATTTAATTGGTATATATAAATGTTAGTAGAAATATCTTTGATACAAAGCTTGTTTTTCAATTTTGCTTCCCACACCCCTCAAATTTTTTTAAAACCCAAAACACCCAAATTGCCCTTGTCTCTTTATTCAATTAACCGCTCATTTTTTTATCTTCATTATCTTCATCTTCATTACCTACCAACTTCAATCTTCTTCAATATTCTTCAATCATTTTGATACATTTGATGTTCAATAATCTTGAATCATTTTGAACATCTTCATCATTTTCATCATCTTCATCATTATAGTGAATCAAATCAACTAGGTATGTATTTTGTAGATGATCTTTTTTTTCCAAATCTAGATTTCGTACGTGAACTCAGTTCACGTATGTTTACATGAACTTAATTCACATAGCTAATGAAATGAAGAAAATTTAAATTGTACGTGAATTAGGTTTACGTACACCTACGACAATTAAGTTTGCGTATAGTAATGGAGGTTTCATGTTGATATTACATACGTGAACTGAGATGACGTAGATATACGTGAACTCAATTCACGTAGCATACATGTGAATTGAATTCACGTATACATACGTGAACTCAGATCATGTAAAGTATAGAAAAATTTGAAATGTCATACGTACGTGAACTGAGTTCACGTACACATACGTATTCTCAGTTCATGTATAGGTTATAAAAACACAATTTTCAAATTTTTTTTTGTTTATTGTGTTTAAGAATTTTTATATTATATTTATGTAATTTATTGAATGCAGTTAAATGGATGAAGGGGGAGACAACAGTGACGAAAAGTATGAAGGTTTGGAAGGTTTGGAACCTGATGATTTTGAAGAAATGTATGATGATTTGGATCCTGATTTAGAAGAAATGTGTGATGATGTGAAACCTAATTTTGACGCTATAAATGACGGTGTTGAACCTATTATGATTGATTTGACTGATGTGTTTACAATCGGCATGATGTTTGATACACTAGATGAATTATTGAAATGGGCTAGAAATGTTGGAAAGGAAAATGGAATTGTTATTGTGATTTTTAGATCTGAAACTGCGACCGCACGACCAAGAACAAAGACAAAATTAATTATTAGTTGTGAAAGAAGTGGTAAATATAGACCATGGAAGAATCATAATCTTACGAGGAGTACTTGGACTAGAAAATGTGATTGTCTATTTAGATTGAGAGGAACACGATCAAGTGTTGGTGATAGATGGTATTTGCATGTAATATGTGGTCTCCATAACCACAAATTGGCCAAAAAACTGATCGGTCACTCTTTCTTAGGCCGATTGTCTCAAGATGAGAAAAATGCACTTGGTGATATGACAAAGAACTTTGTAAAACTAAAAAACATTTTAATGACATTGAGGGATCACAATGTTGAAAGTTTGACGACAATAAAACAAGTTTACAATGCACGTCAAGCATATCGTTCATCACTTAGAGGTAATAGGACATAAATGAAACATCTTTTGACATTGATGGAACGCGACAAATACGTCTATCGATATAGGAAAGTAGAGGGTTCAGATGAGTTGAGGGACATCTTTTGGACCCATCCAGACGCTATCACTCTTGTAAATAATTTTCACATAATATTGATCATGGATAGCACTTACAAGACCTATAGATATCGAATGCCATTACTTGAGATTATTGGTGTTGCATCTACTGAAATGACATTTTGTGTGGGATTTGCATATCTACAGTCTGAGCGTATTGATAACTTCACATGAGCACTACAAATGGTGAAAGAACAGCTTACAAGTGGTGAAGTTGAAGTCATCGTTACTGATAGAGACCTTGCTTTGATGAACGCAGTTGAAAATGTTTTTCCAAAAACAGTGAATTTATTATGCTTGTTTCATATATTCAAGAATGTCAAAGCCAAGTGTAAGATGATTGTGTTTCCAAAAAAGAAGCAAGTGCAAATAATGGAGGCATGAGAGACTCTTATTTACAGTTATAATGAGGCTCAATACTACATGAAGTTGGCTATCTTTGAAGGAATTTGTAGCAGCTGTTCTATTTTTTATGATTATGTACACGAGCAGTGGTTAATTCCTCACAATGAAAGGTTTGTTGAGGCGTGGACAAATAGAGTTATGCACTTTGAGAACACCACAACACAAAGGGTTGAGTTGGTGCATTAGAGTTTGAAAATGATATTACAAGATAATATTGGTGATATATGCAGTGTTCGGGAAACCATCAACAACATGATTGTATTAAAACACAATGAGATAATAGTATCATTTGAAAAAAGCATCATTCAAAAGGTGCATCGATATAGTAACAGATTATACGAGAATATGCGTGGTGTTGTGTCAAAAAATGCAATTGATCACATTGCGGCAGAGTATGACCGCGTGAAGTATGTAGGTATTGATCAGACTAAGTGTCGTTGCACAATTAGGACAACTCATGGTCTACCTTGTGCATGTGAAATAGCCAGGTATAGTATTCTAACTTTTCATTCCATTAAACTATTCATGTTTGGTGGAGTAAACTAACTTTTCATGTTGATGCATCGAGTAAACCTTCAGAGTTATCTGTGAAACATGAAATAGATGTCATAGTGAAAAAGTTTGAAGAACTTGATGTACCTGGCAAAATTTCACTTAAAGGTAAATTACGAGAGATCGCGTATCCATCGACTACATCGATGTTTCCACCGGCTGCCAAGGTTAAAACAAAAGGTGCACCAAAAAAAAGAAAAAGTAAGGTATAAAAAAGAGATAAATCAACCAAGCGTGATTCATTTTGGTGGGAGTATGTGGATGCAAGTGTTCGATGTAGTGGCACAAATGCATGTAGCACTATTGATACCAGTAAAGTAGAAAACATCGCACCTCGACCATCAGTTCAAAAGCTCACACCTCGACCATCAGTTAGCAAAGCTCAACAACCAAGAGTTCTCGTCTTCAAAGATTGGTTGCCAGTTGAAATTCATAATTTCATAGATGACATTATTGATGTCAGTGATGATGGTAATTGTAGATATCGTGCAGTCGCAACTTTACTTGGAATTAGTGAGAACTATTGGACATTCATCCGTCAACAGTGTGTCATAGAGCTTCAAGAGTTCATGTCTCATTACGAGATACTATTTGGTGGAGAAAATTATGTTCGACAACTTATACACAATGTGTATGTTGAGCAAATTGCATCGAAGGATAATTGGATGACACTTCTAGAAATGAGATATGTGATTGCTTCAAAGTTTAATGTGGTTGTCGTCGCATTATCACTTAACCAATCACAAACATATTTTCTACTTCAAAGTCCACCAACAACATCTATGTCAGATAATCGTGTGATTGTTATTGCATTTGTTAATAATTGTCATTTCGTACAAGTATTAATTGATAATTCATAATCTATAATTGATTTATAGTTGATAATTCATAATTGATTTATAATTTTATTTAATTTAACAGGTTTACTTAAAGTCAGATTCCCCTATACCACCAGCAAGTAATTTGTGGAAAAGATATTGCAATGAAGAAGCACGATAATGGGAGGATATTTACAGGGATCGCATCCAACATTAGTTGTAGATATTTCCAGAAACTATAAATGAAGTTATTGTAAACTGAATTGATAACATTTAATGAAGTTGTTTAATTAATTAACTTGTTTAATTATTTTTTTCCAAATCCAAAATGATATCTAAAATACATATCAAAAATAGATATCCAAAATACAAATCCAAAATACATATCAAAAATAGAAATCCAAAATCCAAATCCAAAATACATATAAAAAATAAAGATCCAAAATTCAAATCCAAAATACATATAAAAAATAGATATCCAAAATACGAATCCAAAATAGATATCCAAAATACATTTCCAAAATAAATATTCAATACCAAATACAAATTCAAATCATAAGTCTACCTATGTCTCCTACGATATGGCACTACATTAGTTCAATCTCTACCACCACCCCTCTGAGATCGCAATACCAAAATTAATTTATTGACGAATGTGATGCCATCAGGTAATACCAGTTGTCGACCAAGAAGCTCATCTGCAATTTGTATTGTCCGACGCTGCATTAAAAAAGATATTAATTAATTAAATGTTTAATAATATTAGTAAAGTTATAACTTAAAGTTAAATGAATTTACTGTTGTGACATCTGGAGCATGATCATCATCGGCAAGTTCTGCAACCGAAGGAGCTACATAGACTGGTTGTCTACGGATGATATATGAATGAGAAATCCGACAAAACCAGTCTATGTACTCATTTGCGCACTCTGCAGGTCTATATACAACTGCCCTAACGTCAACTACATGAACAACATACTGAGAACACCATTTATTATATTCATAACAAAGTTTTTATGAAATCCATTTAGGATTAAAAATAAATAATTTTTTTTATTTACTAAAGAATAATAATTTTGATATTTTGAAATTTGACTAAAAAATTAAAAAATACAATCAATCAAAGACTCTTTCTATTAAGATTTAAACTCATATTTTCTAAAGTAATTTATCATTAATTTAACTATTTAAGTTTAATCATTTAATTATATATAAAACATATTATTTATAGAAATTAAATTCATTTTGAATTTAATTGATATATATAATGTTAGTAGAAATATCTGATACAAAGCTTTTTTTTCTTCTCAATTTAATAATGAGAAAATGTTTTTTTTAGGCAACAACTCTAAATTCTTGTTAAAACAAGGAAATTGACATTGAAGCTTTATAACGTGAAGGGAGAATCTGCTTCCAAACACCATTTGTTGACTGTGACAGACACCAATGTCAATTTCAAGATTTAGGTACGTTGCTGCTGTTTTTGTTTTTATTCCAAAGTTTACTCCTCTTCAATTTCCAAAACACTATTTTTCAACCCTAAACCCTCAATTTGATAATGTTAATCATTTGGATGCTGTTTCATTCTTCAATCGTTTGCTCCATAAGAATCCTACCCCACCACCCATTGAATTTGGCAAGATTTTAGGTTCCATTGTGAAAGCTAAGCATTACTCAATTGCTATTTCCCTTTTTCAACAAATGGAAGTTAGGGGAATCGACCCTAACTTAGTAATCTGCAATCTCTTAATGAATTGTTTTTGCCAATTGGGTCATATCACTTTTGCTTTCTCTGTTTTCTCAAAGATTCTCAAAAGGGGTTATCATCCTGATACAATAACTTTTACTACACTCATCAAGGGTTTTTGTCTCAAAGGTGAGGTTCATAATGCATTGCACTTTCATGACAAGGTGGTAGCACATGGATTTCAGTTGAATCAAGTTAGTTACGGGACTTTGATCAATGGGTTATGTAAAGTTGGAGAAACAAGAGCAGCTCTAGAGTTGCTGAGACGAGTTGATGGGAAATTGGTTCAACCTAATGTGGTAATGTACAACACTATTATTGATAGTATGTGCAAAGATAAACTTGTTTCTGATGCATGTGATTTATATTCTGAAATGGTTGTCAAGAGAATTTCTCCTAATGTTGTCACTTACAATGCTTTAATTAGTGGCTTTTGCATCATGGGTCAATTAAAAGAAGCAATTGCTTTGTTAAAACAAATGACATTGGAAAACATCAACCCAGATGTGTATACTTTTAATATATTGGTTGATGCTTTTTGTAAGGAAGGGAAGTTGATAACAGCTAAAAATGTGTTTGCCGTGATGATGAAAAAAGACATAAAACCAGATGTTGTTACTTACAACTGTTTAATGGATGGATATTTCCGAATTAATGAAGTGAACAAGGCTAAGAGTATACTCAACATTATGGTCCAAAGGGGAGTGACTCCTAACATTAGGAGCTACAGTATCATGATTAATGGACTTTGTAAGATTAAAATGGTTGATGAAGCCATGAACCTCTTCAAAGAAATGCAGTCCAGAAAAATTGTTCCTGATGTGGTAACTTACAGTTCCCTCATTGATGGTTTGTGCAAATCGGGGATAATTACATATGCTTTGGAGCTTTTTGGTGAAATGCATGATAGGGGCCAACCACCTAATATATATACTTACAATTCTGTATTGGATGCTTTATGCAAAAGCAATGATGTTGATAAGGCAGTTGCATTATTGAAAAAATTTAATGACTTGGGTATTCAACCAGATATGTGCACGTATAATATTCTTCTCAATGGTTTGTGTAAAAGTGGACGAATAAAGGATTCACAAAATATTTTTGAAGATCTTTTGGTCAAAGGCTACAATCTAGATGTCTATACATATACTATTATGATCCAAGGGTTTTGTAACAAGGGCTTGTTGGACGAAGCGTTGGATTTGTTTTCAGAAATGAAAGACAATGGCTGCATTCCAGATGCTTTAACTTATGAAATAGTTATTCATTCCCTCTTTGAAAAAGAGGAAAATGAAAAAGCGGAGAAACTTCTTCGGGAAATGATTGTGAGAGGTCCTCTTTATGACAAAAACTAGGTGATATATTTTTCTATTTAAACTTTATTATTTTGAATCAATGTTTCAACATTATTTTATCATTTCAATCAATTTTGTTAAGTGTGTTTATACTTCACAAATTGGTAGTTCCAACTTGAGAGAAATTTTTAGAATATTAAAATTATTGCTTCTTATGTGTGTTAGGTTTTTATTTTGCATTATCTGTATTACATAGCCAATACATTCAACAATAGTAAATATCATGATGGTTAACTATATGATAAAAATTTCATTTCAATATTCATTGAGACCAAGAGGAGGAATCAGGTTGTCTTGTTGTAACTGATAGACCATAAGCTCTGGTTTATGACTATTCTTTTTGATTCATTGCTGCCATTCCTGATATACTGTTTTGGAATCTTTACAAATACAAAGGTAGAATACATGTGAAATCAGATGGGGATCATGTATATAAGTTTGCTTGTTTAGGCCTAAAAGCAAGGTCCATAATATTTAGGGGAAAAGGGTTAGTTAGCTAGAGAAGTAGAACATTGTGACTACTGATTGTAAAATTCTCAATACTAGTATTTATAGTTCCTTTTTTCAACTGTTTTTTTTTATCCCATATCCTTTTAATGGGTTACATGTTAAATGAACATCATTTAGATTCACAGTCTTTATAATTTGGAAGGTGTGTCGTATTGAGATCAAGTGGTCCTCATTGTATAGATTACAATGAAAACCATATTAGAGATATATCTTATATTCATTTGTTTCTGCATTTCCTATTGACAAATAAATTTCCAATTGATTTCTGTTTCCTTTTACGGAACTTTGAATGATTGTCAATGCATTTGTGGTAGTCATGTCTTCTGTTGTTTGTCTCCTTTTCTGTCTAAATATATCGAGAACTTAGTTCGGACTCAGGACATACATCTAACAAGCATGTGAGTTTAATTCAGCAGATATTTCTCAAGAAACTGATGATTGTGTTGAATGCGGCAAAGTTCAATATAAATAGTCAAAATCTCAAAACATTATAGGTATCTTCAATGCTATGAATTCATGGGATTGTAAAGAACAAAATAAGTCAAATTAACTGAAGTTCCTGGTTCCAGACCTAGGTCTGTCCATGATGCAGTCACTGTTGCTTTCGATGAACTCCTATTCCATAAGACCATTGCTAACTTGTTGGAGTATCTTAAATTATCTTGTTAGATTAGTTTTCAAATTACTTGGTTATTATAAATTTATAATTATTATTTTTCCTGATTTCGCTATTTATTTAGGATTATAAGTTTAATATCCATATAGATAGGGGTTACTCTGTTTATCTTCAACAAGTTTTATGAAGAAATTTCACACTACCAACACAAGTGCTTTTATCTTCAAGGTAACCTCTATTGGTAATAGTATATAGTATCTTCTTATTTCTGTAACAAGCTATGAAATACATATATTAACATTGACATCAGACACGACACTTAATTGCACGTCGACACCGATAATAATTTGAGAAAATGAATTACCTCCAAATCATCATTACTTTTCACCTTCTTCCCTTGAACTCCTAGTTTGTCTGCAAAACCACAAGGTTATTAGTATTAAAAGCATTGATTGTTAAGAGATGTTAGAGGATTTTTAGTCTAATCCTGCCTTGATTTACTGCAATAACTTCCGAGTTGCTTAGTAGTTTCTTTGTGGTGTCGTTCAGTGCTCGAATGTCACACAAATCACATTTTTCATAGAGAACTCAAGACATTATTGTAAATAGAGTAATCAAAACAATTTTTTTTTTAAGTTACCTTGGCTAATGACCATATACTGAAATGGAAACGATTTTCTCCTGTTGTCATACCACCATTCCCAAAAACTGAGACTGTGAGCTTTAACTATTTTTTAACCAACATATCGCTAATCATGTTACATCTTTCTCTGAAATCTGTAATAAATGTTATGCCAGAGACACAAGCTAACTCCCGATAATTACCATTCCATCCTCCTGGACTATTGGCTTTCATACCCCCCCCAATTTAATGTTTTTTGGGTGAAATACCCAAAATAACCCTTAAAAATTTAGTAAAAAAGTAAAAAAAAAAAACAAAAAACATAACATTCGTACCAAAGAACTGAAAAATCCGAAAAGTAAGTTGGCTGAGAAAAAATTTTTACCGGAAATTTCAAGGAATGAAATTTCCGGTAGTTATAAATTACATACTGGAAATTTCGTTTTTGAAATTTCCGGGAAGCTCACCGGAAAACTGAAAAATCCGGTAGTTTAAATTGTATACCGGAAATTTGAAATTTCCGGTATGTATTTTTAACTACCGAAAATTTCAAATTTCCGGTTTGTCTCCCGGAAATTTCACCCATATTGAAATTTCCGGTACACGTTTTGTTTTTTTATTTTTTTTTATTTTAATTTTGTTAATTTATTTTGTTTTTAATATTGTTAGTGAGGACCAGAGGAGCAAAAACTGATGGCAATCATTCTCGAGTTTGGCCTCCTACCCAATCAAATAGGAGAGCTGCGGTTGAGAAAAGGAGAAGAAGGAATGAGGAGCAGGTGCCCCCGGATGAGCAGCCTACACAAAATCCTATGTTCGATGCAGAACAGGATGACCAGCCGCAGTTTGAGCAGCCGCAGGATGAGCAGGCGCAATATGACCAGTATGAGCAGCCACAGGATGACCAGCATCAGTATGAGCAGCAGCAGTATGACCAGCCGCAGGAGCAGCAGCAGTATGACCAGCCGCAGGAGCAGCAGCAGTATGACCAGCCGCAGGAGCAACAGCAGTATGACCAGGCGCAGGAGCAGCAGCAGTATGACCAGCAGCAGACGCAGTATGACCAGCCTGAAGAGCCGATGTTTCCTGGAGATCCTTATGATCTTTCTGTCCTTACTGATTATGAGCATCATATAGCCATTAATGTGTGGAATGGACAGGTTAGTAAATTATTTATTTTATTACATATTATAATATATTTATAGTATAATTTATCACACATTATAATTTAATAATTTATTTATAGTTATAAGTTTATTTGTAGTTATAACATTATAATTTATTACATATTATAATTTTTAATTGTGTGTTATTTTTAATTAAATAGGATAGACGTGCCTTGAAAGTTGTTTCAAATGGCAAAAAACAGGACAAATTCATTGATATCAGATATCAATTACCTGCTGAAATTGATCATTGGATTAATATATCTGGATTACGTCCTCTGAGAAGATGTAGTCTGCATATGATTGATGGTAATATGATATCTGCTTTTGCGGAGAGATGGCACGCATAGACTAGTTCATTTCACATGCCATTCGGTGAAATGACTATTACTCTTGACGATGTCAGGGGTATTTTGAGCATCCCATGTACTGGAGAGTTTTTTACACCTCCCCCAAATGTCAATGAAGATTTGGCAATTGCTGCTGTTGTTCAGTTGTTGGGTGTTTCATATGATGAAGCTGTGGCCGAGACTAGGACTAATAGAGGGGCATCTTATAGTTTTGAGTGGTTGAAAGAGATATTTTTTAAGAATCTTCATGAACGTAGATATGACTGTGCAGCTAGGGCATATCTACTTCATTTGGTAGGGTGTACTATTCTGGCTGATAAGAGTTTTACACTTGTCTTTGCAAAATATCTGTTTCTGTTTGAAGATCTTGATAGATGTGGTAGATGGGCATAGGGACCGGCTGCACTTGTTGTATTATATGACTATCTTAGAGATAGTACATTGCCTGCTACCAAACAGATTGGAGGTTATTTATCTTTATTTCAGGTACTATTATATTTATTATAGTTATCATTATGTTTTTAATTATTTGATCACCTTAATAATTTTACTATATTTATATTTTTTACAGACTTGGATTTATGGAAAATGAAGGAATGAAACAGAATAATGCAAGTATCATATTGATTCAAAATAAGGCTATGGCTATCAAAAAATAGTTGTCTATGTCAAGTGTTCAATAAAGCATGAATCTGATGCAAACATTGGTCAGGTTCTAAACTGAGTACAAGATAATGAAATTCTTTGAATTAGATTCATGTTATGTTATATTTACACCGTAGAAAAATATCATATCATTGATGCTCACCTATCCCATTTATCTTCAATATCTAAATGCATGCATTCTTGCATTTTGTATGAAATGCTAATTATATTTTCTTCTAGCATTATAAATATAAACATTACTTCTTGTTATGAAGGAGTCTCACAAGAAACACGAGAGTAACAGGTGGAAGCAAATAACATTTTGCAAATAATAACCATTCACTTTTTCATGTATGGTGAGTCAAAATGTGATAGATAAAATATCCTATTTTTATGCGTTCCTTGAAAAATAAGTGAAGTTTATCAGAATAGATAAACTCTTTCAAATAAATATGATCACCAATTTGACTCACCATTTGCACAAAGAGAAGAAGATTGATCTTCCTGAGTTTAATAAAGCTTCAGTCATTGCTAGATATATATTTTACAAAATGCATGAATTCATAAATTTTAGAAGCATTTATTTGATTTGTATATGCAATTTGAAAGGCACATATATAACAATGACAATTGATGATAATTACATTCATATAGTATATAAGCTTGAATCATCATCATATGTAAGAGGACTCTGAAGAATTAAATTATATTTTTTATATTTTAATTTTATGTTTTTAAAATCTTAATCTTCAAAACGTTGGTCAGTCGTGGTTGATTTTGTTGGTAAGCTGTAAGCCAGAGAAAAAGGTAGGTGTTTCCATAATAGATATATCAGTGATCTTTTTACAACTTGGATTTCTCTTAGGATATGAACAGCTTGAAGCAGCACGCTAGACTCCAACAGATGGATTTCTAATCGTCCTCCGCTGCGCAGTCCCTGCTACCCTACGACTGTAATGCAATGCGGAACCAGCAACTTTTCTACGCTGTGCAGCAACGCATATATCAGTCATCACTCCTTGAATAATTATAGTCAAAAGTAACCATGATGCTTTGTCTGGGAATCTTTAATGTCGTTTAATGCCTTGGGTCCCGAGTATGGTCACATTTTTCTTTCAATAATTTAAATAATTTAGATGTCACATTTTTCCTTCAATAATTTCGCTACCTTCAATAATTTAGATGTCACATTTCTCCTTCAATAATTCTGCTATCTTCAATAATTTAGATTTCTTCTATTCCATAGCAATCATCTTCATTTTGCGGAGTAAAGCTTTGTGATGATTCTATGGAGTCTTCATCATGATTGTCTGATTCAGTAATTGTCTTATGTAATTTCTTTAAAAATTATTTTTATTTGAAAAAGCTGATAACTCTGCCATAATCTTAGATTTTTCTGCCAAGAATTGTCCTTCTTTAATGATCTCTTTTGGCTTAATAAGAAATTTAGGATTTCTTCTAAACCATTCTAAGACTGTAGAGTTTTTTAATAATTCTGGATTAAATTTGTTCCACCATTTAATTTTAATAACTCTGAATACCCAATTGATATTAGAATCAGGAATTGATAATTCTTTTTTATATGTCCACGAGGTAATCCATGAAATACCAAATCTTGCATGAAACATTAATATCTTCATATGATCTAGAAAATTAGTTTCTTTAACAAATTCCTAGATTGCCGATCCAGCAAATTCTGGGTAAATTTTTGGCTCTGGTCCCCATTCATTGAACTATTTAATGAACCATAAAGGGAACTACAACGAAATGTCCTTTTTAAACCAAATGAATCAGGAGTGTTCAAAGGGATCTTGTAATAGCATGTTTGTCCATGCTTCCATATAATCATAATAGGAATATTCTTGAGGAGTAAATTGTCTGGAAAATTTCTTTAATGCTGAAGGGTGATCTTTCCAATCTGTTGGTGATAATACCTTTAATATTTTAAATTTTGAAAAAATAATTTTCTGTTTATCACTCTTGTCGTATGTATGAGTTATTTCTATTGAATCAGTATCTACTAAAACAAACTCATAAAATAATCTTGTTTTTTCTGGAGTGGCTGGTAGATAATGAAATCCGTGAGGGTAATAATGAAAAACAATCTGAAGTAATGATTTGTTTAATGAATATTCAGGTTCCACAAGAAAAAGTATTTTCTTGTAATCATTTTCTATAAATGGACAATTTAAGTTACTAGGGGTGTGTAATAGGGTAATTTTTCTGGTTTTTGTGTTGGAGTATTTAATTGGGACAATGTGTTTAAGGCAAATTGTAATAGTGAGATTAATTGGGATTGGATTGTGGGTCTTATTGTTTTTGGTTGTATAGAAGTTGTAGGGTAAAAGGTTGGGAATGCTAATGGGGTTAATGAAGTAAACCTGTTTTGGTTTGGTAATTAGGAGGAAGAAGAGGGAGTTTGTAATACCTGTTTTATAGTGGGTGTTTTTGTAATTTTATCTTAAGTAATTGGGGGTCCATACTTATCTTTATGACTCATTGTGCTTTCCGTATAAAAATTCTCTTGTAAGAAAATCTGGTAATGAGTTTTTCTCTCCTTTAATATGTTCTGTTTCGAAATCAAAACATGAAAGTAAGGATTGCCATCTGGCAAAAATATGTTTAGAAATCAAGTTTTTAACATCCTTTTGTAAAACATCTTTTGCTGCTTTACAATCAGTTTTTAATAAAAATTTCTTCAAAAATAAGTCATCTTGAAATTTTGTAATGCATAAAACAATAGCCAAAATTTCTTTTTTTTAATAGTAATATACTTTAATTGGGCTGTGTTCCATATTCTAGAGTAATATCTCACCACTTGCTCTTTTTGGTTTTTTGGTAATTTATGTTTTAACACTCCTCCATAACCTAATTATGATGAGTCAGTCTCTACTATTAGTAGGGCTTGAGGGTCAAGAATTTCTAAGCAAGGTAATTTTTTAATTATTTGTTTTAGGATTTTGACACTATTGGTCATAGTCTCATCCCATTTTGGCGGATTTTTTCTTAATCTTTTAAATAAAGATGAACATATATTCATAAGGTTGGGAATAAAGTCTGCTACATAATTTACATATCCTAAGAATCTCTGTGATTGAGTTTTGTCTTTTAATTCATTAGGAAATTTTTCTCCAAATTCTATTGATCTACTAATTGGTGTTATTGTTCCTTGATAAATGTTGAATCCTAAAAATCTAATATTATCCTGAAATAATTTCATTTTCTTGGCTGACACCACTAATCCATTTTCTTTAATAATATTAAAGAATTTTTCTAGATGTTCAAAGTGTTAATTAATACTTTTTTGAGAAAACTAATACGCCATCTAAGTATACAATAGTAAAATGTTGGTAGTTATTAAAAATGTCATTCATAATATTTTGGAATTCGCTGGGTGCATTTTTTAATCCGAAGGGCATAACATTCCATACATAATGTCCAAAGGGTACTACAAAGGTTGTTTTATATTTATCCTTTTCTTCTATTTGTATTTGGTAATATCCCGATTTCATGTCAAATTTAGAGAATACAAATGAACTATGTAATTTATTTACTAATTTTTTTTTATTGGGTATTGGATATCTAATCCATTTTAATACTTTATTAAATGATTTATAATTAATAACTAATATGGGTGATCCTCTTTCTAATTATGAGGAGTTCATCACATAGAACCCTGCACAACTCCAGGGAGACTTACTAGGTCTTATTAATCCTTTATTTAAGTATTCTTGTATTTCTTTTTTACAATAATCTAGGTATTGTTGATTCATTTGTATTGGTCTTGCCTTAGTGGGAATGTTTCTCTCATTAAAACAAGGTTCATAAGGAAGTGAGATCACATGCTTCTTCCTTGTCTAAAAAGCATTTGGGTGTTCTGCACATATTTCTTTTTCAAATCTATCTTGTAATTTTTTTATTTTATCTTGTATGATTTTATTTTGTAATTGTTCTTCTATTCTTTTATAATGAATTTATTTGTTTATCATTCCTATTTGTTTCTTCTTTTGAGAAATTAAATTAATGTTATTAAGGCTTGATGTTGATGCTTCCTGTAACATATTTAATTCTTTCATTTTGGGTTTTTTAACAAATTCAAATTTTATTGTTTTTCCTAATGTTGTTGTAGTAAGACCTTCAAGTGATGCAGTGAATGGATATATTAATGCTAAGAAAGAGTTTCTTATAATTACACTTTCTCTAATGTCTTTGACTAATAAAAATGAAGTATGATAACAAATTCCATTTTTACATACCTTTGCATCATGTAATTTATAAGTAACACCTAATCTAGAACCATTAGCTCCACTTAATTTTTCTAAGGTTTTTTCATAATATTTAGTTGGTATTAATCCTTCTTGGATACAATTAGAGTCGGCACCAGAACTCAAATTTTTGGTTTTTAATAATTATAGTTATTGGGCAGTACCATTTGTGTATAATTAATTTATTTAACAAAAATAAATAAGGTTCTTTTTCTTTTATATCATTATTATTACCACTTTCTATCTTATGTTGTTGTTCTAATATACTTTTTCCTTTTAATTCTAAATACTTAACATCTAATTCTAAATTCTTTTGTTTTAATAATTGAATTTCCTGTTT
>JBBPBR010000002.1:26495521-26509719 GCA_037974775.1 Cicer pinnatifidum
ATTTGTTGTGTTTTCTTTATTGGTTCCTTTGGGGTGTAATTATTGTTATAATTTCTCTTTTTCTTATAATGTCTAAATGTCTGTTTTGGATATCTTTTATTTATTTTCTTATTGGGAGCTTTAATTGTCTCTATTCCGAATTGTTCACAAAATGATCCTAATTCTTTTCTACTTTGCATTGCTTCTGATATAATTTTATTCTATATTTTATAATATGTGCATATTCCTATTCCAGTTTCTACTACGTAATTTGATATTTGTCCTAAGGTTAATGTTCCATAAGGAATTATTCCATTAAATTTTGATTTAATATTCATTTTAACTTTCTCACTAAATAATTTAGGTAATCCTACTAAAAATCTCTCTTTCCAATAATCCGCATTTCCATCTGGTCTCATATAATTTTGACATAAACATGTCTTTATGCCATCTATAATCAGACATGGAAGGGCAATGAAGATTGACTAATTGTTCAGCAGCCCTTTCTTGTAATTGTAATGGGTCTCCTACAAAGGCTTTCGTGATAGCATATAATAGTGTATTCACTGAGTCCTCTTCTATTGGTATTCCATTATTATCTATTTTAACTGCTGTTAATATCATAGTTTTTTCTTCTTCAGTAACTATATCATCCCACCATCCTTTTAATTGACTAGTGAATCCTGTGATTAATAATATTGTTGCCTTTTTACCAGTATTTTTTCCTGATGTTTTAAAGGCAGTGGCTGCCATAGTCATGGCCTGAATAATATTTAATATGTTTTGTTCACTATGTCCGTATATGTTCCATTCTATAATAGAATCTCCACTATACGTTACGGAGGTCATGTAGTAACTTTCTTCAAATTGTAAGTCGGGATAGCTAGGTCTAGGATAATAATTTCTAGTTTTACCTAGGTAACCTGTATTTTTCATATTTTTAATTTTGTTAACTTCTAACTCACTGGAGTCTTGTGATAATACATTGACTTGAGGGTTATTTGTGATTGTCAACCTTTTTAATTGTTCTATTAATTCATCTGGGTTATTTTTTAGTTTTACTTCTTTTAATTCATTTTCAGGTACATTTATTATTTTATAAATAGGTTTTTTTAGATCTAGTTTATAATCTTTATTATTATTATTATTATTATTATTATTATTATTATTATTATTATTTAGTTTTACTGCATGTTTGATTTCTGCAGAGTAATTGTTAGAAGTCAAAATGGTTGACCAATGATGAATATTCTAAAATAAAAAAGTTTTATTTTAAATGTGATACCCTGCATCAGAATAGATCCCTAACTTTAGACCTTTGCTATGTACATAATCAGCTAGAGCCTTAATTCCTGAAGGAAATGTTGATGATTTGGCAACCAAATTGCCCTGTCACCATATTAAATTGTCAAGTTTATTTATCATAGAAATTGGTTATTAACTTATTATATCCTTTAAAATGTATACTTGCACCCTTAGATTTTAAACTAGAAAGATGTTGCACCATTACTTGTTCTTTGATTTTAATTAAGAACTAGGGTCTTTTGTTTCAAGTGAAAATGGTATCAACTCCTTGAATCATGAATTTAAATTACGATTGTTGTTGCGGTTGCACTGCAAATTTTTAAATGTGGTCTAAATTATGGTTGCAATGTCGTTACAGGAACTTCAAAACTCAAGCTAATTGGATAACACAATTTAAAATCATGTCTTGAATATCTTTTCAGTGAAGAACTCATGAACTTGGTTGATAAAGTAATGACAATTATATATCGAGTCTCAAACTCAAGCTACAATATTTTGGTTTATAAAATATCACTTCATATGGAGAATGTGATCGATTTTGTTACGGAAATTTTTGTACGCTGTCAACTAGTTACCAAATTTTTTTTATGACATTTAAGATATAATATGATGTAAGTTAAATATTTTTAATGATCCAACAAATATGATTAATTGATATTTTATATTGTAAGTACATATGCATTAAATTTCGTGTAGAGAAAATGTGAATTTTGTGCGGTTTGAAAGCATACTTTAGCACAAAATATGAATTTTGTGCTGTTTAAAAAATTCAGGCTCACAATATGAGAACATGTGAAGTTTGTGCTGTTTAAAAAAACTTCAGGCTCACTTGAAAAATTAAAATTAAGACTATTTTATAAAACTTCAAAATTATTTTGAACCAATTTATGAAGATTTACACTAAGACCACTTATATATTATAACAAAATGTTAATATATATTACGCGTGAGTCTCGATTAAGTTCACCCCAACAATCATCTAAAAGTTAATAAAAATACATCAATACTATTTCATTATAAATGCATTCATAAATTTTATAGAAGAAAAATGAATAGAAATGCAACAATAACAATGATAATATAAACTATACAAAATGTTGTTCAAATAATTAATTAGTTTAAATAAATATTTTAACTTTAAATTTTTAAATCATTATCAATTATTTTGAACATATCTAAAAAAGGTGATAGAAAATTACAATAAAATCATATTAAAGATGATTACCTTTTAGTTTTTTCTAATGTGCATAAGTAAAAACATCTTGCACCATGCATGAGTTTATCTTCTACTATTGAATCATTAAGTCTCGTAATATCTCATTTGATCCAATCATTAAACTTATTAATCCAATGGTCGATAAAAGTTTTGTGTATGATGCAAAGCTTGTCTCACTTGTGTAACATAACATTTGTCTACTTCTAATATATCATTTAATAACTATTCTCTACTAATCATATTTGATTCTTGATTCTAAATTCAAAGAGTAATGTTTATAAAGTTAAAGTACAATTTAATCTTAATTTAATATATCGAATATTAACAAATCAAATGTTCATATGCAAAGCGCGAGCCAATATCTAGTTAACTATAGTGTAGTACATTGTTTTATTGGTATAACTATGATTCCTTTTAAAGTTGTTTGGTATTTTTATTTATATTTAGGTTTTTTTGGTCAATTTTTTTATATTTAGATTGAATTACACTTTTGATCCCCTATTTTATCTCATTCAGGAAACTAGCTCCATATATCATTTACAATGTGTCATATTTTTAATTTTTAATGATGTGTCAAATAACTTGAAGATATAGATGGCAAAGTTAATGGCATTATTTCATTATGTTGAATTAAAAATAAAAAACATTACAAGATTTAAAAATAAAAATTTTATTATAAAACAAAAGTTTTAAAATTACAAAACTCATAATTGAATCAAAAAATACCGAAGTTAGAAAGTCATGAACCCTAGACACATTTCTTGTAATTTATCCGGTGAATAATTATGTCACTGGCCAAGGGGATAAGATGAATTGATATTGGGATGTAGACGGTAGACTTAATGTTCCACGTGAAATTTACCAAATTCGTTAAAAGTTTGGGATATAGAAACATCAAATGTTTGTGATACCAACATCTCAAATACTCGTTTGCACGAGGACTAAGATCTCTCAACACATATGCTAATGTAGTAAATTTGCTAAAGATATCAAAAGGTACAAGATAATTGAAATATTTGTGGAGCACAATATAAACAATCCAATTATTATTAATGAAAGTCCAGATGCAACATATAACATAGTATTATTTTATTTGGCACTTGTTTGCAACTTCCAATTCACTAGCAACCTTCAATGATTAACAAATTTTACTAAGTTTCAAATAAAGCATCAAAATAACCACAAAGCAGGGAAGAAAAACATCATTCACTTAACAATCATAACCATATCACAAAGTGACACAAATCACACAAACCCCTTCAAAGGAAAATAAAATAAAAATTGACATTTTCGTAATAGTTTAAAATACAAAATAGAAGTGGACATGAACTATGAAGTATGAACACCTTTGAGGTTAGACGTGTCAGTGTCCGATACCCGTACCATACCTAAAATAAGTGTTCCAAAAATAAAACTTATTTTTCATCACTTACACACACCTTTAACCCCTTGGACACATCTCAAACATAACTACATGGGTTAAAGATGTGTCAAAGCAATTATGATTGATGATGGAGGTTAAAAACATGAAATTTAATTGCAACAAGTTTATATTTTCGGAAAGCAGATGAATTCATGAAGGTGAAAAACTATCATATATGTATGGGTGTCGGTGTCCTATATCTTTTACATTAGCATTGTCGAAGTGTTGGTCGTGTTAGGTGTCCGTCTGGGAGTCTATACTTAGGCATGAAGACTCAAAATACAAAACCATCTTTCATATTATCCAAATTGATTGCTTCAACTTTAAGCACTTAGTCTACGATTTAACACCACATGTAACCAAAATCAGCAATTGTGCAGAAAATAGAAGCATGCTTCCTACAAGCATTCAAGATCTAAACTCTAAGCTAGCTGTGTTCCTCACAAAAATTTCATGACCTTTCCAATTCTCAATACTTCTCTTTAACACATATTCTACTCATTACACATAAATTTAAATGCCAAGCTTGTGCCTGTTGGTCTTAGAATAGCCATTAAACCTTAAGTTTAGTATTCTAAAACATTTAAGCTTTGTAAGATTAGAATTATTATGCAGAAGTATAAGTATTCAAAATAAATTTTTTTAAGTTACTTGATATGTGAACAATAGTTCACTTTATGACAGAACCACATGAGATAAAAGCATGTTTACTCCACATGAGATAAAATGAGAGTATAAGATATTGGCTAGAGCAAATGCAATACTATTTGTAAAATCCCAACCCAACTATATTTCCATGATAGAACTGTAAGTGAGTATATTAGGTGGTTGAACTCTATCATGCATCTCATCGACAAGCTCCAAATCATATGACATTCTCCCAAATTTGCAAAAACGATTAATAAGAGAATTATAAGTTACCACTTCAATAATGAATTGTTTGCATTGCATTTCTTTAATCCATTAGAGTGTGGACAAAATTAACTACTTGGTCATTTGAATCTTAAGTATCACAATTAGAGGCAGTGAGCCTTCATCATATTATGTTTCTGAGTCAGCTTCCAGAGTCGTGACATTTATCATAGTCAAATTCGTTGACTTTATTATGTTCAGCAGACTATTTCATGTTGCGTTAACTTTTTCATGTTGTGTTGAATTTTTCATGTGACGTCAACTTTTTCATTATAGACATTGACTTTCCTCAGAGTAAGGCACTTTGGTTTTGTTGGAGGCAAAGTCTAAATATTAGAGTCAGAAGTAATGTGAAGTTTAGAGTCAAACTCAATCATTTTTTGGTGTTGAATTACTTGTTAGAGGCAACTTAGTCGAGAAAGAGTAACGTTGTATATCAGAGTTGTGTTGTTGAAGGAAGCTTATTGGAGCATGTTGCACTTGACTTTAAATTCCTATCTTCATATGTAAAACCTTAGAGGCTGTTATTTTTTAATTTCGAAAGGAACTTTGAAAAAACAATTTATGCCACCGAAAATATTATTGAGCTAAGTCGCAGACTAGGTCTTTCACTTTAAGACATTTCGAGGCATTGTCCAAATTGTACAAGGCAGACTATCAACCACGAAGTCTCCAGGATAAAATGGCCCATATACACTATATCGAAGTTTTATTGCACCGTAGAAAACTGTTCTAGAATTACACCCTCAATATGGCAGTCGAATGATTGTCACTCGTAATATGATACTAAGATAACTCGAAAGAAAGAGAAGAAGTGAGAAAGAAAGGGGGAGAAGAGAGAAAAGATGCGTAGAGCTTTTGGTGTTTTTCCAACTGAGGAGAACCCTCTATTTATAGAGAAAATATGCAACTAGATAAGAGAAAAAGGAGCGATCCATTAGGTATGATACACTAAACGTGCGCTCCAATCTTTAGGTTTTTTACTACATAAACGTGCGTTCCAATTTGATGAGCGAGTCCATCAAGAAAAGAGAAAATAGCTAGGGTTTGACCAAAGAACTAAGTGAGAAATTGAGGGCAAGGAACTGACTAGATCAGATGTTGAATGTTGACTCGGTGGAGGGAAATTACGTACTTAACGTATCAATGAGAGATAAAAACGCAAGCATTCGTTTAAAATTAAATATAAATAATTTATTAATTTTTCATATATTAAAAAATAATACGCTACTTAGCCGAAGCCCAAGCCAGGCGCGGCCGAGCCGGACAAATGGCGACAGCGGCGTGCGCGCGTGTGGATGTCAATTTTGCATGCGTTCTTCCTCCTTTACAAAATTAGAGTATCCCTTGGAGCACATCTCAAGTTCCATACCTCCGCCTTATAAACACTTCTAGTGTGTGTTATCCCTCTTATCCTTATTTTTAAATCCACACCAACACTAATTCTCTAGATAAAGGGGTCTTTGGAAATTGGCAAAGGTTGAAGGATGCAGTGGCATTGTTCTTTTTCATTTGGCTATATTGTTTTGTTTCAAACAATGATTCTCGAAACCAAATTGTTAAATAGTTCTATTTTCCAACAACATGGATCCTGTCTAGGAATTATGTATTTTCTTTTAACATGGCAAAATGAATATATTAAAAAAACATTTTAAACACAAGAGAGGTTTAGATCAAGAACAAAAGAAAGTGTAAACTTTTTTATCGATAGATTAAAAAATAAAATAGAAACACAAATTAAATCAATGTATATTAACCATAAGCTATGTCAATGTATATTAAGGGTTGAGAGCACCATTGATTATATCCATAACAAAATTATTTTACATACAATTTGATTAATGTAATGTCCCAAATTTTGTAATAACCTATTTTATTAATGAAATAGAATTTTAAATAATTAATTTAGTATTAAAATTATTTTAAAATATATGTTGATTAATTATAAGATTAATTTTCTTTATATATGTGTTTTCTTTGATGTGCTAATCTTGTATGTATTTAACTAAATGAGTGATATAAATAAAAAATATTAAATTTTATTATTTGATATATTTTTCTAAAAATAATAGTATTTTAGTGTACGTATTTTAAAAAATAAGATTTTAGGTGATTTTACGTGTATGTGTACGTTCGCAGTTAATGTAATATTTTCTTGTAGGTTTGACTAATATTAAGTGTTCATATAATTATATTTAATTATTTCTAAATATATATTATTTTAATTATTTATTCTACAAATAATTATCTTCATATATTAGTAATATTGATATTGATTTTCTTTATTTTTATATAGTTGCTATGGTATGACATATTTATTGTGATTTAGTAATTAATATAAATTGTTGGTGTTATATTTATTAATTTTATCATTTTGACTATTCTAAAAAGATGATGTAATTATATGTGATTATTTTGACAAATATGATAATAATAATTATAATTATTATTTTGAATAAGAGAGTTTTGGTTAAAACTATATTTATCTATGTTAAGGAAACATAATATTATGTAAAAATGAATATTTTGCAGAAAAAATTTCTAACATGGATCAGTAAAATAAATTATTTATTTATTAAGAACTTTTAGAAATACTAAAAAAACAAATTTTGGACCAGACGGATGAAGTTAAATATCACTAGAAGGGGGGTTGAATAGAGATTTTGCTGTTAAAAATAATTTTCAAGTGTTTTTAAAACTATCCTCTCGTAGAGGATGGCAAGTCCGAGGATGGGTTTTTCTAACCTTCATATTTGAGCTAAGCTAAAAAGTGAGAGAAAAATATGAGAATGACACACACACAATTTTTATACTGGTTCACCCAATGAAGGCTATGTCGAGTACTTACACTCTTGTGAGATTTCACTAATGTACAAACAGATTAACCTCTCATTGAGGATGATTACAAATTGTGTATTCTTTAGCTTCACTAAGCTTACAATCAAGTTTCAAATATTTTGAAGTGTAACTCACGTGGAATTTAAAGAGTGATATG
Organism: Cicer pinnatifidum; assembly: GCA_037974775.1. Lineage (NCBI taxonomy): Eukaryota > Viridiplantae > Streptophyta > Magnoliopsida > Fabales > Fabaceae > Cicer > Cicer pinnatifidum. The sequence continues at coordinate 26,503,352 of JBBPBR010000002.1, forward strand.
AGAGTGATTGATTCTAAATATTTTCTCAAAGTATTTTCAAAGATCTAATGTAGGATTATAGAAAGTATGAAGAGATGATGGATATTGCTCTTGATAGCTTTAAGATTCTTGATCTTTTAATGCAATGTTGTTGTGTATTTTGTAATGAAGAGTTTGCTGCCTTTTATAGAAGTCTTGAGATGTTCCTTCCATGTACCAAGCTTTTTATGCCCGTTGGAAAGTCAATTCAAAAAGCGCAAAGTATTTCCTTATAATTACAAAATTGTCATCCAACTGTCCTTAGACAGATGCAGCCCATCCTCTAGTACGAGGTTGCAGATTTTCTGGAAACTTGGACATGTGTTGTCCTTTTCTCTTTCCTTTCTTTAAGGCTTGTAAGACCACACGTGATGTCTTTTTCTTTCTCCTTTCTTCAAGGCTTGTAAAGCCTTCACGTGAAGTCCTTTTCTCTTTCCTTTCTTTAAGACATGTGAAGACTTTTATTTTTAGTTTGTTTGTTGTTGCCTTTTTGAAGATTGACTTTATATTGTTTTTTAATTCACACAAGAGTAATCTATAGGTCTGCTTGTAGCCTTTGCACATGATATGATGGGTTGCTTTCAAAGGTGTTGGGATGCTTTTCAAGATATTGACCATAGACACATCCTAGTGTAATCCTTCCTCGTACCTTTCTTTTGTCATCTTACTCCTTTTCTTCAAAAGTTTTATTTATTCATTCTTTAATATTGTTTTGCCTTTATTTAATGACATAAAACAATTCGTTTCAGCGAGGATCAGTGTTCTGCAGATTTGAAGCTTTATCCTCTCGCGAGGCCATCCTCAGGATTTTCAATCCTCGAGATTTGAATCAGATTTTTCTTCTTTTTGCCTTAATGACTACTAACCTGTTTTTTTATATGAATACACTCAAAAGCACATATTAGTTATAAACCACAATCATAATCTTTTAAATAATTTTGTTATCATTAAAACCATTTGAGATAGATTTTGTCTCAACACATACGACTATTTACACTCATATTTCCTACTTCTACATATTAATTTGAACTATTATTAGTTTGATGTTTCTTTTATACACCTGTGAGTTGCTCATTACATCCCAATTTTTTTCTTAGACTGGACTCTATTGTGTTTGGCCTTACCGACTGTTTTACTCTTCTATCTGTACATATGTTATTTACCCCATCCGTCTGTAATAAAAAAAAGCAGAGCAGCCACAATGCTAAACCCTATTTCTCTCAAATTCACTCCCACCAATTCCTTGTTATTTGAATTGATCCCACCCAAAATCGGCCACTAAATTCATTTTTTGCATCAATTTTATCGATCGTGGCTCCATTTCATAAAAAACAGCTTCGTTTCTTTTCTTGGGCGAGGTGTTTTTGTTGATCATCACGTTTTTCATCTCAAAACATTGACATAGTTGATGGATTCTTCTAGTCGAAACCTTCAACAAGCACTACTCATTTACATTTTTCAGCGATGAGACTTTTTATGCCGTTTTTTCTTGTCGTTTTGACTTCATTTTACTGCAAACATTATTGTTAAGAATTTAATATGCTCCACGTAATTTATCAGTCGCGTCTCAGTGATTTTTTGAACTCGTCATTTATTTGGACTCGCTCGATGTACGTTGTCTATCTACAATTGCGGCTAAAAATTTCTATTGATTTATGTATTTGATAAACATAAATAAGGTAAAGGGTGAGAGAGCGTTTGAGTTCATGAACATAATATATTTTGAGATGACCGGGAAAACCATATTTCTCAACGATATATTCGGGACTCGCTATGTACGACTATAGCCCTTTGCGTGATAAATTAATTAATGTGCAAATATGAAAATTGTGTGATTAAAATATGGAATATATATATATATATATATATATATATATATATATATATAAGGTGTTGATTGATTTAATTTCGTTAAATGTGTGATATTTGATTTCAAATGAATTTGATGCATACGTCTGATCAGATGAGTTTATGTGATATGATAATAAAATATGAATGCAATGTATGATTTAAGATTCTTTGATGATGACAGTGATGTATGATTTATGATAGTGATGTTATAAATTTGTGATAAGTTTATGTGATATTGATGATTTATGATTGAAGATAGTGATGATATAAATTTGCAATAAGTTTATATGATGATGATGATGATAGTGATGTTATAAATTTGTGATAAGTTTATATGTTGATGATTGATTGATGATAATAATGTTATAAATTTGTGATAGGAATTTTGAAGTAATCCATGAAATAGTGATGATTTCAACTTGTATAATGCTCTTAATGGACTAGTCTGGGAAACCGAAGGGAGAAAATAGATGTTGATAATTTTTTAAATTAAGATTATTTTGTCATCACATAGGTAGGGTCTGACAAGCCTAGTGATTTAGGGGAAGTACAACTGAATGAGTTTGATCGTGGTGGTCTATTGTTGAGCCTTAAAGCAAAATTGTTAGACCTTAGAGGTATTCGGGTGGGAAATTGTTATGTGACTTGGAGGTAGCACTCCAAATGCCGGGAGCTACCATGCAACACATGTTTACCTCGACTGTCACATATATGTGTCTCGAGTTGAGTTTAAGAGATCTATTAGGACATGACCAATTTTAGTTGTTCGTCCACTCGGGTGGTGATATAGTATCATACCTCCTAACCAAGTATTTCAAAGTTAAAATGATACCACATTGTGAATTGAAGTCTAAGCTCATGCACATCGTTGCATTTTCTTGTGATTGCTTTGTTGTGATTAATATGTATCGTATGCAATAATAATTTATCTTATAAAATTTGATGTTATAGTGAATTTTTTTTATTTTCCTTGAATGATTTTGATTTTATAATGTGATATTTTTCTTGAGGAATGTTTGTGATGAAACGGTTTTATTATGATTAATTGTGTGTTTTTCTTACTTACATTATACTACTAATATGCTTTCAAAACTCACCTCCTTCGTTGTTTGTGTTTGGTTGGCTTGACCCTGTGTTTTCAAAATCGCAATTATAAAGGTTAATGAGTCTTAAAGTTCAAGTTTGGGAGAAAATTCGGTCTGATAATTGATAACGAGAATAAAAGTTGTAAATAGTATTTTACTTTTACCTTTTTGTTTATTAGAAACAACTTTTTGTATGAAAACCATATAAGTACTAGTAAGCTTATGGAATTAATTAAGAAATTATAGTAAAGTCGAGTTCATTAAGATTGCATTGTTTTAATTGAGAAATAAAATTGAATTGTTATATGTGTATTTAGAAGAACGTGATATCATAAATTAGTTATAAAATTTTTATTTATTTGGAAATAAATTTTCTTTATCCGTTGCGAATTTTGCTAAAAAAATCTAGTATAAATTAAAATATATATGCTATTTTCGGGTTTATAGTGTCACAATCAGCCTCAATGCTAAAAATTTAACTTGCTCAATAATAAAATTTGCATTTAAAACATGTGAACAAAAAATCGTCTTATTTCTTGATTTTCAAATCGTTTTTTCTTCACAAATCAAACTAAATTAATTCTTTGACGCAATACACAATCGCATGGGAAAAAACCATCAAATTGGTTAGCGTGATTGATTGCATCCATAAGAAATACATCAGATAGTCCAAACCAATTCAAAACATCATACCACACGAATCCAAAAAGAGGACACACAAAGAGCAAACAATGAGTTGTTTCAACTTCCCTGCAACTTGTTATACATTGTTGATCTTCAAAAGAAATTATTCCTCATTTGAACAAATTATCATTTGTAGACAACCTATTTTGAAACAATCTCTACACAAATAATGATACTTTTTAATGAACCAAAGAATTCCACGCTAGGTCTTGAAATGGAGGTGCGGTGACAGCTACGACAATTTTCTCCAGCAACACAAAATACGTCTCCTTTACTGAATATAATCCTTGTTGCGTATTATTCTACGACCACTTATCTACTAGATTAACCTACAAATGAACTTTAGCCAATAAAATTTTACACTACTCCATCAATTCATTCTCCCACACAAACAACTATCTTTGTCATCTCCACCCTCGAACATCCTCCAATCGCAACAACTCTAGCATGATCTCTACACTTTGCTCTTGTTGCAAGGCCAAATGAAATGACCTACTAAATTTCTCACACAAAACCCCACCAACCAACCATGGCTCCTTCTGAAACAAAATATTACTCTCATTCAAATAATTTTATCAAACAATTCATCTTCAATATCAACTTTTCCCACAAAAATATCATTCACCACACAAACCCCCTCAACCTGTCCCTCTACATCCCCCAACTTCCACTCCATAATTATTGATAAACATTTTAACCCAGATACTTTCTAACTCTGTTTTTAACCTCCCTGCCATTTAAAGATAAAATTAGAGATTTACTCAAATAATCTCTCTATAACAATCAATCAAAGATTCAGTCTTTAAAAAAAATTACACTCATATTCTTTGAAACAATTTATCATTAACTTAACCATATAAGTATAATCACTTAATTATATATAAAACATTTTCTTACATTTATAATTTATAGAAATTAAATTCATTTTAAATTTAATTGGTATATATATTGTAGAAATATCTTTGATACAAAGCTTGTTTTTTCTCAATTTAATAATGAGAAAAAGTTTTTTATTTTTAGACAACAAAACTTAATTCTTGTTAAAACAAGGAAATTGACATTGAAGCTTTTTTTTTTTTTTTTGAAGAAGAAGAAGAAGACGTTGAAGCTTTATAATGTGAAGGGAGAATCTGTTTCCAAACACAATTTGTTGATTGTGACAGACACCAATGTCAATTTCAAGATTTAGGTATGTTGTTGCTGTTTTTGATTTTATTCCAAAGTTTACTCCTTTTCAATTTCCAAAACACTATTTTTCAACCCTAAATCCTCAATTTGATAATATTTGAAAATAACTTGGAGGTAGCACTCCAAATGTCGGGAGCTATCATGCAACACACATTTACCTCGATTGTCGCGTATATGTGTCTCGTGTTGAGTTGAGGGGATCTATGAGGACATGACCAAATTGAATTATCCGTCCACTTCTGTGGTGGCATAGCATTACTTAACTTGTGTGTTTATGTACTTGATGTTGTGGATTGTATCAATGTTTTACCTTGATTATTCTTATTGATTGTGATTTTATACGATATGGTGTTTAATATATTTTATGTCTTCTTCTCAATTATTTTATATTATTACATGCTTTCGAAGCTCACCCCTCGTTGCTTGTGTTTGGCACTTGCAAAAGCGCAGTCATTTCAGGTTATCGGTTGGTGATCCATGCTCTGATAGGTGATACTGGATGAGAATAATTTGTCGCATTTTATTGAGTTATGAATTAATTTAGATTTTTGTAAATTCGATCGATCAATTTTGTTATTTTTATCTTTTATTCAGATGTAGAAATTAATTGTTTCTAAGTTTAAAACGTGTTTTTATGTTAGAAGTTTTATTTAATAAACCTCAATTATATTCGATATAAAAAGAATTTTTATTAAAAAAATTTATGCAAGCATTTTGTGTAAGTGTGAGTGTGACGTCCTAAACTATATAGTTTAAAATAAAATTTGTATACTCTATTTTGGAACCACTGCGAATCTCTTTCAAAACTAACGCATTTTATTTTTATTTTAATTTAGATTTAGGGTGTCACATTGTATGTTCATACAACTTTGTCTTTTTTTGTCTTTGTAACTTACAATGAAATAATTTATGAATGTTCATGTAAATAACAATCAAGTAGTTCTTTCATATTAAATAAACCAAAAACTTAAAGAACAAGAAGGAATTAGTTACAGTCAAAGTCAAACGCAATAAATTATCATATAATTGCACTACCTTCTCATCATGTGTTTGTGCTCTGCCATATCAACTTATAACCATTTTCATTTTGCACAAAGTACCATTAGCATATCACAATATTGTATTCACTGCATGTGTGCATTCAATCCCAATAAAAAGCTTCATTTACACCATGCCCAAAAACAATAAATAAAAACGAAAGAAACTACTAACTTAATTATTTTTTTCTTTCAAATAATCACTATTACTTACCATGATGAAAGTTTCATTGTTGCCAGCTAAGATTATTAATTTTTTTACAAAAAAAATATCTTTTGGTAATATATTATAAAAATGCTCCAAAAAATCAATCACAAATGACATGTAAGATTAGACAATGGACAAAAGATGGAATAAGATTGTACTACAATAATTTTTTTATAAAAGACACGAACAAAATTAATGAAAATGTGAGTCATTGAATAACTCTAATTTATTAAGAAATATTTCGTAAGAAAATAATCAATTGAATCGTCATTCATTAGCAAATATGATACAAAGAGA
>JBBPBR010000002.1:26521962-26540056 GCA_037974775.1 Cicer pinnatifidum
ATATTTTTATCATTTTATAGTTCTCGTGGATCTGGACCAAAATTTGCATTACTATTGTGGTATTTATATCATTTCCATAAATATAAATTGTTTAGTGGTAGAAGAAAATCCAAAACTTATCAAAACCAAATGATAGACAAAAAAAAATGATATTTGTCTCTTATCACTACAAGATAATTAATAATTTACCTCTAAGTTAAATTCCTCACTTATGTTTTTAAAAGATGCACAACTATTTTTTCTTTTTTGTCTTTGCGACAAACAATAAAATAATTTATGAATGTGCACGTAAGTAACAATCAAATAGTTATTTTATATTATATAAACAAAAATTCAACTATCAGTAAGTTATTTGTCACGATCAAACTTAAACACAAAAAATCATCATATAATTGCAATATCTTATCATCATATGTTTGAATTCTACCATATCAACTTATACCCTTTTAGTTCCTCTCTTCTCATCTTGCTTCAATTCCTTTCTTCGACAGAGATCCTAAGTCACAAATAGAAAGAGAATGTCATCGTGTATGATATAACTCTTCTTGTTTACAAAACTCTATTCTATGTCATCATGTATTTTTTATTGCTGATTATTAGGTTAAGGACAAGTGATGAGGGGTAGAGTGGGACATAGAGTTGCCACAAGCCCACAACCACTCCAAATCGCAATAATTTTATAAAAAAATACTACTACTTATACGATACATCTAATTATAATTTCGTCAATAACGATGAATCTATTATGTCATGTTTAAAACTCAAGATAATTCCACTATACATTTCTCTATCTTTTCCTTCTATTCTCTCTAACTTATTTCTAAATATATTATCCATGTTCCCTCATATCCTCATTCTGTTTTCTAAAATAATATATGTCGATGAGTATAGAATGATTGTTTCAAAAGTAAAATTGTGATATGATATATGATTTTGAGGAAACTTTTAAGTATAAATTTGATTGAATGTATGATATGATATATGATACAAAAAATTTAAAATTGAATAATTATTAATTGTGACAATGTTGTGAAAATCAAATTATATAAGTTTATAACATAATTGTGGTTTGATATGTGTTAATCGGGTGTAATAAATTTTGATTAGACCTGACATAATATATGTTAATAGATATGTTAATTAATATAAATATTGCAGCGTATGTTGTTGATATGAGTAAAATTATTTTTTTGGGTAAAATTGTGATTGTTGGGTTAACTTTGCCGAATTGTATGTTCAAGTCTAATATAGAGACTAATTGCAATTGTGTTCCTCTAATTTCACCAATTCATGTAATTGATAATTAAAATTGATCCTCATATTTTTAAAGTCGATTATTTTGATCATTCTATTAGATTTTTGAACTAAAAATAACAATTTAACATATTTTAAATGACGTGACATATAATTTCATAATAAAAAATTATCTAAATATAATAAATAAATTATAAAATTAAAGGTTAAATTTTTACACAATTTTATTGGTGTTAATCATTCTACACTACACCTTATCACATACCTTTATAATTTATATTGTATTGTTATTTTCCAATTAAAAAATTAAAATAAAATATTGTTATATTTTAAAATATAGAAATTGATTTCATGAATTTAGAAAAATAAAGAACTAAAAATGCTATCAAACTTTTTTATTAAATCCCAATACCTATTTTTTCCTCCTTCTCTTTATTTTTGCGTTTGCCAATTCAACCGTAGCATAGCACTCTCAATTTTCTACCCACATCGCGTCGCCGCTGTAAGGGTTTTCACCACCGCTGCGGCCACCACACGAGAGAACCAACGCCACCATTGTGCTCCTCCCCCTGCTTCCTCCCTCTCGACTGTTCATTTGTTATTGGATCAACTCGATCGACGAATCGTTACGAGTAAGTTTCCTGTTACCTTCTCTGTCCACGAATTCTCTTCCCCGTTGTTAGAAAACACAAAAAGACACCGTAATACATGTCAGAGTAGTTGGAGAGAATGATATTGACAGAAAATGATGATTGTGGGGGAAAAGATTCCTGCGAAAGAATTAGTGGTGATCGATGATGGAGTAACCATTGGAGAATCGTAGTCACAAGTGTATGTAATCAGAAGTAGAGGGTATGCAATGTTAAATTAGTTGTTTAGATGGAGGAAGTTAGTTATATATGTTAATGTTAGGTTTAAACAAATAATAGGGATCAAATTGCTTCAGGAGTACTCTGAGGAGAGTTATTCCGCATAATAACGCATGCTAAACATTTAATTTCACTAATTCAACAGTTAACTATTGTTGTATATTAATCAACAACAAAAAGATTCATATAAATTAGAATTTTGTTTAAAATAGTAATAGTAATACCAAGGAGACTGGTCTAGCAGAAGGGACTAGATTCCCACAATGTGGTGAATCTGAGTTCGAATTCCTGCTGGGAGAGGTGTCTGCATTTAATGTCTGGCGCACCAGAAATGAGTTTTCTTCTGGTGGAGGGAACCTATAGGAAACAAAAAAAGTAATAGTAGTAGTAGGAATAATAATATTAATAATGCCATGGTTTATAAATTAAGTCATTGAATCCATTGCGAGTTAGTAGCTAGAAGCAAATCATTTTCTAATAGTTGGAAATATGGAAATAGAGGGATCGGTCAGCGGCTTGATGCTGGGATCCATTATGTGTTTTGTGCTTTTCTGTGTGGTTTGACAGTATAGACTCAAACTGCTGATGTGATTTTTGTTTGCTGTCATGGAGTAATGCTTTAAAATATACATTGCATGGATTATATGTCTTTAGAAGCTGAGGGTAGGGTAGGGGCTTTGTATTCACCACCCTACTATGTTTTTCTATTTTTGGCTTTGCAATTTTATAACCATGATCACATAGCCTTTTCTGGGCTAAAACAATGCCTTGGTCTTAAAGCACCTTTATTCACCACCCTAATATGATTGTGTGGATTACCTCATATTTGCTTTGAAATGTATTGAATTCTATTCTATTAATCTTGTCACACTAAATGTTTTAATAGAACAAATAATCCAGAATTAAATATTTTCCTATAACCTAATACATATGTTGACGGCACCATTTAAGATCAGTTGCATCCTTTGAGTTAAAATATGGTGTAAAGAAAATATCGGAAGTGCGGTTGGCTTAAAAGAGCAACGGAGATAACGGTGCACTGCTATGGACCCATCTATAGTGAAGCTTCTTGAAGATGATGAGGTTTTCTTCTCCTACTGTATACACTCTAGATAACATCTGCTGTTTTTTAATTGGGGCTTAACTTGTACCATCAATGTGTTTTGATGTCACAGGATGAAACTATGCATTCAGGGGCAGACGTGGAAGCCTTCCAAGCGGCATTGAATAGAGACATAGGAGGAGATGCGTCTAATTCTCAGCTTTCCGATTCGGATGCAGGTATCCATCAACTTACATTATATATCTGAGCTTCTTGCCTTCAACTATCTATCCCCTGCTTCCCTTATTGTATTCCCTTCGCTTTCGTTGTTGTTATTGCATTTGTGGTTATCATGTGCACATTGGTCAATGCATTCCTAGGAATTAGTTAACTTCACTCCTTTTGCCTTTTTGCATTAAAATTGATAGAACTATGCCCGCATGTTGAATTGAAGACATCAAACCAAAAACAAAACGATAACTCAGAGGCTATGCAAAGGCCTTACAAATAAAATACTTGGCATGCTATAACAGCCGGTCTCTTAGTTCTAACTGCAAGATTACTTTCTATGCCCTTTATTGAAAGATCCATTACATCTTACTAAAAGTGATAGCATAAATTAAAATGTCAGAAGAGGATTGTTATGTCAATTAAAAAACCTATAGCTTTGCTACAAGGAAAAGTGCAGATTATTGCTCAATGCATCCAGCCTAGGTTATTGATTTGAGATTCAAATTGTGAATCAAAATTGTATTTTCCGAATTGGGAATCAAATCTTAAGATACACAGTCAATAAAAATATGACGCTTTTAAGGAAAAACAAATGAATAAGCAAACAAAATGTAAACGAATATATCATTATGAACTTCAAAATAATCCATGATTCAAATCGTAAACAACAGGGGGTGGTAAAAACCAAAGGTGCCCAAAGGAGGACCAAAAAACAGATAACAAGCGAGGAGAAGGGAGGGCAGGAAGAATAAAATAGCATACCGTAGTTGTAAGAGGGTGCGGGGACCAAAAATGCTGTTGTGCTAGGGTTGTTTCTTTGTTATTTTGACTTGGGTTATTCGTAACGTTGATTTTGGCTGATAATGTCTCATCTAAAGAAAAAATTGCAAAAAAAAACCACCTACCCTAGAGATCTTTTTGAAATTGGGTTGCATTACTCGACCCATTTTTTAGTTGCACACACAGTTGAATTTGTGTTGTGGGATTATTTGGGAACTGGGATTTATGGGAAATAAATAGAGCGAAATTAAGGAGTGATAAGGTGGTTTGTGGGGAGGAACATAAGGGTTTGAAAGATAAGGTGTTGTGGGTTCAACTCCCACTAATATTTCTAACAACTAATTACTAAAATTTACCATTGAAAGAATGAGCGAATTGATATTCGTGGGGCGATTCAAGTCTAAAAGAAATTCACAGTTTGATCTCTATCAATTATGTTTGAATCCGTTTCAATCAAGACAATTGCATGAATTGTAAGATATTTACAACACTGCATTCAACAACTAAGTGCACAGATACTGCAGAAATGGGTTTCACATATCTGTCCCCAGCTTATAATACTTAAATGAATTTCCATATCAATATCAATTTATCAATCACAGCAGTTGCTTCTTTCTGGAAAACAATATTTACATGGTTGATTTCTTGTCCTCTTGCTGACTGGTAACTCTCTTGTTAAGATTCCAGTTTTATTATCTTCTAAAATATCTTACAAATGTTTGCTAATTGAAGCAGACTGTGGTTTGATTTGTCATCATTTGTTGTTAAGTTAGTTTTCTTTCTAACATTCTCCTTAAGTCTCAGCGCTATTATTTGTCACATTTTTTATTTCATTCGCATTTACTGCTTTAAAAGAAGAATTTGTACTTTAATATCTGATTAATCATTGTTTAAGAGCCCAGTATAAATATATAATTGGAATATCCAGAGTATAGGTAAGTTATATTCACTGTTGAGTCATGTTATTTTTCTTTTTGCTTGATAAATTCTTAATCAGACATAGTGCTAATAATGATTGCTTCATTTTTTTTCTTCTGAAGGAAGCAATAATTCATTCAGTCAATCATTACCAACGTGGCCAACTTCTAGCCATGACAACCAGACCGACTGTCAAAATCAGGAGCCTAAAATTGCACAACAACAAGAGCAACCTTCATCTGAGATGGAGCTGAAGCAACAAGGACCTGTTGTGCAACAGATACAGAATGTTGCATCACAGGAGGCAAGTAATCTTCCTTTATCACATAAACAATCTCAAGATGAATGTCTCCAAGGTCAAACTGTGCTAGTTTCCCACCAAAATTCTCAAACAAATGTGGTCCCGAAATCTGAAAAAGACCCCATCTTTAACCACGAAGCAATCAAAATAAATAATCCTAACTGTGAATCTCAGTATGCAAAGCTGCAGCAGATGAGTAATCAACAAGCCACAGTCAACGAACAACCTAGTAGCCAAATCAATCGTAGTAAACAGGTGCCATTTGGTATGTTGCTCCCTATCTTGATTCCCCAACTGGCCAAAGATAGAGCCATGCAACTTCAAACTTTATTTAACAAATTGAAGGTGGGTTTCTTCAACCAATTTCACTATCATGTCCTTTTTCCCTCTTTTTTGTGCTAAACTATTGAAGTTTGTGGCGCAAGGCTTTGCCATATTACTAAGTTTTTTGTTTTGACAATCTTGTTGTCATTTGTTCTAGAAAGATGAAATACCCAAAGATCATTTTGTACGGCTTATGAAAGGTATTGTGGGGGATCAGATGCTTAGAATAGCATTAACAAAGGTGCAACAACAGGTAGGTGGAGTAGATGGTTTATGCAGTTTTAAAGATGATTTTTCTTAAGCTGGTTGAATATTGATTTCAAGGTTATGCTAAGAACCATCCGTTTCCTTGTAGACAAGAAGCAACCCAGGTTCTTCTGGACAGCAGAACCCTGTAAGGATGCCAACTGTTACTTCCAGTGCAGCAAAATTTAATGATCCCCATGCATTAGCACAGCTGCATCAGAGAAGTATGAATGCTGCTGCCGACCATTCTCATAATACCTCTTCAGCTATACAAGTGAAGAGTGAGCCGACCTATTCAACTATGGACATTAGTGCTAAAAAATCTCAGGAACAGGATATTCGAGTAGTGCAACCAAATCAATTACCATCATCCACTTCTAATGCCGTTAGTCAAGAAACTGATAGATCCTCAGTTCACATACAAGGACTTAATAAGCAGCAACAACAACATATTCATTTCCCAGGGACATATGGAAGCAGTGGAGGTAATTATGCCCCTTTTTCTGGGACAACCACTGGTTCATCATCATCTCTCAGATCACAACCTCATCCTCATGATTCACACATAAGGCAAATTCCACATCAGAGCACTGGTCTAAATCACTTAGGTGTAGAACGGCATAGTTCTTTCAATGATCCCAAGAGAATGCCAGGTGGATCTGTGTCGACTGGGGCAAACAATACAACTTCACAACAAACTTCAAATTCTTGGCAACCATCAGCAGAACAAAATTCAGGCTTGTTTTCATCTGTTTCATATGTAAAAAAGGAACCTAATGACCTTTCTATTGAGCAGCAACACAGGCATCATTTATCTAAATTGCATGGGTTGCCTTCTGTTAATTCTGCACAAACTGAACATGGTAGTGGTGTCAATCAAGGCACTATAAAGGATGAGTTTTCAAGAGGTTCTTTAGCATCCAATAGCATGCCCCATACAACATCTGGTAGCTTGCTAGCACCAAACTCTGCTCCCCCTTCTGCATCTCAACTAGATCCAACTGTCACTGTAAGTTAGAAACTAATGTGCATGTCTTTGTCTAAGATGCAATACCTAAGGTTTTGGTGATCAAATATCATCCAAATGTTCTTTTTTGTTTTCATGGTCAGTGGCATGATGCACCCTATCTTGGCGTTATAATATATGAATATTAAGTATAAATTTTCAAAACACTAGGTCTGTCAAAATATTTGAAGATACAGCAGTACTCCGGTTTCGATATAAGCAACGAAAAATATGCCAATTAAGAATAGCGGTTAATCTCAACTATTTTCCTTGATGTAATAAAAAAACTAATTGCATTCTTCATTTCTTCAGAGTGCACTTCATTGCAACTTGTTTCATAGGAATGCCATCATTAATTGACGAGTATTTTAGGAATGATATCATTAAATAAGTTTAATTAGTTGCTATTTGCCTATATTTTTTTTTTATTTAGACCACAAAAACTTGGTATTTTTATGCTTATATTCAACACTAGTCCATTTTGTATTGCAAGTCTCCTTACTACGGTGCACCATCTTAAGATTTAACATCTGGGTTAGTTACTGTTTCAGACTGTTAGATAGTTATAACAGAATGTAACCACTTTGTGTCAGCTTGAATACTATAAGCACTAATATAATTATTTGCAACCTGTATATAGTTAATCAGAATATCACTTTCTTAGAAGGGTTTCTCGAATTTCTCTCTGAATGTTTTCTTTGAATTTCTTATACTTCATATAACCCTCCAACAATACTTGGTGATTTTTATTCAGGAAATGGTATTAATTTTCTTGAATTGTTTACAAAATATTTTACCCCTTATTGTTATAATTCTGTGAAACATTATGACTTCTTTTTGAGGGATCGGAAGCTTTGCTTGTTAGGATTTGTATCTTCTAATGTCATTCGCTCCCTTCATGTGGCATTACAATAATAGGTCATGGTTTGTATTGTGGTTTGTGTTTACATTGTTTAGGTGTTATTGGCTCTGATTTTAATATCCGAAATCTCCCTTATTTAATGAGTGCATTAAAAAAATCACATTTTTGTATACTCACCATTCCTTGCTGGAATTCTCTCTAGAACTCATCAATGCTGAATTTCTCAATTAGCTAGCACTGGGATTTGATTTTGAACAACCATTCTTTTGCTTGCAAAATTCTTCTTGCCTTGAGCTGCATACTATAAATCTTCAATACACCCCTTTTCTCCTGCCAATTAATGTGATACTTTGACATCAAAGATATTGTTAGTGGCAATGAAAAGTAACAAGCCTACAATTTTGTGTGTAGGCTTCATATCATATCCCCCGGGCTTTCACTTTTTAAAGCATTTTGCTATTACTAAATATGAATTCATTTTTATTTTTTTTGTAATGTTTTTCTTGTATACCAAGCCATCATTCATTATTTTAGGGCATGTTTTGTCCGTGTTTCTAATGATATCTTCATACTTGCCGATACCTGATTTCCTCGCATCCTTTTCTTATTTTATTAGTTAAGCTCTCAGATCCCATCTAGCACTTCGGGTCTTATGACAAAAACACCTCCTCTAAAGAAACCTCCTCTTGGCCAGAAGAAGCCACTCGAAGCACTTGGTTCTTCACCTCCTCCTCCGAGGTGAGTTTTTGTACTCTACTGGTTCATGATTTGCTTTTTCCTCCTTCTTTTCTAGGTTAGTTATTGCAATCTTTCACCGATTATTAATTATGCATATCTGCTTACTATTCTACAGTAAGAAACAAAAGGTGTCTGGGACATCAATGGAACAAAGCATTGATCAGCTTAATGATGTTACGGCTGTTAGTGGTGTTGATCTTAGGGTATGATACTTTGTCATATTGAAAAATAAACAAAATAACATAGTCTGGAATGTAACTTTTCTGTTTTAAAATCTCAGGCTATTTTTGTGTTTCACATTTTATAGGAGGAGGAAGAACAGTTATTTTCTGTGCCCAAGGAGGACAGTCGAGCTTCAGAAGCATCTCGAAGAGTTGTGCAGGAGGAGGAGGAAAGTCTGATTTTGCTGAAAGCTCCATTGCAGAGAAAATTGATTGAGATTAGTTAGTCCTATTTATGCCATTAGTCTGTCCATCTGATTTTATTCTTTCCATTCTGCAAACTTATTTGGATATGTACTTTGTCCTATATAAGCCTTATAGCTGTTCTATGTTGTCACCATGGCAGTGACCGAGTGTGGCTTGAAGGGCATGAGTAATGATGTGGAAAGATGCTTGTCACTGGTGAGACTAAACCTATTTTTCAATATTTATTGCAAGTAGGATTGCTTATTATCTTACGGTTGAAATGAATCTTCAGTGTGTGGAGGAGAGAATGCGTGGAGTAATAAGTAACATAATTAGAATGTCGAAGCAGGTCAGTTATTTTCTCAAACTGTTTGCATTAATAGTCTTTTTTGTCAATGTGCATTTTTTCTTACTTCTGATAATTTTCCTACCAGCGGGTTGATATTGAGAAAACAAGACATCGGACTGCTGTCACTTCAGACGTTCGACATCAAATCATGGAAATGAATCGGAAAGCAAGGGAAGAGTGGGAGAAAAAACAGGCTGAAGCAGAGAAGCTCCGGAAACCGAATGATGTGGGTCCACTTCGTCCTACATGGAATTTTTGTTTAGTTGATGATACAATACCCACTCTTGTCCTCAAACATTTCCTGTGCATGTTTATATTTTATATTTTTGCATCCCAGACTTAAACCTATGTGCTTAATATTGTAATGCTATTTTGCAAGTATAGGTAGATGGTAGTTCTGGAGTTGATGGTGACAAGGAGAAGGATGAAGGTCGAAATAAAGCAACAAAGGTATTTCTATCTCATTTTAGGCAATGCAGTTCACCTTTATCTATGTGCGAAGTCTTGCTTTTTTATTAATAATATGTTGTAGGTGAACAAGGAAGTAGATGACAAGATGAGGACAAATGCTGCAAATGTTGCGGCCAGAGCTGCCGTTGGAGGACCTGACATGCTGTCTAAGTGGCAACTTATGGCCGAGCAAGCCAGGCAGAAACGTGAAGGGGGGATGGACGCTGCATCTGATTCTCCGCCAACTAAAGATGTGAGTCGCAAATCTCCATCGCCAGGAAGGAGCACAAAAGATAATCAAGAAAGGGATAGAAAAGGTCCAACTTCTCTTGGGAATTCGGGTGTGTTTCTTCTTGGTTGTTTCATACCATTTCAGGTGTCCACACATTGAGTTTTTATCATTTTCATTGTATACAAACTAGTTAGTTATGCTGTGCGTGCACGAGTCGCATTGATGTTGATGCATATATTAAAACAACTTATATATAAATATTTACTTACAAATCAACATCAATTATATGTCTATTGCCTAATATTCATATTTAATAAGCGGAATAAAAACTCTGCAAAATGCACACTTTCCTAGCCAAAAGCAGTAGAACAAAACATAAAGTTCAAATGAGAATAAGAGAGGAAGAATGTACTGCCATCAGCCAATATCAAACTAACTTATAAGTTATTGTCAATGTAAGGAAATAAACCAAGACACCAATTCTCAAACAAATGAGAAAAAAAGTTTGATGTTTAACAATATTTGTAGCACAGTACCGAAACAATTGGACAAAACGCAGAAGCAGAGACCCAGTGAGAACTCACACCAGCTGTATCACTATCAACCAAAAAGCAGCATTGTAACCAATTATAGTTGATAGTAAGAAAATGAGAGGAATGATTAGGAGCCATTAATAAAATCATGGATGGCTAAGATTAGGACAATAAATCATGTGACTTTTGTAAGTGAACATGTGTTAAATAATTTTCAATCATGACCATCCATGTATGGTTGTATGATCAAGATTTAGTCATCTCACCCTCTCATTAAAACTCCTCCCACTTTCAATCATGACCATCCATATATATATAATTTTCAACTGCAAAATAGATTCTTGACTTGAGGCAAAAAAATTGAGGAAGAAGATTGGAGGACTTAGTGATGATCACACATAAAAGGAAAGAGGCAAAGAGCTAAAGCTTTTGTTAATATTTGTTGTTTTTGGCTGAAGTGGTAAATATAAAAAACTAAATGTAGAATATCTTTCTAGTCTCAACTTTTTTGTTAAATAACAGTGTAGGACAGTATTGCTTGTTTTACCCCATGTTCCCCAAGATCTGATTGTCTGGAGTTTTGAGAAACTGATTCTACATGATCAAAATATGCATGAAAAATAAAAAAGTATTGTAAAATTCAAATTTCACGGGTAAAACTTCATACCTCCACCTTTATTTGAGCAAGAAATTGTGGTGGTCTCTAGATAACTCATACTATACAATGTGTTTGTACCTGGTTTAATTATGTTGTGCAACATTTTTGTTGACATTAAGTCCCTGTGATCTTGTTGCGAACAGCCGCTGCTAGGAAATTTGGGAAAAATCATTCCCCTGGATCTCAAACACGCGTAGCTCGTAGCATCTCTGTGAAGGATGTGATTGCAGTCTTGGAGAGGGAACCTCAGATGGCCAAATCATCACTCTTATATCAATTGTATGAGAGAATTCATGCTGATACTTCAAACGAATAAAGGTAAAATGAAATATCTCGGTCACTTTTTCCTTTTTTATTGCTGAGTCTTATTATGCTTCAAATTGACCAGACATCAATTTGTAAGTTGGAGATTTGCTAAATTGACTTTATATTTTAACCTGGATATTTCCAATTGGATTTGGTCCCATTTTCAAATCACCTTCAAAGAAACTACCCATTTTTTATGTCCATTCTCTATTCTCTTGTATTCAATTCACTATAGGGTAATTTGGAAATAGTGAAATTAAACTAAAACTCATCATCGGGGAAAGAAAGATGAGGTTTTTAGCTTGGACTATGCCTCTTGACACTGTTGCATGCCTGGCTTCAGCTGTCAATGGTTGATAGGACCCATGAAGAGAAAGACCCAAATTGAGAGGGAAATGTTGAGTTGGCAAGTTAGTTAGAGGGAGGGATATATGCGTAGGAGGGGAATTCTTTTAGGAGAGTGTGAATAATGAGTGGGAACTGGCAGGGTAGTGATACTGGTGATTGATTTACATCAGCTTGTAAACCGATAGTCAGTTGGCAGAGGGAATGTCTTTCTGAAGGAGCACTTGCTGGGATTATAGAGATCACTCTCTGTAATAGTTCTTATTTCAGTCAATAATACATTTTCTTTTTATCTTGAATTCGGTTCCATATCAATGATAGAGTCATGTTTGTTGCTATATCAAATTAAGTAGCATTGACTGTTTCAATCTCTGAATATTCATCAGTAGGCGTGTAAAAAATATTTGACTCATTCATAGGATACCTGATATTTTTTTTTTATGTTTTAGTAACCAACATCAGCATTTCGCCTGCTGGACACAACAGGAAGGAAAATGTGGGTTGTGCTCGTTTTTCACAACAGTCACCCCTCATATCATTTGCTTCGGGGATAGGTGCCAAATTATGACAGAGACGTTCAGAAAATCAGTTTTGGCGTACTACTGTAATTGGGTGGTGAAGAGTGTATTTTTTTTATATCAACAAGATTGTGTATAAATGTATGTATCTTGCATTGTTTCTGCCAAAGACCAGTGTTTTATTTGTTTATTACCTATTGAATGAAAGTAACTAGTGATATTTATGATAAAGGTCGAATCGGGGAATGAGCCAAGCTAAAATAAATATTCTCTTCAGTTTTAAATATAAGAGAAAATAGTCAACAAAAATAAATGTATTTGGTCTAAAATTTATATTAAATACATCAACTTTTGTTGAACATACTTTCTTTTATATTTAAGATTGGATGAAGTATAAATTTTAGAATGAAAATAAAATGCTTTTAAAAGATATAAATGATGTCATATTTTTTTTATAAAAGAAATAAAATGTTTGGTTTATTTTGGTTAACTTAATAGTCATTTTCTACAATTTATGTAGAAGACATTTTATTGTTATAAATTTGATGTCACCATCACCAGTTGATTCTAAATGGTGAATTAGTTCATGAACATGGGTGAATTGAGCATGAATTTATTTTCTCCTTAGTACATTGTAAGCGTACTTTAAACATTTGCTTTACTGATGTGTGTAGTACCTGGGTATCACCTCTAATTTTCTTTAATTTTTTCTGTAATTTTTAGAAAACGTTCATCTTCTACTACCCTTTGCAATTTTTAATTTGATGAGATTTGTTAAGAATGTGATTGTATAATGACATTCAAGTCTCTTGGTAAAGAATGGTAACATCAATTTAAAGAAATTTGAATCTGTCAATTAATAAAGTCAAAACTACTGCAGGGAAAGATCAATTGGCACGAAAGTAACCTAGCACATGTTTTTTTTTTCTTAATGAGCTTGGGTCATAATTATATTGTTACTAAGAAGGAGTTGATTATCCTCGTTTTGTTTGATCCAATTATTTAGTTTTTTTCTTCTTAAAACCTATCAATTTAAAAAATATATTTGTTATGTTTTATAGTTGAGAATTTTGATGGTCTTTCTTCTATTGTAGAGAAAGATTGAAGAAGTAAATCAAAGTTTAGAGAATGAATTCTAATTCTTGAGGCACCAGAAAAGGAAGCTGGAAAATTCGTTGATGGCACACATGCTAGAGTGTTCATCTATTAGCTAAATCGATATCAAAGATATATCATTTGAATTGAGAAGTAGGTTGAATAAATTTAATTCAACTCGTATTATCACATAAAGTAAATATTTAATTTAATTTTGGAAATTTTAGGTTTATATTAACTTGTTTATAATAATATTTTAGAATGATTCTTAAAACTACAAAATTGTGTTTACACTCACAAAATTACAAAAGTAATAACTTTTCATTTTAGTCTTAGTTGAATTTTCAATTTTCAGTTTTCGATTTTAATTCTTAGTAGAATTTCAATTTTTATTTTATTTGAATTGAAATAGTCTTTATTAAGTGTCATTATGAATTCACTTAATACAAAAAAAAATATCAACACGTAAAAATAATTAAAAATAAAAACATAAAATAATAATAATAATAATAATATTTAATTATTTTAAAATAATTTATTATAAAATTATAATTTATTTAGTTACAATAATTTTAATAATAGTAGTTAAAAATAGTAGCCGTAGAAGATGAGTATCATAGTAATCATTGATTCTCGAAGACGGTTGCAACTAAAAGTAGTCGGAGGTGGTGGTCGAAGCGTGACAGATGGTGATTGTAGTGGTGGAGAGTGGCTGGAGATTGTGCGAGATGGTGGTCAGTAGTGGTAGCAATGGTTGGAGGTGGGTGGTGACAGCAGTGGTCGAAGATAATGGTGGCAGTTGTTAGAAGTGGGTGGTCAAGGTGCTAGCTGTGGCTTGAGGTGGTGGTCAGAGACGGGCGGCCGACGAGGGGAGATGGGATTGGAGGTTGGTGGTTGTAGGTGGGTGGCGGCATGGGAGATGGTTGTTGGAGGTGAGTGGTGGTGGTGGTGGTCATAAATGGTGGTTGGTTGTGGTAGGAATGGTTGGAGGTGGTCGATCGATGATTTTGGCAGTGGTTGGAGATGGGCGATTGGTGATGATGAAGGTGGTTAGCGATGGTCGGAGATGAGTGGTGGTTGGAGGCAATAGTTGTTGATGTTGTTAAAGTTGTGTGTATGTCACTCATATGTTAATTTTAAAACAAAAACTATAATTATAAAACCTATTCTATTTTTCTTTTAAATTTTAAAGAATTTTTGAATTTTCTCTACACAATAAGCAATATTCCTCAAAGGAAAAATAAATAAGATTCATGTTAATAAATGTAAGTTATATTTTTTAGTTTGTAAAAGTTTCCAAAAATAAATAAATTCACATTGAATCAATATGTCCCAACGAATCTTTTATTAAAACTCCTAGTAATTGGGATAAATTAATATATTTATAAGACATTATTCGCATTATTCGCACACTAGTTTAATTTAATTTTAAATAACGATTAATCTTTTAATTTTTTTTTATTAAATCTTTTACATTACAAAATATTAATAATGTTATTTTTTTAACAAAAGAAATGTTATACTTTTTTCACAAATCTCTCTTAAAAATCCATTCATCTTCATCTTTAAAGAAACTCCAATATGCAACAAAATCATAGTTTATTAGTTTACATCTTAAAAAAACTTTTATCTTCGTCTCTAACAAAATATCAAATTCATAAATAACAATACTCAAATATAAGACAATTATCTAGAACTAAAGCCTCATCTTCTATATCTAAATTAATGATGAAAGTAACATTTCTTTCTTGATTTTTTGGAGTGATCTATATATACTCAATAATTGTGTCATAGCTTGAGCTAAAAATATTATTTTGAGGTGAAACCACAACCATTATATTCCTAATATAATGTCCATGTCTACAGTTTGTATGCCATCATCTAATCCTAATTTTGCACTTTAGGAAACAAAGCAACATTCAAATTGGTTAGCTTTTAGGGTTGGTCGCCTAACGACCAGAGTACCTCACCAAGCAACTTGATCATTTTCTGAAAATTAAGAAATAAAAAAAAATTCACAATAATTTTTTATTTATATAAAATCTAAATTAAAGCAGCACAAAAGAAAAACAATTTTCAACAATTATTTAAAAAAGTTGAGTTCGACGATGCTTCAAATATTCATATTCATCTATAATTAACATTGTACTAAATAAACTAGTAATATCTTTTTCAATATAAACAATTAACTTATTTATACGAAATAAATCATTTATTTTATTTATTAGTTTTACTTTTACGATTTTCATTGCCAACAAAACTAGAATGGTGATCCTACCTCTAGTTTTAATTCTTCAAGAGGTCTTAGATAGGGATATCCTGTTTTCCTTTATTTTTCATTTTTCGTTTGCGTTCAAGTCATTGGATGAAGCCTCCACTAGGTTTTGTGAAGATTAATACAAATGGTTCCTACTTTTGCAAGCTGACGGCTTGCGACAAACAATCTCATAACAAATCAGGATAGTCATTTCTTGAATGATTTTATCAAGAAGCTTGGAACTGGAAATGTCCTCCTTGCTAAAATTTGGGGTATTCTCTAGGATTTTCGTATGGTGAGAGATATGCATCTAACTCATCATTCTTGAAATCGATAATGTTCATGTTGTAACATTTTTTTTTTTTCAATCAAAATATATAATTTTCTATGTAATTTCAAATAAACAAACAAATAATTTATTATTAATTTAAAATTCAGTCTCTCAATCATGTAGTTAATACTCAAATTATAAGGTTAACAAATGTAGTACCAAAATGATAATTGGCATAGACTAGAGTTCAACATAAATAAATTTCCTAAAGCTAGAATTAAATGAGATGTTTCATTGATTCTTCTGAAAACTTCCCCGAATGTGCACGTATGTTAGAAATGTCATGTCCAAAAGTAAAGTCATCTCCAAAATACTTACCAATAAATAAATAACAATAAAAATAAATCAGTATAATACCTAAATAATTAATAATTAACAGTACAATAACAATAAAAATATAACAGTACAATTACATAATTAATAACATTAATTCACTCAAACGACAACTAGGTACACTAAGAATACAAATATATCTACTTAATAACATTAAAAATATAATTCATCTATCCAAACGACTAAGAGATAGGATAACAATAAAAATATAACAATAACTTTAACAAATAACAATACCATATTTACATAATTACTAACATCAATTCACTCAAACGACCAAGAGGTACAATAATAATAAAAATATAGCAGTACAATATCACATACTTAATATGTCTACGTAATATTGTTTCATCCAAACGAAATGATATACAAATTCATCGTTATAATATCTAAATCATTAATAACATTTTGTTTCACTCAAACGAAGAAGATACAATGTATCATTTATCTTTATAAAATATTGATCATAATTTAATCAATGCATACCCAAACAGAACTTATTACTTAATATGTATGTCAATGCAATGATTTCGGAATATCGTCTCCCCGCGCAAGGGCTTCGCGGGTCCTTCCAAGCAACTCCACTAACTCAAAATCCCGCCAAGATCTATGGGCTCCAACCAGACGTACCACAACACGACTATGAATGAATGCACATTTTTATAAATCATTAGTATAATGTGAGACTAACTTATTAACGACATATCACATAACATTTATTTTTCACACTTTGAATATGTTGAACACAATCATTATAACAACATATCACATAACATTTATTTTTCATACTTTGAATATGTTCAACATAACCATTATAACAACATATCACACCATATTTATTTTCCACAATTTAATAAAAAAATATTTCAGCATAGTATATATTTAATCTCACAAATTCCAAAATAAACACACTCATACCTAAATATGAAATTTGTTTTTAATTGTTCCCGATTCATGTTATTATTATTATTATTATTATTATTATTATTATTATTATTATTACCAAAAATTAAAATATTATCACCAACAAATTATCTCTACTTTTAATAAAGTAAATTATAAAAATAAAATAAAATATCGAGATCTCATGATTCAATCGATTGACTCTCATCTACCATTTTCAATCTATTTGCAATGATGTCCTATCTATTATTCACATGCAAATTTTGTGCGAAGTTTTTTCTAAGTCATGATCAAGATTTTTCTATGATTCTGTCGACTCTATTCTTTACATTAAAATTTTGTTTGTTAAAGACGGGAGCACGTTCTCTTATTGTCATGTTTTATGTTGTTTCTTTTATTCTTTTATAAATAAATTAAAAAAAACGGAAAAAAAATATCAATCAAGTGATAAATTTTAAATTGTATTGGTTCTATTGATTTTTTACAAATAGATTTATTTGGGTAAGCTAAATACTCCATTCAACCTCAAATATTATAAACAAAAAAAAAAGTCAACAAAAATTTATATTTTTAAATTAAATATATAAATTTTTTAATACAACTTTTGTCTATACTTAAATACTTAAAATAGATATAGAAGACATAATTGAAAAGAAAATGAGACACCGGGTTTCTGGGCATAGAAAATAAAAAAATTCAAATATAACATAAATTTAAGTTACATCAATTGTTCAAAATTCAAATTTAAAATGGAGACTTAAAGGCAATAAGTAATATAGAGGTTGGGAATTCAAACCTCATATCCA